>JAVXUO010001037.1:0-480000 GCA_033065855.1 Escallonia rubra | reverse complement strand
TCGTCTTTAAAAAAGAGAAACAAAGGTTTAGAAACAAAAAGCAGCTAATTGCCTATGCCATCTCTTGTAATACATTCCTGTGATATTTCATTATTTGTCTTCCGTTAACCTTCCTGTGTTATGTTATTATTAGTCTCGTGTACCTTCCTGTGTTATGTCATTACTAGTATCGGGTACCAATGCCGAGCTTACTTGAATTTATGTGTTAAATCTGCTATCTTCTCGTTCGTTTACCATAATGTGCTAAATTGTCCATTTGATCATACCATGACAAACGGGGTTGCAGGCCAAGGCTTTCCGACCGAATGACGAGGACGATGATGAAACAGATGATGAGTTCAGTGATGATGAGGAACTTCAATCACCCATCGATCAGGTTGACCCTTTTGTTTTCTTTGTGGATACTGCAAAAGGTGAGCTGGAAATTCCTTTGCTCGTGTTTTGAAGGTTATGCAACACTTTTCTGATTCTGTTCTGACATGGACCCTCTTTATCTTTTGTTTTTTCTGTGAAGTTTTGCAAGCATCTGATCCATTGAGATTCCAGAACCTCTCACAGAGGCTGGACTTGCATTACCAGGCAGCTGCTCATGGTATTGCTGAGCATGCTGAGCATAGAAGAGTAGAGATTGAGAAAGAAAAAGTCGAGAAGGCATCAGCATCGGTTGCATCATGACTCTAGTTGCTGAGAATTCTAATTTTACGGGATTTATGCTCCCAGAATTCTTTAGTTCCTCTGCTCATTTACTAGTGGCTTATGGATACCAAGAGTTCTATCAAAGTCTGTGTGGGGGGTTTGGATTGGTTCATTGCTCATGGTGGTTGAGAGGCGACCACAAGTCACGAGGTTGAGCTCATTGGATGAGTCATTGTATGAAGGTGAGTGTGGGTGGCAGATGCCTTCTTACTACATTGTCCGTCCTTGCTGAGCGTACTGTAGTCTAGGTACATTTTATACCGTTCAATGTCCCATTTCAGGGTATATTGATTAGAAACCCTCTGATCTGGTTAGAGAGGGTGGCGTCATGCGTACATGGTCTCGAGGTATCACTGATGGTTGGTTGCTGTTGGTGATAATTTTTTGGTGAAGAGTGGCCTACAATTTTCTTTTATTTCCGTGTATGAATGTATTATATGCATTGGTTCATTTGGAGCTGGGGGTAGCTCATGGAAGAGGTCTTTCAAGAAATGCTGCTGAATGTAAAACGGCTATCTATTCTTTTTTCTTTTTGTTGCTTTGGGGCTATCTATTCTTTGAACGTGGTTTGGTGGTGAAACGAGTGCTCTCTCTCGCTCTCTGCTATTATTTTTGCTATTTAAATGTGCTCACGGCAGTCAAATCGATTTATACGTATCAGTAGATATGGTCTTATTTGCTGGTGAATTTGAATGATAATCTTTCCGTTAAAGAAGAAAACTAATAGCTTATTTGCTCTCTTGTACTAGTTGAGTGCAACTGCATTGCATATGGATATTAATGTTCCATTGATAGAATTTGTAATAGCATTCAAATAGATGGGTTAAAATTGTGAATAGCTAGAGAAGTACGATCTTCTAAATAGTAAACCGACGCTGGTGGTGCATCTTCATTTGCCAGTAAAAAATCAATATTTGAACATTTTCTTGAACATACATATGCGGATTTGTGTTTTGTCAATAATCTATGATGATATAATCCATCCGTCTCGTATAAAATTGATCTAACACACATTTTTTATTTTTTTTGCTTTTTGTTTCTCTCTCTCTCTCTATATTTAATTCTCCATGAATTTATTTTCTCTGTTTGCACACTTTCTTATTTTATTTCTCTATTCACATTTAATACTTTAAAAACTCATTTTTCTCTTTCCTAATCTACTTTCTTCCCTCTTTCTAAAGGCGTAGAATACACAAATAATACATGACTTAAAATTTGATCTGAGTGCAAAAAAAATATGATCAATTTATATGGGACGGATGGAGTATATAAACAAGTATAACAAGTGTCAGTAACATTGACAAGCCAGACAACATGTTCGGTTATAATGACAAAGGCAACTATGGGTCTTCTGCATAATGAAAGCAAAATGCGTTTTTTGTTTTTGTTTTGGCTTTGCATATAGAAGCAATTTATGGCCTGTTAATATGAGGATTAAAACCAGTGAACATGGAGTTATCTCTCAAAGCCTTTGCCATTTCTCCTACATCTTGAGGTTGCAAATGCAGTTTTAAACTTGAATAAATTTTTGCTACCAACATGGTTTTAAGAAAATAGTTACAGCCCCTCAGATGGCGACAAGCAATAGTCACTAAATATAGGTAGTGACAATTCTGCTAATACTTTTAGAGATAATTCTTAATACCACTTGCTTGACATCATTAAATAACTCACTAAAAATATTTAATGACGATTAATTGTCGCTGTATGAGAGGTTGTACCTAGCTTGTTACAACCCCGATAGGAGCCAAAATGTTTCCTTTATCAGTTTTATTTTTTATCGTCTTCAGCTGCTATTGTATCTTATTGGACTTCTTCGACTATCAGTTTTTGTTAAGCTCTTTCAGATTCTTTTTTGCATATTGTCTAGGGAGAAAGAAAGTCTTTTGCAGAACACGAGCTTTATGAGAAAAATGATACTATTCTACAAGATCTGTTTTTCCATAATTATCACATCGACGTAGCAAGTGTCATGTGTATATTGGGGCAAACTTCTGGTGTATGAAGCGTTTTCCTTTTGGTATAATCACATAAAGCCATTTTTCAAGTCACGTTTTGGTCCAAAGGAGTTAGCAATGAATTTAAACAGAAAATCAGTAGAAGGAATTGTCTCAAAGCACAATGTTAAGAGTACATTAGTTTGGAATCAAAAAACTTGTACGCTTACCATATTCGTTTTCTGTTTTAGCAATGATGATGAAAAAGATTCTTTTTTTGCGTACTTTTACCATTTTCTGTTTTCGTTTTGGATAAAATTACTCAAATAGTAACAAAAAACTGAAAACACCTAAAATGTGTTTTCAGCTTTTTTCACTCAAACTTAACCCAATATAAGAAAAAATATCTATTTTTTTTTGTGAAAATGATAAAAGTACAGGAACAGATTTTCAAACTGAATATGAAAATCATGAAAATGAAAACAGAAAACAAATATAGTAAGCGTACGAGGCCGCCCCACCGTGATTTGGCGCGCGTGGGGCGGCGGCCGGATTCCAGTCCTTTACTTTTATTCCTTCCGTCTCTTGTTCGTGCGCTTTGGTTTGGTGAGGTTGGTAACTTTAGTGGCCGGCGGCAGCTTCAGGGTAGACGATGGTGGGCGAAGACGGTGGGGTGGTAGGCGCCTTCTCCCCCACCTTGATCAGGGATGGCGATGCCTCGCTCCGGTGCTCCGGATGCTTCAGATCTATGTAGATCCCAAGCTATTTTTGATCTACTAGATCTGGATCGTTGAGTGGGCCGATGGATGATGAGATTTTATGCTTGATTGATGGGGTTTTCTTTGTTAGGGTTGGATCTGTCATCGTAGGAGATGGCCAGAATTCTGCCGGCTGCGACGGCCGGATCTTCTGCCGATATCTGGGAGGGCGTAATAGCTAGCTAGGGGCTGCCCTTTGATTATAGGGTTCTGCGTCTGCGTCTAGGGTATATTGTGAACCTTGCAAGGTTGAATGCCTCTTGTCTTTGCGCTCCCTTTGGGTGTCGTTTACGCCCTCGATTAGTCGTCTGGTTCCTGTTGTCTTCCTCACTGTAACATTTATTTATGTCTTTGTGATGTATGTTTCGTGTTTGCGGTTTTTAGTGTTATTTTGTGTCATGTAAGTCTTAACAAGTTACGGGACAATTAAGCTGAAGTGTAGGGGTATTAGGTTTTGTTGTTTGTCGGTAGTGTTATTGGTAGCTTTTGATGTTACCTTTTTTGTCTGTAAAATAGTTGATCTAGCCGGGACGACTTGTAATACTCTTTTATATATGATACTTTTCTCCTCTTAACCAAAAAAAAAAAAAAAGAGTACACTAGTTTGATACCCATGCATTGCGGCTAAACTTTTGTAAAAATTAAGTTAATTACTTATCTTGTTTATCTCATAAAGTTTTACCTTGCAGCTATAACCGCTTATTTAGTATTAATACACAATTCATCAAATTTTTTAAAGGTGCAAATTTTGAAATCAAGATTTGAGAGAGAACCGACCATGCAAGCTATTTGGAAGGAAATAAAATTTTTTCCCATGTGGCGAAGGAGAGAATGTATAGGTAGGCGGTGACGTAACATTCTCTTAGTTTCAGCTTGCAGCTATATAAATAGTATATAATTAGATTACTACTCTACTCACTCTTAGTGGCTAAGAATAGTTAACGAATACCTTCTATTCCTATTCTTACCCAATGAACGATGGAAATAAATATGTAAGAAAGATGCAATGTCAAAGCAACAAGCAACAAAAACTCATATACAGTAGTACTATACGTAACATCTTAGAATCAGATACACCGTTACAATAGCTTTGTGAAAGATAATGCCTTAGAATTCATCGTAGCTTTATCTTGAAATAGACAATAAGAACAAAGAATAGGCATTGAAGCTCATTACTGAAGCAATATGTACAACAGGTGTGGGGAAAGTAATCAACCTGTACCAAAGCCAAAGCTTTTTATAATTTGATTGCTTCTCCTAAGATTCATGTCAGAAACTAGGAACCAGAGAGGGAATCCATTATATTGCATTTTTATTTTATTTTATTTTATTTAAGTAAAAGGTATGGCATTTTAGTAATGTTTACAACTGAGTATCTTTATCAATCATTACTAACCTAAAGTTCAAGTTTAGGTGGAAGTTTCCAACAATTCGGTTCTTTTTAGCATCCTCTTTTGCTGTTTAGGAAACAAGAGTAAGTAGGGACATGTATTTCAAACTAAGGTAAAATATACATTTAACTACATGTGCTTAATCGGTCATTACATGAAATATGAAACTATCCTCAGGCTGTGATGTGTTGTACCCAATAATATATTCTCTCGATGTTAGTGATAATATCCAAAACATTTATATATATATATATATATATATATATCACAACTTAGTTACATTGAGCTTGACGCTTATAATTATATTTGTAGGCCATGTGACTGAGCCGGGGGTCATCCAATAAATCAAGAGTTTTTGGGACAAATAAACTCACATGACCACATCGAAGAAAGCAGTCTTCTAACACAAATGCAGTGAGTATCCAAACCAATTATGAAATCAGCATTATATTTCTCTCATCTTGGGCAAAAGTAGACCTGGCAAAATGTTGCCCGTACCCGGGCCAAAATGCCGGGTACGGGTAGCCATTTTCACTACCCGCAGAAATTGGACCCGGACCCGAACCGACCCGTAAAAGCCGGGTAAACTCGGGTCGGTTATCGGGTACCCGGGTTACCCGGTTATATGCCAGCCTATATATAATATTTCTAGGGTTTCTCTCATTTTCTCCCCCACTCACTTCACTCACTTGCTTCTGCCGCCCCTCGCCCCCTCCCCTAAAGTCTCCCTCACAGATCCCTCTCACAGGTCCCCTCTCTCAACTCTCGCTCTCTCTCACTGATCTGCCAAACTCACGAGTCACGACCACCTTACTCCACCCACGGCACCACGTCGGTCACCCACGGCACCACGTCGGTCACCCACTAGATCTACCGCATCTCGCCGCCATCGGTTGGTCACTTAGTCTCCCCGTCGCCACCAATCGGTCACACCTGTGGCCCCGTCGCCAACGATCGGCCACCACCGTCGCCCCACAACACCGATCTGTCACCACCGATCGGTCGCCACCGTCGCTGACCAGTACTCCGTGGCCACCAATCAGTCACCCCGTGGCCCCGTGGCCACCGATCGGTCACCACCGTGGCCCCGTGGCCACCGATCGGTCACCACCGTGGTCCCGCAACACCGATCGTCACCACCGAGGCCCCGTCACCACCGATATGTCGCCACTGTCGTTGACCGTCAATTCGTAGCCTTGCAGTTGTTCTCGATCTGCAGATTTTTTTTCCCCAGATTGTTGAGATTGTTTTTTTTGTGCAGAAGGATGGATGTTGAGATTGTTTTGTTATTTTTGTGAAATGAATTTTGATAGATAAACAATGAGTTATTTGACTTTTGGAGGTTAAAATATGTCTTAGTAGGTAATTAGATTATGTTTATTTTAAAAAATAATTAATTAAAAAATAATGATTTACCCGCGGGTAATACGGTTCCTAGAAATTCGTACCCGAAAAAACCCGGGTCTAAATTATCCGACCCGATTTTACCCGGACCCGACCGGGTTTTACCCGTACCCGCGCGGGTCGAACCGTTTGCCAGGTCTAGGCAAAAGTAAGCCTTCACCTTCCATGATTGTGTCCCCTTTCCCATAAATAGGGTGCAATTCTTTAATGTGATTTTTTTTTTAATAATAAATAACTACCGGTATGCATGAACTACCCTGTTACCGCCCGAACTCACAGCGTGAGTTGGGTCTGTGACTAGCCGTGGACCCATTGGAGTCTCACCAAGAGGTCTGCCAGGTCTTACTTACTAAAATAAACACAAATGCTAAAACTTTTATAACTCCTAATACAACCTTAATTTCAAAATTCATTACAAAACCTTTATATTTCAAGAATAGTGCTTAATCGCAATTACTACAACTACAATTATTTCAATCCACAGCTTTCTCCCCAAATTTTTTAAAGCCTTCCGTCGTTGCTATCACCTTACTCTTAAGCCTGAAATTTTAACTAATGGGAATGAACTTTGACATGCTCAGTAAGTAATCATTGACCCAATTAGGTGGACCGTAGCGCATAAAAAAGTAACTTAAAAAGTACTTAATGAGAGATAATACATCAAAACAGTAAAGGAAAATATGTTTCATAAAGACATAAAAGCATAAAGCGTGATAAAGCATATAAGCAAAACAATTATGAGACACAAACACCACTGAACATAAAAGCACCACCATACGAAACTTCAGCCTAACACTGGCTCCAACGGTATACTGTGGTCAGCGTACATAGGCCCACTGACTTGTGCCCAGAATCCCACCTCAGGATAAACATCATCGTGGAAGTAGGAACAACCACTTACAATGTTAATGCGCATTACGTCAGTGTACATAGCCCTTTTCAGAAGGGCCCAAAATCTAACTTTCCACTGTTAGATATGGAGCACTTCAACCAAGTGAGCAAAAACCACCCTTTTCGCTCTATCATAAACAAAGTCAATGAACCACTAATGTTTAAACCATCCCCTTATCTTAATAATGTACCAAAATCTTTCAAATTCAAACTTATTAATTCCAAAAGCCAATCAACCTTGCACTAAACATTTCAAATCCAAATTCCACAAAATTATTTACATGTCGGTCTGATTTTTAATGAGAAATAGACGTCGCCAAAAGAGTTCATACTTGTCAAGCATTCTTTCATTTGAGAAACAGACAAATGTCACTTAAAGTGGTTCATTTCTGGCAAGCATTGATTTCTAAAAAATAGATACCATATACGTTGTATAAAAATATCAAATGGATCAACCGTTTAACAACGTATATGGTATCTATTTTGATATGATTCACAATGAGGTAGAAGCATACGTGGACGGTATGATCATCAAGTCTAAGAAGCCTGAAGATCACTGTTCAGCTCTGGGGAAGTATTTTAGGAGTTAGCCCACCAGGTGCTACATCATAGGCGCATTGGGAGCGTAGATAATTGTAACCATATACATATAAAATTACAGCAATGGAATGCCAATCCTCGGGTTTTATTTGTAAAGTCTCTATTCCTTACAACTAAGACTTAACCTGCAGAAGTGTGTGCTTGGGGTAATTACTGGGTTTATGTTCAGTAAACAGGGTATTGATCTAGCTAAGGTTAAAGTCATAGTTGAGATGCCCCCACCCAAAAGAGAGAAATAAATCTAAGGATTCTTGGGTAGAATCCAGTACATCAGCCAGTTTATATCCCAATTGACCATGATTTGTGAGCCTGTGATCAAGTTGTTGAAAAAAGACTTAGCCAAAGAATAAAATCCCTTACACCAAGAAGCTTTTGACAAAATCAAGCAATACCTTAGTAACCCTCCAGGCCTAAGTCCCTGAATACCCAGTAGTCCCTTGTTGTTATATCTAATTGTGACCGACACCGCAGCCGGAGCCATGTTGGCCCAACATCTAGAGAATTAGTTAGTTGAGAAGCCCATTTACTATGTCAGCAAGAAATTGACCTAAGGAGAAGTGAATTATTCAGCTTTATAGAAGTCATGTGCGTCTCTGGTTTGGGTAACATAGCGATTGCGGCATTATGTTTTGACTTACCCTATCAAATTGTTAGCTAGGATGGACCCCATGAAATATCTGTTTGAGAAACCAGTTCTATCCAACAGCACAACAAAGTGGCATTTATTGCTCTCAGAATTTGATACCTCCTATGTCACCCAAAAATCCATAAAAGGAAGGATCGTCGCCGACTTGTTAGCAGATTGTACAAAATTGGATACCAGTAGATGGAAGGCACGGACGAAGGAGTTTGTATCGTTGAGTCAAAGATGAGGCGACACTTATATTTTGATGGAGCAGCAAATATAAGGAATTTGGGGTAGAAATATTGTTAATATCGCCAGATGGAGCCCATTTGCCCATAGCCATCAAGTTGACTTTCGACGGTACTAACATCATCACCAAATACGAAGCATGCATTAATGGTTTAGAGATGACTCAGAGTTTAGGAGTTCGGGAGATAACAATACATAGACATTAAGTGTTGATCATATACCAAGTACAAGGAATGTGGAGGATACAGACATACCGCGCTCATTTAGAGAAGAGCGTGGATCAGTTTGAGGATGTAGAGTTCATTACTATCCCCGACTCAAGAACAACTTTGTTGATGCCTTCGCCAACACTCGCATCAATGGTGGACATATCCAAAGGACATGAGATAGAGCCGTTTGTGATATAGAAAAGAGATTGATCAGCTTATTGCTTCATGATTGCACCCGTAGAGGAGGACGAGGTAGCCGAATCGTGGTATACTGATGTCTAGAACCTTACCCGGGATGAAAAATACCCTAACGGATCTTTCACAAAAGACCGTGTATCTTTAAGGAGATGGGCATCACTGTTTATCATGTGTGACTGATGCTTATACAAGAGATATTACAATGGAGAACACCTATTGTGTGTGACTGAGAAACAAAGCCATCAAATTATGGAAGATATACATTCAGGAGAGTGTGGACCATACATGAACGACCGTATGTTAGCGAAGAAAATTCTCCAACATGAATATTATTGGAGTACAATGGAACAAGACTGTATCAAGCACGTAAGAAGATGTTATAAATTCCAGGTTTATCTCCCTCCTCGAGAGTTATACAACATGACATCGCCATGGCCCTTTTCAGTTTAGGGAATAGATGTAATAGGAAATATCAGTCCTAAAGCTTCTGATGAACATGATTTTATACTAGTAGCCATGGATTATTTTACGAAGTGGGTGGAAGCTGCTTCATATGCTGTGCTCAATGCCACGAAAGTGGCCCAGTTCATTCCGACCAACATCATTTGTTGCTACAGAGTGCCTAGGGAGTTGATTTCCGACAACGGGTTGCATTTCAAAGGGGAAGACATAGATTTAGCTGAAGAATATGGTTTCATCCGGCATCGCTCTTCACCCTATCATCCACAGACCACAATGGGGTAGCGGAAGCTGCCAATAAGAATATCAAGAATATGTTGAGTAAATGACGGATTCCTGTCGGATTCGATTGGATAAGCCTTCATATACCCTCTGGGCCTATAGGACATTAGTAAGAACATCAACCGAGGGTACCCCTTATTCTGTAGTTTATGGTATGGAAGTCATCCTTCCAGTGGAATTGGAAGTAGACTCTCTTAGAGTACTATTGGATAACCAAGTAGCCAAGGAAGATTAAGTCTGACACCAGTTCAAAGAACTAATGTCAGCAGTGTTGACCTGATGATTTTGATGATTTCAGACTTATCTTATCTAACATTAATCTGACAATATTATTAAAGATAAACATTTCAGGTTTTATCTTAATCAAACAAAGACACAACATTGACATGGATGACAGAGACTTTACACGACCTTGACATGGATGACAGACTTTGGACTTGGTTGGACGGACTCGAGTTTTGGACTACAAATGAAGATGCAAGATCTTGAAGTATATTTTTTATTGATTAGCTTTTCTTTAAGTCCTTCTTAAAAAGATCTGACAGAAATTCTAGTAAAGAACGAAGCCAAGTTTTTTAGTCGAAGTCAAGTTTTTCAGTCGAAACTGTGACTTTCAGTCGAAGCTAAGACTTTCAGCTGAAGCTGAGACTTTCAGTCGAAGCGAAGACTTTCAGTCGAAGTCAAATATTTTAGTCGAAGCCAAATGTTTTAGTCGAAGTCAAGATTTTCAGTCGAAGCCAAATGTTTTAGTCGAAGCCAAGACTTTCAGTCGAAGCCAAAATGTTTTAGTCGAATCCTTCTTGTTTGGCTTTTCTTTCCTAACGGTCCACTATTACTTTCCTATATAAATAGGAAGTCCGTTAGAGCATTTATAACCTTTTCTCTCGCGCGAACCTTTTACTCCTAAAAACTCCCTCACTCAATCTCTTATTCTTATCTATTGTCTTTTGAGCGAGTTTACCTTTAAGAAAGTTCTTTGTAAGCTTCTTTGGTTTGGTTCTTGAAAGGATATAGATCTTCCCACCTAAGAAGGTTTAGTCTTAAACTTTCATTGTAATATATGCTCAAGAAGGAGCCTGTTTATTGTATTCAAATAGTAAATCTCTTTTCATTTGTAATCTGTTGGAAACCTTGGAAGGGTTTCGGAAATTGTACTGCGGTTTGAGCTAGCACCCGAAGCTAGTTGGTTTAGTGAAAGGCTCGAGTAGGTCTCCCTTATGTGGAGTGCTCGAGGACTGGACGTAGGCTGGTGGGGCCAAACCAGTATAAATCTCTGTGTTAAACTTGTTACTATTATATCTGTCTTTACGTTGTAATCTAAAATTTTAAATTCATACTCAAAGTTGTAAAACACCTATTCACCCCACTCTAGGTGTATTTAGGGACCTACAAGTGGTATCAGAGCCGTGTGCTCTGGTATTCTTCAGTGACTTAATCGTCAAGAGCTAAAGATCGCGTTATGGAAGAAGGATCAGCAACCACCAGGCCACCCTTGTTGAAGAATGATAACTACAGCTACTGGAAAAATCGCATGAGGAATTTTCTAAGGCATGATACACACGTATGGTATGTTGTTGAAAATGGTCCTATAATTCCTATGAAGGATGGACCGGATGGAACCAAGATTCCAAAAGGAATTCTTGAAATGGATAATCATGAGGCACAACTTTTCTCCATGAATGATAAAGCTAAGAACATTATCAGCTGTGGCAATGACATAAATGAGTACAATCGAGTCTCAACATGTGAGACAACTAGAGAAATGTGGAGATTGTTGGAGGTTACTCATGAGGGAACAAATCAAGTAAAAGAGACCAACATCAACATGTTGGTCCAGCAGTATGAGGCCTTCAAGACGAAGGAGCACGAGTCCATAAATGAGATTTACTCCAGATTCACACTCATTATCAATGGGATGAGGCTTTTGGGTAAAATCTACCCAGAAAAGGAAGTGGTCCGAAAAGTTCTCAAATCTCTCCTAAAAAGATGGGAAGCAAAACTCACAGCCATTCAAGAGGCGAAGGACTTGAATGTGCTGAAGCTTGAAGAATTGGTGGGTTCTTTAATGACTCATGAAATTACAATGAAAATTCATGACGAAGAAGAAACCACCTCCAAGAAGAAGAACTTAGCTCTTAAAGCTGAGACCTCTCATGAACCAACAGAGAGCAGCGACGATTCTGATCCTAAAATGGCTCTCATCACTCGGAAGTTCAAGAAATTTCTCGCAAGCAAGAGGGATGGGATGTTCAGGATAAATTCAACAAACCAATCACATCAAAGAAATAACAGTGATTGGAACGTAAAGGAAAATCCTGACGCCTGCTACGAATGTGGCAGAACTGGGCACATCAAAAAATACTGCCCACAACTCAGGAATAAGACCGCAAGCAGCAACAGTCGAGACTTCAAAGAAAAGAAGTTCAAATCCAGAAAAGCACTGCTGGCTTGGGATGACTCTGATGAAAGCGACAAGGAAGGTAGTGAGGATGAGGACGTTGCTCAACTTTGCTTCATGGCCAACGATGATGATCCCAAGGTAACCCCTGAAAAACATTTTAACGAACTTAAGTCAGTTTTTCTCGAACTCAGTAAAAACTATGAAAAAATAAAAACTAAAAATGCTAATCTAAAAAGTAAGGCTCTTTCTTTGATAAGTACTGTTGAAGAGTTGGAAGGTGAAAAGGAAGAGTTGCAAGAAAAAGTTGAACTTTATATTTCTGAAAATGTCTCTTTAGAAAATAATCTAAATGCTTCTAAGAAGGAAAATTCTCTTTTGTATTCTGAAATTCAATCTCTTAGAGGAGTCAAAGTTCCAGTTGAAAATGAATATTTAAAATCTCAACTGGAGGATATTTCTACACAAAAAATGAATTTAGAAAAGGAGATTGAAGATCTGAATTTTACTCTTTCAAAATTTACCCAAGGAAGAGAGAATTTGGATATTCTTTTGGGAAGACAAAGATGTTTCTTTGAGAAAAGTGGAATTGGTTATGATCCTTCAAAGAAGCAAAATGATTATAAAAATTTCTTTAACAAAAGTTTAGCTTCCTGCTCACCATTCACTCTCTGTACAATATGTAACAAGAAAGGACATTTAGTTAAAAATTGTCCTCTTAATCTTATTAAAAATCAGTCATCCTTTTCTATTACTAAGAATAAAATGAAACATATATGGGCGCCAAAATCTTGTTTATCTAATCTTCCAGGACCCAAGAAAGTGTGGGTACCTAAAGGAACGAAACCAGAATCTGTTGTAGGTATGCTTGAAAGCAAGGGTAGACTGCAACAAATGGATTCTCGACAGTGGATGTTCAAGACATATGACAGGTGATCGCTCTCTTTTCTCGCACATCACCCCGAATAATGGCGGGCTTGTTACCTTTGGAGACAACTCTAATGGGAAGATCATCGGTAAAGGTAAAATTGGCACTGGTTCCATTTCTATTGATAAAGTATCCTTAGTTGACGGTTTAAAGTTCAATTTGATAAGTATCAGTCAACTAATCGATAGTGGACACAAAGTTCAGTTTGAAGGCGATCAATGTCTTACCAGTCATGCCTCAGATAGAGGTACACTGATCGGTAAGAGAGATGGTAATATCTATACTCTATCTTTTGATGCATCTGACTCTTCTCATGAAGTATGTCTTTCTGTTCAGCACAATGATATTTGGTTGTGGCATCGTAGATTAGGTCATGTTCACATGGATCTAATCAAGAAACTTCTCTCGAAAGACCTTGTCAGAAGCTTACCAAATTTGAGGTTTATCAAGGATAAAGTCTGTGATCCCTGTCAATATGGTAAACAGTCAAAAACTTCTTTTCAAGCCAAAAATGTTGTTTCCACCTCTCGCCCTCTTCAACTCCTTCACTTAGATCTTTTTGGTCCTACTAGAATTGCTAGCCTAGGTGGAAAATTTTATGCCTTCGTCATTGTTGACGATTTTTCCAGATACACCTGGGTTCTTTTTCTAACTCATAAAGATGAAGCGTTTGAAATTTTTTTCAGTCTTGTTAAGCAGCTTCAAAATGAGAAGGAGTTGAAGCTTGTAAAAATTCGAAGTGATCATGGCAGTGAATTTGAAAAAGATTTTATCTCTTTCTGTATTCAAAATGGCATTTCACATGAGTTTTCTGCTCCTCGGACACCCCAACAAAATGGAGTTGTAGAGAGAAAGAATCGTACTCTTCAAGAAATGGCCAGAACCATGCTTCATGAAAACTCTCTGCCAAAATATTTTTGGGCAGAAGCCGTCAGCACTTCCTGTTACGTGTTGAACAGAGTACTCATCCGACCAATTCTTGATAAAACTCCTTACGAACTGTTCTCAAATCGAAAACAAAAAATTGATTATTTCAAGGTTTTCGGTTGTAAATGCTTTATTTTGAACAATCGTGAGAATTTGGGAAAGTTCGATGCGAAATCTGACGAGGGAATATTTCTTGGTTATTCATTAAAAAGTAGAGCATATAGAATTTATAACCGTAGGTCTATGACTATTGAAGAATCTATGCATGTAGTATTTGAAGAATCTAATGTTGAAAAACCAAGTAAGAATGCAGGTGATGACAGTGAAGAACTCTCCATGGACTTGAACAACAAACTTAACGTCTCCTCAACTGAGGGGGAGTGTTCAACATCTTCTCACAACAATAATGATGAGACTCTGCCACTTCCAAAAAGTTGGAGATACTCTTCGAGTCATCCATTAGAACAAGTCATAGGCAATGTGGAACGCGGAGTTACAACTCGGTCTACGGTAAATCTCTTTTGTGCGGATTTTGCCTTTCTTTCTCAAATTGAGCCTAAAAACATTTCAGAGGCTCTAAATGATTCTGAGTGGATTCTTGCCATGCAAGATGAATTGAATCAATTCGAGAGAAGCGACGTTTGGTCACTAGTTCCGGCTGCTGGTCAACAAAAGGTCATTGGAACAAAATGGGTTTTTCGAAACAAACTTGATAAAAATGGCCATATTGTTTGTAACAAAGCCAGACTAGCTGCTCAAGGATACAATCAAGTCGAATGGGTTGATTTTGATGAAACCTTTGCCCTAGTTGCTCGACTTGAAGCTATCCGAATTCTTTTGGCATTTTCATGTCATTTGAACTTCAAACTTTTTCAAATGGACGTGAAAAGTGCTTTCTTGAATGGGATAATACAGGAGGAAGTTTTTGGTAAACAACCTCCCGGTTTTGAAAATGAAAAATACCCCAATCATGTTTTTAAACTGAAAAAGGCTTTGTACGGTCTTAAACAAGCTCCTCGAGCTTGGTACGATCGTCTTAGTAGATTCCTCATTGATCATGGATTCTCTCGTGGCAAAGTCGATACTACTCTCTTTACGAAAACTCGTAATTCCCATATTTTAATAGTTCAAATATATGTTGATGACATTATTTTTGGTGCCACTAACAATGATCTATGCCAAGAATTTGCTGAGAATATGCGCAGGAAATTTGAGATGAGCATGATGGGTGAACTTACTTTCTTTCTTGGACTTCAAATCAAGCAGTCTAAAGAAGGAATTTTTATCAATCAGTCTAAGTACACTCGGGAACTTTTGAAAATGTTTGGCTTGGATAATGCTAAACCTAGAGGTACCCCTATTTCTCCTAGCGTTAATCTTATCAAAGATGAAAATGGTAAAGATGTAGATAGTAAAATTTTTTGTGGTATGATTGGTAGTTTACTCTATCTTACTGCCTCTAGACCTGATATCATGTTTAGTGTTTGCATCTGTGCCTGTTTTCAAGCCTGTCCCAAAGAATCTCATTTATCTGCAGTTAAACGTATTTTTAAATATCTCTCTGGCACTTTAAACTTAGGTCTCTGGTATCCTCGTAGTTCCTCACTAGATCTGGTCGGTTTTTCTGATTCTGATTATGCAGGATGTCTTGTTGATCGTAAGAGTACTAGTGGCACCTGTCAGTTTCTCAGCGATGCTTTAGTATCGTGGCACATTAAGAAACAGACATCTGTGGCTCTATCCACTGCTGAAGCCGAATATGTTACAGCTGGAAGCTGTTGCGCCCAAGTTTTATGGATGCGTCAAACTTTACAAGATTTTGGTTTCTCTTTAGACCCTATTCCTATTATGTGCGATAGTAGCAGCGCTATAGATATTAGTAAAAACCTGTCCAACACTCGCGCACTAAGCACATCGATATTCGTCATCACTTTCTCCGAGACAATGTTCAGAAAGGGTTAATAGAACTCAAGAAAGTTGGCTCTGAAGATCAGCTCGCCGATATCTTTACAAAACCATTAGCTGAATCCTCTTTCTGTTCTCTTCGTCGTCGTTTGGGAATATGCGATCTTAGTTAATTTTTGCCCTGATGGACTTTCAGTCGACTAAAAGTACACTTTCAGTCGACTAAAAATCCACTTTCAGTCGACTAAAAATCCTTCTTCAGTCGACTGAAAGTCCACTTTTAGTCGACTAAAACTTGTTTCAGTCGACTAAAACTTGTTTCAGTCGACTGAAAGTCCCCTTTCAGTCGACTAAAAGTCCACTTTCAGTCGACTCAAACCCCTTCAGTCGACTGAAACATGACTTTCAGCCGACTGAAACTTCTCTGCCTATTTATATGTCACCTTTTTCACTTTCACTTTTTACTGTTCCTCTTTTTCACTGTTTGTCTTTCGTTTTCACTATTGTTTCTCTTCTTCTCTCTCTTGTCCACCTGTCACTCCAAGGACCCACATGGCCTCCAACCCACGTCCTCTAAGTCATCGTCGTCTTGTCATTCAATCTGACGATAAATTCGATGGGGCTCCGCTCTCTACTGATGCTCCGCCTGCCGCTGTGGCTGCTCCACCGCCCGACCACCCGCCGTCGCAACCGTCAAACATCCACCGCTGCTTCGCGCCGATCGTCCTCTGCAACTGTCCCTCCGTCATCTGCTGCTCCGTCAACTTCAGGTACTGTAGTTCCTACCCCTCCTTCTCCTCCTCCTCCACCACTTGCTGCCTCTTCTTCATCTGCTTCTCCACCAACTTGCCCACCCCCTACCTGCCCATACACTTCCCCTACCGATATACTTCACATTCCCCATTTCTTTCCGACTGCCGACGACCAAATCATATATTATACAAATTTCGTAAATCGGGAAGTCATCCCCGGTCGTCCAAGTGATGTCAATCTCATGACTCAACTTGGTGTTACCACCCTGTTTGAGCGAATGGGCTGTCTCTCCATTCTCTCTCCACCCTCCACTTATTATCCTGCTCTTGTGCGCATGTTCTACTCCAACTTGCATTTTAATGCTTAACCACCTACCTTTCTGACCTCTTATGTGAATGGGGTCCACATCCGTCTTGATGCCACCACCTCGGCCCATATTTTCGGTTTTACAAATCAATCCTCTACCCTTGTTTTCACTGCCAACACGTGGTGTAGCACTGGTTCTTTTACTCCACTCCAACATACCCAAACTCTCTTAGGGGACCCATCTATTTCTCAACCCCGTAAACCCAATCTGGGTGACATGTCTCCTCTTCATCGAGTTCTCCACCTTATTCTTTGTTACAATCTCTCGGCCCGTTCCGGCTCCTATGCTACCTTTTCATACTTAGACATCATTCTTCTCACCCATTTCATTCGGGGTTCTCCATTAAACACTGCAGGCATTATCATGCTCGTCATGAATGCCCGTAAAAACAAATCCTCTGCTAATCTTCCCTTCGGCCTTCTGTTAACTCGCATTTTTGAACATTTTCATATCCCCCTGCCTACCTCTAACTCGGAACGTATCCCTCTTCCAAGTCATCATGTTCTCGATGAAACTTCTCTTCGTCGTGCCGGCTTCGCCATCCGCTCTGATCTCACCTCCAACACTGTCCTTCTTGAGCGCATCACTGTCACCGACCCTTCCCACACCCAGTCTCTCCCAGCCCCCACTCCTGTTCCATCCTCTACTCCTCTAATTCCTTCAGCCCCCCCTTCCGCTCCCCTATCATCTTTTCCCCCACCTTCACCTACTGACCCCTCTAGCTCTATTCCTTTTCCTCCTCCTGACCCTTCCACCTCGATTCCTCATCTTCCCACCCCTCATCACCCTGCTGATCCCTTCTTTACTAGTCCGCTCAACGACTTCTCCAATTTCAATTTTGATGACCTCCTCTCTTCTAACCACCCCGACCTCTCTGACACTCTCTCTCTTCTCTCTACTTCGATTCAGTTAATTCTTGAATCGCAAACCACCCTTGCTGCTTCCATAACAGCCAACCACACTGTTCTCCTTCACGAGCTTGCTACCCTTCAGCAGTCGGCTCAACACTCTTCCGCCCGACTTCTCTCGAACCAAATAGATTTTCACAACCTCCTCAATGACCTTACCGCTAACCTCACCTCTCTCCCTCTAAATCAAACTCCCCTTCTGAAAAGTTTGACTCGGATGCAGATCTTCACCGCCATTAAGAGGCTGCCCTTTAGGCTCATCGTCGCCAGGCTTATCTCACCACGAGCATTCTGACCGAACAAAACTGCTATTTGGCTCATCAGATTTTCGATCAGGCTCATGGTTTTCGGGTGACTCGTCCAGATCTCTTTCCTTCTCGACATACTGGCAACGAAGGGGAAGAATGGTTCTTCAACCCGCATCTTCCTTACAACCCTCCGCCGTCGCGCTCTCCTCGTGTCGTTGAAGTAGTTGAAGTTCCCACAACAGCTCCGCCGCCTGCTGATCCCTCCTCTTCTGCGCACGGTGCTCGTCGGTCTGCCCCACCGCCCGCTAATCCCTCATCCTCTGCCCAGGGTTCTCGCCGCCGTCGGCCTTAGTTTTTATTTATTCTTTTGATTGTTGCAATGGCTGCCCCTCCTTTTGCTTTGACAAAAGGGGAGAACATGTATTAATCTATCATTCTTTTTATGTATCTGTATTAAATCTTTTGTTGAATATTTAGAGATGCTCTTTTTATTATTCCTTAGTGTGAATGTTAACTCATTAAGGGGGAGTATGTCTTTTTAAATGTTAGAACTAATATTGTCATCATCAAAAAGGGGGAGATTGTTGACCTGATGATTTTGATGATTTCAGACTTATCTTATCTCACATTAATCTGACAATATTATTAAAGATAAACATTTCAGGTTTCTTAATCAAACAAAGACATAACATTGACATGGATGACATATACTTTACACGACCTTGACATGGATGACAAACTTTGGACTTGGTTAGACGGACTCGAGTTTTGGACTACAAATGAAGATGCAAGATCTTGAAGTATATTTTTTATTGATTAGCTTTTCTTTAAGTCATTCTTAAAAAGATTTGACAGAAATTCTAGTAAAGAACGAAGTCAAGTTTTTCAGTCGAAACTGTGACTTTCAGTCGAAGTTGTGACTTTCAGTCGAAGCTAAGACTTTCAGTCGAAGTTGTGACTTTCAGTCGAAGCTGTGGCTTTCAGTCGAAGCTGTGGCTTTCAGTCAAAGCTGAGACTTTAAGTCGAAGCGAAGACTTTCAGTCGAAATCAAGACTTTCAGTCGAAGTCAAATGTTTTAGTCGAAGCCAAATGTTTTAGTCGAAGTCAAGATTTTCAGTCGAAGCCAAATGTTTTAGTCGAAGCTAAATGTTTTAGTCGAAGCTAAGACTTTCAGTCAAAGCCAAATGATTTAGTCGAAGCTAAGACTTTCAGTCGAAGCCAAGACTTTCAGTCGAAGCCAAAATGTTTTAGTCGAATCCTTTTTGTTTGGCTTTTCTTTCCTAACGGTCCACTATTTCTTTCTTGTATAAATAGGAAGTCCGTTAGAGCATTTATAACCTTTTCTCTCGCACGAACTTTTTACTCCTAAAAGCTCTCTCATCTCAATCTCTTATTCTTATCTATTGTCTTTTGAGTGAGTTTACCTTTAAGAAAGTTCTTTGTAAGCTTCTTTGGTTTGGTTCTTGAAAGGATATAGATCTTCCCACCTAAGAAGGCTTAGGCTTAAACTTTCATTGTAATATCTGCTCAAGAAGGAGCCTGTTTATTGTATTCAAATAGTAAATCTCTTTTCATTTGTAATATGGTGGAAACCTTGGAAGGGTTTCGGAAATTGTACTGCGGTTTGAGCTAGCACCCGAAGCTAGTTGGTTTAGTGAAAGGCTCGAGTAGGTCTCCCTTGTGTGGAGTGCTCGAGGACTGGACGTAGGCTGGTGGGGCCGAACCAATATAAATCTCTGTGTTAAACTTCTTACTATTATATCTGTCTTTACGTTGTAATCTCAATTTTTAAATTCATACTCAAAGTTGTAAAACACCTGTTCACCCCCCTCTAGGTGTATTTAGGGACATACAAGCAGATGAGAAGAGGTTGAAAGCTCTATACCACTTTCAGGGTTACCAGAAGCAAATCGCCCTAGCATTTAACGAGGGAGTTAAAAGACGTGGCTTGAAAGAAGGATCTTTGGTATTAAAGGAGAATATCAGACGAATTTGGAAGCCGTTAGGAAAATTTGAATCCAGCTGGTCAGGTCTCTATATGATCAAGAAAATCATGAGTGGAGGTGCAGCGTTATTAGTAGATTTAGATGGAATCGAATTGTCACAATTAGTCAACCTAGACCGACTTAGAAATACTATGCATGAGCATTGTAACTGAACTACGAACGACATGTTCTTCCTTTTAGAACACTATCTAGCACACACATATTGATGTGACACATTATATTGAGGTACATAGGCAGCTCGTAAATTTACCTCGAGTGCGGTCAAATTTTAATAAAATATTTTATTCCACTGGCTATAATATAGATTAGCATTCTCGAGAAAAATAAATAGAGTCGGCTAGGACAAAAACCTTACAAAGAGTGGCCCAGACAAAAGTTAGAGCACAAACAAAAAAATCAAAGTACTAGAAAAAAAAAATTAAAAGAGCACGCTAGGACAAAAACCCTGCAAAGGGCGGCCTAGACAAAAGTTAGGGCAAAAGAAAAAGGTCATATCAGCAACCTAAGAGTAATCTGCCATCATATTCCTTTCTTCTTCGTTGACTATGGATGATCATCTTCATCTAGAAAGATGATCAACCTGAACTTCCGCATATTCTTTTTGTAAGTCAGCCCCTGGGATATCAGAATCACATCCTCTAGAACTTCTGGTTCAACCACTGAGCCTTGGTCCACTTTCCTAATCTTCATGCCCTTCGTACGCTTCCGATCAAAACAGCCCGTGAATAAGCATGTATGTTGTCTTCATGTCGTGGATCATCTTTGATTGCCAGTGCCTTCTTTTGGTATTTCTTCTTAACCGGCAAGGTATTGCTTTTCCGAGGTTCATCAATATGCAGAGACCGTATAGGATTCCCGTTTATATCAAACTTGTCTTCAAACATTTAGGAAACGATCCAGGATCGTTGAATCCATGTGACCCAAACTTCTTCCTTTTCTTGGGGACGACATAAACTCTAAACTATACTCTGAGAAGACTTACCATAGTCGAGCAACTTGGGACCTAAGCCTATTACAGCACGAGCTTTCTCTTTAGCCTCGCTCTTAAAATTTGATTTTACAGGCACTCGAAAAATCCCAATTCAGCTCTGCCCTAAGTCTGTTCTCCACAGTCAGTTTCTCCCCAACCAGAGGCCAAAGCCAATGATGTAATTGTCAGACAACAGTGGAGCAACTGAGTCCATACTATCGACAAATATTTGACCCCTTTTGGAGTGTTCAAATTAAAGTGGAGAACCCCAATCTTGAGAAATAGCCTTAATCACTAAAGGTATGTGGTCTCTCAACACAGTAGCAAGGTTATTGTAAATGTTCGCAACAGTTTTTTCGTAACCGAACTGCCTCAGAATTCGACAAGAAAAGTAGAATGAGAAAAAGTGTAGTCTTAGAAGATAGACACAGTGGTATCCAGAAGTCCTCAAAGTAGGTATGTGCGGCTCCCACCAGTCACAGTACCAACAGATATTCTTGGATTTCTGTGTACGGAAAAAGCGAGTTCAATCATCTATGTCATAACGACCCTCAAAGAGCAAGCGTTGAGCACAAAAAAGAATAGGGGTGATAAATTACCTCAGCAGCTATAACTATCAGCTGCATGTAATCCAGAAGCCACACGTACAAGGGCTACTCCTGAATGCAGCACTCGGATCCCTACGCACCTCGGTAATGGAATTTTCAGTTTCAGCTACCACTACCGGGATCAACGTTCTTCCTTTCGAAGACACTTGGTGTAGCAACTCGACCAATCTTACATTAGCAACTTCGGGACCCAAAATAGTAAGATATTTGGCCACCAGGAAAGTGCCAAAGTCACCACCCAACCATATGCATATCATAGACCATGGTTATCTGGCTTAGTAGAGAAATATTCAATCACAGGATAGAGCATAATATGCTCACCTCGGATGAAAGACCTAGCATGTTCTTCATTAACTCCCAATAAACCCATGAGAGATTGAACATAGCCATGGGTAAATTAGCAAGGATATCCACCAAAGCCGAGAATTCATCATGGGTCTAACAAAGCTCGTCCAAACCAAATCAGAATACATGATCTTCAGAATCCAAAATTTGCACCCAGCCCGGCAAATATCTTCATGGATAACCACCATGCGCAAACTCATGACTAGCTTCATGCAGAAACGCCCATCCAAATGAATAAGCTTAACCTTGTTGAAGAAATCAACAAAATCTCAAAATTGGAGCTCGAAGATCGTATGATTATCTTCGAAGGCTATTGAGAGTTCTTATGAGAGAATGAGAGTTGAATGCCCACCCCCCCCGAAGGATGAGTCCTGAATATATAATAAAAGAGCCCTAACATGTATAGAGATAGGACTCAAAAATTGAAAAAAACACAGAAAAACTTATCGGACAAACCAGACAGTTTTCAACAAACTGGCCGATTTTCCTTTTGTTTTGAATATTTGTGAAAGTCGATCTCTCTTATCAACAGTCTGGCTTTACTAAATAAATTGATTTTTCTTTTGACCAACCGTCCGGTTTTATCAGATAATTAAATTTTATTCAGATCAACCACCTGGTTTTACCCAAAATTTTGATTTTGCTTCTGACCAACCGGCCAGTTTTAAACTCGAGTTCAAAAAGTGTCATAATCATCGCTGACTAACGGGCCGGTTAGTGTTCACTTGTATAATCAGTCAGCCAGTCAGTTTTGTCCATGAGGAGGTGGCAATAATGTTGTTCTGAGATATCGTTTGACAAAAATACGTTGATGCTGAAAAATATCGTTTGATAAACTACGTTGATGCTGTAATTTATTGGGAATTCTTGATTCATTGTTATTATTGAGATGATTGTTATTCTTCCGAGACCTTCGAATCACTTGTACATGATACTCCTCGTGTTGTCTTTACTGCGCGATTTACGCTTATTCGTTATGCTGTGTTGTGCAGGTTATAAGATTGACCAAGGAGAACCCTAGGAAGGGATAGGAAGCAAAAGCTAGAAAAGTTGAGCGATGTGATAAGTTGAGCGAGGTGAGACAAGTTAGAAAATGTAAGGTAAAGGTTGAGCTACGGGGTACGTCGAGAGGAGCTACACGACTACACTCATGTATTACGTTATAGTGTTTACGTTGCTTAAGGACTTCAAAGTCTTCTGCTGCTGTATGATGTATGTTTGTAAGAACATTTTTGTAAGGACGCATTTTGGAGCGTTTATTAATGATTAATGATGTATGAAGGTGTAGTTGCTTTGTGTTCTGCACAGGGTTTTGATTGTGATTATGATCGATAACGCAGAGCCTTGGGATGAACATGTATCCTTAACCAAAAATGTTGCACGTTAATTTATTGGGACCTATTTGGGAGAACAGAGACTGTTTTGCATGAAACGGTGCAAAGAAATAGAAAAAGAAGGTGACAGTTATGGATCATAATCACAATCAAAACCCTGTGTGGAATACACAGCAACTACTCCTTTACACATCATCAAACACTCCAAAATTCGTCCTTGCAAATTTTTTTCATACAAACATACATCATACTACAGCGGAAGACTTTCAAGTCTTTAAACAACATATACATTCACAATGTAATACACGACTGTAGTCGTGTAACTCCTATCAACTTATCTCGCAGCTCAATCTTTGTCTTACTATTTCTAGCATGTCTCACCTCACTCAGCTCATCCCCTTGCTCAACTTTTCTAGCTTGTTTCATTTTCCTTCCTAGAGGGTTCTCCTTGATCAACCTTATAGCCTACACAACACAACATAAGAAATGAGCTCAAATCGCCCAGTAAAGACAACACGTGGAGTATCGTGTACAAGTGATTCAAGAGACTCGGAGAAATAATAACCATCTCAACGATAGCAATGAATCTAGAGTAAACAATAAATTTCAGCATCAACATAATTTTTCAAACGATAATTTTTTTCTTTCATTAGACTGAGCGGCTTCAAGGCCCAACAAAACAGCATTATTGCCACCTCTTCATGGACAAGACTGACTGACTGAATGACTGATTGACTGAATGACTGACTGACTATGCACGTGAGCACTAAAACAAGAATTGCCAAAGTAAACATCAATGAAATACAAGTCATTAAAATCATTAACATCAAAATAAAATCAAATGCAATGCAATGCAGACTCAGACACGACAGACCAGACTTGACCAGACACGACAGACTCGACTCGAGCCATACATCCTTTTTGGCCAGTGATCATATTTCACATGCCATCCTCCACATATGATGTCCCATTATACAGGATGTTCATCTCAGTGTCAAATAAATAATCAAAAGAGACGATATCATCTAGAAGGGAACTCACAAGAGCGTTTGTCCCTAACCGCGTTACTGCTAAGACAACAAGGCTTCATCAACGGGGCGGACTAAGGGAAAATTATTCCACCTTATGTCCTCAATAGCACAACCCAATCGGGAAATACCAAGGTCAAAAGGTCGACCAATTTTTCAAACATAACAACATGAGTTCAACATAAGCAACATCAACATGGTGGACTCGGGAGAAGTTTAACTACAACTCCTCAACAACGCTCTTAAATAAGAGGAATATCGGTCCTCAATAATTACCGACATCTCATAACCACCACACAACAATCTCTACATAACATCACTAAACAACTACAGGGCGGACTCGGGATAAATTTTTTCAAAAGCCCTCAACAATGTTCTTAAATAGGAGAAATGTCGATTACCCATAAGTGCCGACATTACACCAAAACAACGCATCATCTCTATGTAACATCATTACTCAATGACAGGGCGGACTCGGGATAAAATTAACCACAAGTCCTCAACAACATTCTCAACCAAGAGAAATATTGGCTATCAATAATTGCCGACATCTCACAATAACCACACAACAAACCTATGCGATATCATCACCAACATCAGGTATGCTAATCGCATCGAATCATAGAATACTAGGACACGAGTTATTCTTACCAACCTTCATCAACGCGGCAGACTAAGGGAAATCATTCTACCTTAAGTCCTCAACAATATAATTCAAATAAACAAATACCAGTTACAATGACTACCGGTGTCAAATCATAACAACAAGAGTCTAACAAAACGTCATCAACATGTCATGCTAATCGAAATAATGAATTAGCATATCAGAACCGCATTGTCCTTACCTCATTGGCTTATAGCCGAAGTAACTCGCAACCTCTGATCGCAACGAGCGACATCACCTATTCAAATAATACCCTGCTCGTTAGACATCATTCAAACATATACATACTCTTTAGGGCTAATTACACCTATATCCCTGAGGTTAGGGTGTAATTACAGTCAAGGATATTAAGTTTCAAAGTGTAACATACCGTGACCAAAAAAATTGAAAATGTATCTGTCGTGTCCATCCGTTCCAGATCAGTTAAAAAATTACACTTTTTGGCTGATGTCATTCATGTGTATTTTCTAAATGCCAATACTACCCTTATATTGTATATACATAATAAAAAATATTTTTTTTAATTAGGGTAAACACCTAATTTTCAAAAAGTTTTTCTCCCCCAATTTCTTTAGAAACCCTAAATCTGAAATTGCCGCCAGCAGTCCCCCTTCCCCCGCCCCCGCCGCCGGCAGCCTCCCTCGCCCCTACTACACCGGCAGCCTCTTCCCACACCACCCCACCACGCTAGTAAGCCCGTCCCCCACCCACACCGCCGGCAATCCCTTCGCAAATCCACGCCGCCGGTAGCTCTCTTTAAAACCATATTTCACCTCAATGGCAGCCCCTCCATCATCCCGAACCTTGCCGGCAGCCCCTCCCCACCCCGGTGACAGCCTTTCTATCATCCATTTTCGTTGGGCAGTGGATGGCTGTTGTGGCAATATGCCGTCGTTGATGCCATAACAGTAAAGATTACTCCATTTTTTGTTTCAGTTTTCCTCGCTTCTTGAAATTTTATTCTTAAACTTCTTCTAAATGTTCTTCTAAATTATCACTACACAAGATCTTCAATTTTATTATGCCGCCATCAAAGATTTCGCTCTCGCTTACCTCATCTCCCTTTACTCTGTTTGGATTCCTGATGGCAACTATAGAACGAAGGAAGACGACATCGGTATCAACGACATCCTAAGCCGCCGATTGAAACTCCTCCGCCAGACGATGACAGTGAACCGGCACTAGAAAGCCTACCGTCGGCATTGCCAGAATCTTCAAAATACTTTGGAACTCCAGATCTGTTCTTATGAACCCAATAAATGGAGTAATACAAATGGAGTAATGGCATTAAAAAAAATAACCTTCAAACTCAAAGGCAATAAAGTCTTTTCATTAAAACCGTTAGAGATTTTAAGATTCCGTTTGGTCAACGGACGTAAGTGTAATTTATCCAAACTATTGTCCTTACATGTAATTATGCCCTAACCTCAGGGACATATGTGTAATTTGCCCCACTCTTTATTCTACCCATTCTATTTAACCGTTCATAACATCTTACGACAACTAGATAATCTGATCCGATAACCGGATCCTTAACCTAGCCTTATCGACGCATCCACAATAACAACTCCCTTATTTTAGGTGTATTAACACCATTCCTCACTTCCCACCACTCCGGACGCTTAATTACCCGCATGCCCAAAATTTAGCGCCACCATGTCAAACTACCAAACTACCCCTGATGGCTGCTATACCAACACCGCTTCCAAACCACTTTTTAGATGTATTACATCCATGTTCGGACCAAAAAGTCCTTCAGAAAATTTTATAGGAAAATTTACCAAAAATACCCCCTTGGTAGCAAATTACCAAAATACCCCCGGTGGTCACTACCACCCCAATACCCCAAATCCGCTTCGAAACAACTTTTCCCATGTCTTACACCCCTTTCCTAGACCAAAAATTCCTTTGAAAAAATTTCATAGGGAAAATTACCAAAATACCCCCTCTAAGAGGCAAATTACCAAAATGCCCCATGGGGATTCTCGGCACCAGAAAAATCTAAAAAATACTTTAAAACGCTATTTTAAGCATGCCAAAGTCATTTTTGAGCTAAAAAATATTTTAGTAGATTTTCGCCCGAAAATCCCGAACTGGTGTCCGGACCAAGTGCTTAAAAGCCGATTCGGCCAAATATAGCTATTGACTTCAGAACGACATGAAATTTTTGGAAATGGTCATCTCAGCATCTTAGGATCCTCATAAATTTTTTGCGTGAAACCTCTTTAGTTTACTATTTCCAATTTCACTACGAATTTTCATAATGACTACATCAGTTAACCCCCTTCTCAAGTTCGAAAAAATCTGAAATATTTTCACGGTCAGGTCTCCTAAAAATAATTAGGATCACTTTTTTGTACTTTGGCTAAATTTGACCCTATTTTTAAAAAATTCAAATTCAAACAGCTCAAATGATTTCCACTTTTATAGACCGTTATAATTAAAACACCTAGTAATGCACCTAAAACACATTCACACTTCACCTACACTACCTCCCTTCCCCCTCTGCCGAAAACACATACACACACAATTCCCACACATTCACCAACTACCACTCACAACCCCACCCTAACTCACTTCAATCCATACTCAAACACATTCCATCCTCCGCCACCATTCACCTAGCTTCCCATTCCCCTTCCTCCACCATTACCCCCTGCACACCCATGGCAGCAGCTGCTGCTCACTCCTTCTTCCCATGCCCTTTCCCCCTTTTGCACACCCACAGGAAACAACCACTCCCGCATGAGTACTTCCTTCTTCTCCTTTCCCCCTTCACTCCCATACACACATAGCACACTTAGAACACACACTGTACACTCACGCACACACATACAATAATTCAACCCCAAAAATATACACATAATTAATCCAAAGAAGAGGGAATACCCTTTCAAGGTTTGGAGTATTTTTTTTCTTTTTTCTTCTCCCTTCTTCCTCTCTTTCTCTTCTTCTTTCTCTCTCTGCTCTTTTTTTTTCTCTTCTTTCTTTCTTCTCTGTTTCTTTTCCCGACCACTGTTCACTTCTTCTTCTTCTTTATTTTTTCTTTTTTTCTTTCCCCCCTTTAATTTAAGTCCACATTATTCATTCTCTCTCTCTCTTTTGACCAATGCTTAGTTACCCTTTTTTTAGGAGGTTTCATCATTCTCTAAAAATTTCCCCTCCTTCATGACACCTTGCATCCCATTCATCATATTTTTTAAAATTGCATTCTTGCCCCCCTAACTTTTCAAAATTATATTTTGACCCCATTATTTTAGTAAAATTACACTTTGACCCCAAGGCCACCCTAACCCTTCATTTAACTTCCTAACACCTAATTATCACCAAAATAATGCTACTTAATTAAAAGAGAGCCCTTTCATTAATATAATTCATGATTAGATTAATTTTTGGTATTTTCAGGATATGACATGAAGGTCCGGTAGGAAGTGAATTAAAAGGACCTAGGGAGAAGATGGACGAGGTTGAGCACTTTTATTGTGTAAACCGTGAATAGAGAAATGAAGAGCTGAGGGTGAGAATGAGTAGAGTTTTGATGAGCTTTTGGAAGAGAAAGTACATCCAAACAACAGGGAAAAAGGGACGGATCGACAAGTCAGTTTGAGTCCCTAACTAGCGGTATTAACCAAATAATAGAGAGGTTGAAAGTTGGATGTGATGACAAGAAGTGAGCATCGAATTAGATATTAATGGAGACGGTGGACGCCAGTGTGTGGGTCGTCTGAAAAATATGACATGTTGTTTGTGATTGCCCTTCTGATAGGGCTATACCTGAAGACATGCAACAACTGATTCTAAGAAAGAGTCATTAAAGCCTGGAATTGTTGAAGAAGCGTTATGGCTTCTCCTGGGGGCAGAATCCACTTTTGTAATCGGACCTAAAGTTGTTATTGAGGAAAACCATTAGTTGTTTAAGTGTGAAGGTTATAGGTTAGTATTATGGTGCACAATTTTAAAATCATGCCACTCTTTCCTGGAAAGACGAGAGAGGAATCCCAATCGAGAGGGACCCTCAACAAAAGTGATTATGGTGAATATCGAGGACGTAAGTGGAAGGAATAAGTAGGGAGCTACATTAGGTCAAGAAGACCTTAAGAAAGAGCGAGTGAGACTTCTACAAAAAGATCGTAGGAGTTCCAACAGTACAACCAGTGTGTCTATTATTATGACAGCCCTGGTAGGAGGAAGAAAATAATGTAGATCTCAGAACTTTCTGGATGCTTGCCTGAGTGGAATCTCATAGGAGGGAAAAAGTCCAGTGTAGACAATTACGTGAAATTGAGAGATGGAGAAGGTAGTTGAAGTAGCAGATGGAGGAAAATGTCAAAAAGATGATTTTCTCCAGTCATATGTACATTGGGAGTTACAACTTGTTGAGAACGGGCAAAAACAAGTTGAGGAGAGTAGCTTATCTGCCTGTATTACCCGAAATAGGTGCAGGTAACACGTTGATGATAAAAATTTTCTGCTTAAATTGCAAAGTAAGTTGGAGATATGTTTCTCGTGCTAAGTGGAAGGATAGAAAGGCGAAAGTATATTAGGAAATTTGGTGAGTTAGCCTATTTGGCCTCATCAAGTGATGACAGAAAAATTTGAAAGGCGGAACAAATTGAGGAGTGTTTGAAAATAATCCTTAAAAAAGAATAGGTAAGGAGGTTCCAATGGTGAATTGCTACTAAAGTAGTAGAAAAACTAAGCGATAGAGGCAAAGAATACAGAGGTATGAGAGGAAAGAAAGGAGCAAGGAGCAAAAAGAGGTAAGATCTAGGATCGAAACTAAAAAAGTGGAAAGAATTGTAAGAAGAGAGTAGACGAAGGACAGTCCGGACAAATTTCAGGACAAAGAGAGGAGATAGAAAGTGTAGATGGTGCGGATTGAGGCACGAGGGTACGGACTACGCTAAGGCAATTAAAGCATGTCTTAAAGATGGGAGTAAGCCACCGAGTTAATGTGCAAGATGAACCAAATGGGTTGTATCAAACGTTAACAGCCATGACATATTGTAAGGACGTGCTCTAAAGGAGGGTGATGGTCATTGGGAAAAGAAAAAAAAGAGAGGAAGGATGGATTTATGAAACTAAGTATCGGTTATCAGAAGTTGAATAAGGTGACAGTCAGGAATAATTACTCATTGCCTAATATACATGATATGTTGATCAGCTGTAATGTGCTAAGTGTTTTCTTTCTAAGATTGACCTTAGAACGGGTCATCACCAGTTAAGAATAAAGAAGAATGGTGTTGTAAAAAAAAATTTGTCTTTAGAATCTGAGGCTGGTATTATGAATTCTTGGTGATGCCATTTGGATTAACTATTACCCCGGTGGCATTTATAAGTTTGATGAATCAAGTTTTTCAGGAGTACTTGATCATTGTGTCATCGCGTATTGATAACCTTATGGATGGTTTTAAAAGCCAAGAAGAGGTTTCATAATGGCAAGTTTTGCAAATCTTAAGAGTAAGTTTGGCAAATTCAAGGAATGTGAATTTTGACGTGGAAATCTGGACGTATGGGGTTGACACGGAAGAATGTTAGAGGATCCGGAAGAAGTTGAAAAGGTGACAAAAAGGGAAACCTCGAACATCAGCGTTTGAGATTAGTAACTTCCTAAGGCTCAAACCGGAGGAATCATTAAAAAATTGTCTAATATGCCGGATTAGGGAAAATGGATTGCGATGATTACTAAGCCAAAGGCTATCATAAAGGATAATTTGAACAAACTCTAAATTGACGTTCGAGTAAGGAGAGAAGGAAGTAACAGTTTGTTTTACATAAAAATGCGACCAACAGTTCCTGATCGAATCAAGGAAGCTTAAGGTCAAGACGACAGGATGCATGAGATCCAGTACGGATATGAAATGAATAAAAAGGAAAATTTTTGATGGTGATGAGGATGATAATTACGAATGTGAAGGTCAGATATATGTTTCGCCTAATGATGAATTGAGAAAAGAAATTATAAAGGGTACTCATAGTTTTAAGTACCGATACACTCAGGGGAGACGAAAATGTACCCGAAGTTACGACCAAAAATTTTGGTGGCCTAGCATGAAGAGGGATATATCAAAGTTTGTATCCTTGTGTTTGACCTGCTAACAGGTAAAAGTGGATCACAAGAAAATTGTCGGATAGTTGAAACCTTGTACCTGAGTAGAAGTGGGAACACATTACGATGAACTTTGGTGTTAAGGTTACCACGAACAACTAATAGATACACGTCTATTTGGGTTATAATGGATGGGTTGAATAAGGCGACCCAATTTATTCCTACCCGAGAAGGGTGCTCTATTGAACAACTTGACCGAATTTATATTTAGGAGCTGGTTAGTTGTTACGGAGTGCCAATAACCATTGTGTCCAATAGAGATGCAATGTTCACTTTGAGATTTTGACAGAGTGTTCAAGAAGAAGTGGGAATGAAATTAACCATGAGTACGGACTGTCAGGGGCGGAGCCACTGTTGTACGAGGGGGTGCTATAGCCCCCCCTCAGATTTTGAAAAAAATAATATATATATATATATATATATATATATATATATATATATATATATATATATATAGTTTTTTTCCATAATTTTCACACTTTCTTCGGCTCTCTCTCTCTTTGATCTGACTCTCTCTTCTCACCGAGACCGAGACACCGACGGACTAAGCTTCTCACGGAGCGGTCGGCGCCTCACTCCGGCAGCCACGAACCCACAATGGCACCGGGGCACCGCGACAGCACAGCGAAAAACCCACGAGTCCACGACTGACGACACGATCTAGGCTATCTCATTTTCTAGATCTACGCCGACGGTGAGTCGGCGACTACCCACTGACCCAGGATCTACGCCGACGGCGACTTCGGTCTTCACTCCAACTCTCTAACAGTCCACCGGCGAGCGGCAAGTCGGTGACAAGTATGTTCCAACTTCCAAACTTTAATTTCACCTTTCATTGACTTGATCTAGTTGCCATCTCTATAAAATTTGTTTGTTATCTTTTTAGTATCATAGCTGAAATTAGGAATGGATTATGGATAATCTTGAGCATTGAATTGAATCAATTGATTATGGGTAATGTTGAGCATTGATTATGGTTAATGTTTAGCATTGATTATGGATAATCTTGCGCATTGATTATGGTTAATGTTTAGCATTGATTATGGATAATCTTGAGAATTGAATCAATTGATTATGGATAATGTTGAGCATTGATTATGGTTAATGTTTAGCATTGATTATGGATAATCTTGCGCATTGATTATGGTTAATGTTTAGCATTGATTATGAATAATCTTGAGATATTGAGATAGTGATTATGGTTAATGTTTAGCATTGATTATGGATAATCTTGAGATATTGATTATGGTTAATATTTAGCATTGATTATGGATAATCTTGAGATATTGAGATATTGATTATGGTTAATGTTTAGCATTGAGATATTGAGATTGATGGAGGATGGGACCCAATTGGATTGAGATATCGAATGTGTGATTTAGTTGAATGGTGGGTTGAAATTAGGTTAACGCAATAATGAAACATGACTGAAAAAGTAAAAGAATAAAATATTTTTGATTAATTAGGTTATTTGATTGATAATTGATGGATTGATATTGAAAATAAAATGTGTTTTGTCGAAAAATCCTGGCTCCGCCCCTGGTTGTATTGTCGAAAAATGCAAATTTGTTTTTTTGCTATTTTACTAATAAAAAAAATTATTAATTTCGATATATGTTTAGTACCCCCTGGGATGAAATCCTGACTCCGCCCCTGCGGATTGTCACCATCAGATGGATGGCCAATCTGAACTTATGATATAGATATTGGAAGATATGTTGAGTGCCTGCCTTATTAATTTTGGCGGAGCATGGGATGAACAGTTGCCTTTAATCGAATTTTCTTACAACAATAGTTATCAAGCGAGCATTAAAATGGCTCCCTATGAGGCATATTATATGGCCAAGGATGTCGCACGCCTATTTTTTTTGGAATGTAGTGGGGGAAAGGAAGGTTGTCGCACACGGAACTGTGCAACGAAACAAAGGAAAAAGTGAAGGTGGTTCAAGAAAGAATTCATACGACACAAAGTCGACAGAAGAGTTATACAGATAAGAGACGTAGAATGCTGGAATTTGAAGTTGGTGACTTGGTGTTTTTAAAGTTGTCACCGTGGAAAGGGATCATGCGATTCGGGAAGCAGGGAAAGTTAAGTCTGAGGTCATTGGGTCGTTTAAAGTTCTGTCTAGGATTGAGACGGTGGCGTACATGCTCGATCTACAACCAGAATTGAGCCAGTAGCATAATATGTTCCACGTCTCAATGCTCAGGACGTATGTTCCTGACCCTACGCATGTGATCAAATTGGAACCAGTGAAAATTCGAGATAATCTTTCATATCAGGAGGTACCGATAGAAATGGTTGACTGGAAAAGAACAGGTATTACGTTCCAACGTAATACCGATGGTCAAAGTCATATGGGGGAATCACACAGTAGTGGAAGCCATTTGGGAACCCGAAGCATTGATGAGGCAGAGATATCGACATATGTTTGCAGAATGAGGTTTCTCCCCATTTCGAGGACGAAACTTATTGGGGGGGGGGGGGGGATGTGATACCCTGAAAATACCAAAAATTAATTTAATTGTGAATTAGATTAATTAAGGGGGTGGTGGGTTATTCTTAGTAGCATTATTTTAGTGAAAATTAAGTATCAGGAAGTTAAATGAGGGATTAGTTTGGCCTTGGGGTCAAAATGTAATTTTACTAAAATTGTGGGGTCAAAATGCAATTTTGGAAAGTTTGGGGGGGGGGATTGCAATTTTTGTAAAGATAGCATTGCGTGTCAAGTCTTTAGAGAAATGATTCTAAGGAGGTGACACCACCTACCTGGTTGTATGCTGACTAATCTAATCAAATATATATTATTGGGTTGAATTAATTTGAAACAAAAGAAAAGAAAAAGAAATTTGGGGGAGGAAAACAGAAATAGGAAAAAGTGAAGAACGAACGGTAATCTGTCAACAAAAACATAGCAACAAAGAAAGGAAAGAGGAGAGAGCTCGGGGAAGAAAAAGTAAGAAGAAAAGGCGAAGAGAAGAAGAAAAAATTCGGGAAAACCCTAGGGGTAATCCCTTATTCCCTTTAGGAATTTTTAATGTGTTAATTGTGGGTGTGTAAGCAGTGTTTTGTGTGTGCGCGTTAGTGTGAGTAGTGGGTACGGGAATGTGGAAGGGGGAAGCAGTCGTGAGGGGCTGTTGGGTAGGGGAATTGGGAAGGGGGAAGCACTCATGAGGGGCTTCTGGGGACGCGGTGAGTGGGCTGGTGCCCTGTGGGTGCGTGAAGGGGGAAGGGGAGAGGAAGAAGGAGAGGGCAGCAGCTGGTGCTGCTTCCTTGAGTGTGCAGGGGGCATAATGGTGGAGGAAGGGAAGAGGGAAGGCTATGTGAGTGTTGGTGGAGAGTGGAAGTGTGGTGGGGATGTTTATATGTGTTCATAAATGAAATTGGTGGGTGAAAGGAGATGGAATGCCATGGCCGTGAGGGGGAGGGACTCGGCAGTGAGGAAGAAGACGAAGTGCAAGTATAAATAGTGTGTTTGATTCAAACATACATGAATAGTGATTGTAATCGTCACTAAAAGTGGTAGGTTTAATGCAGTCCATTATTAGAATTTTTATAAATAGCTCGGATCAAAATTAGACAAAGTACAAAACAGAGACCTCAGTTATTTTCATAAGATCTATAATGTCGAAAAGTTTCAGATTTGTTCAAGGTTGGGAAGGGAGCTCATGGACGCGGTTATTGTGAAATTTTGTTGTGAATTTGAAAATAACAAACGAACGCGATTTTGTGCAAAAATTTTATGATTATTTTAAAATACTGAGACGTGCCATTTCCTAAAATTTCAGTCTTTTCTAAAGTCAATAGCTATTTTTAGTCGAACTGACTTTTAAGTGCTCGGTCCAAACACTGGTTTAGAATTTTCGGGCGAAAATTTCTTCAAATTTTTTTTAGGTAAAAAATGACTTCGAGATGCTTAAAATAGCATTTTAAACTATTTTCAGATTTGTTCGGTGTCAGAAATCTCTAGGGGGCATTTTGATAATTTGTCACCCAGATGGGGGATATTTTGGTAATTTTTCCTATAAACTTTTCCGAAGGACTTTTTGGGTCCAGGAAGGGGTGTAATACATTTGAAAAGTTATTTTGAAGCGATTTGGGGGTGATGGGGGCGATAGTAGCCATCAAGGGGTGTTTTGGTAATTTACCATGTCAATACCAAATTTCGGGAACACACTCAATTAAGCGTTATGAGTGACAAGAAGTAAGGAATGGGGTTAGTACGTCTAAATGAAGGAGTATTAATACTCAGGCGTTATCAAGGCTATATTAAAGACCCGGCTGTGGGGCCGAGGTAACGGGCCGTAGCAAGACGCTATAAATAATTGATAAAAAAAAGAGTAGAATAATGGTGTATTTATGTTGATTGGCGCCGGACGAGCAATGTCTTAATTGATTAGGTGACCCCGCTCGTTGTAATCTGAGGTTGCTTGGCTCATCGGCTAAAAGCCAATCAGGTAAGGACAATGCGGTTCTATTATTCTAATTCATTTCCACGGTTGCTTCAGAGTCGGCATTTTCAGCGAGCGGGAGGGTTTTGGATGACATGAGGAGTTGGCTTAACCCCGAGTCGCTCGAGCTATGTGTGTGTTGGAAAGATTATCATGATGTGAAATACTGCGAGCAAGATAGTCTGATTGATGATAGGAAGAGCAGTGACTCGGACGTTGAAATTCATCCGGATGATTAGGTAATTTCTTTTTATTTTTCTTTTCTCAAGTTTTAAGAATAAATTTTTCACAAAATATAGTTTTGTTTTTCATATATATATGTTCCCAACCTATTCTGGTCGTACCCAAGGGCCCACTGGGGGTCCCGATTCGCGCAAACACGTCGACAGATTCAACGATCAAATTTCCAACGCATCGAACCGGTCAACCGGCGCACGCTCAAGTCACGTGCGTTTTTCGCTCCGCGCGCCTTGTGCGCGACTTAGGCACGATTTATTTCGCGTCAACGTGACTCACGGTAGCACGTTCGTCACACCGAAACCACCCGAGAACCTTTTCACCAAAAACATCGGCCGACGGCGAACTTGGAGCAACGGGGTCAAGGGGCAAATGGCCTTGGCCAACCCCAGGGGGTCGGCCTCGGCCCAATGAAGGGGTTGGCCTCGGCCATTTTCCCCCGGTGGTTCACCCCTTTCGCTCAAACCCCTTTTCGCACTTTTTTTGCTTCGTATGTGGCTTTGACACCTTCTTCATCATGTGGGTACAATTCTTGGTAGGACGCTCGTCGCAGCGCAACTTCTAGATTCACCATTGCTCATCAAAACACCTACCGACGGCGAGCCTGAAGTTCGCCAAAAGGGGAAGTGGCCTTGGGCTCCAAAAATGGGAGTTGGCCATTTGGCCTTGGACAACCCCAGGGGTCGGCCTCAGGCTTACCCATGCCTAGGGGGTCGGCCTCCAGGAGGGGTTGGCCTCGGCCATTTTCCCCCGGTGGTTCACCCCATTCGGGCACCCCCATTTTCACACTTTTTTTGCTTCGTCCACTTCGTACGTAACTTTGGCACCTTATTCGTCACATGGGTACGATTCACCTCGACAAACTCGTCATAATACAACTTTTGGATTTGTCTTTGCCCATCAACACACCTACTGTCGGCGCGCCCGAAGTTCATCAAAATGGGGGAGTGGCCTTGGGCTCCTTCATGGGAGTTGGTCATTTGGCCTTGGCCACCCAGGGGGTCGGCCTCGGCCTCCCCAGGGGGTCGGCCTCGGCCTCCTAGGGACCTTGGCCTTGGCCTTCCCCCCATTTTTGGCCTATGGCCTTTCCCACCGCGCGCACTTATTTTCTCGAGTCTTTGCACCTCCACAATGTTTACGGGCGTTCATACATCAACCTCGCAACGTCCGTCATAAATCAACCTCACGACGTTCATCGTACATCAACCTCGCAACGTCCGTTGTACATCAACCTCGCGACATCCGTCATCTGTGACCGCACACTGCTCCCACGATGCCCATCGCCCAAAGTCGCGCGCTACCGCCGAATGACCCATCGCTGACGACTACATACCATCACTCCCAACTTTGTCATTACTGCATGTTGCATTCATTATTTTTTTATAATAGGCACACTCAACTCACATCCCGTCTTCGGGACACCCGACGCGCGCCCGTGCTCCGTCTCCGCGACGTTCGTCGTCGCGCCCGTGCGCAATTGTCATGATATGTGCCCCGACACCAAGTATTGCTCCGCGACGTTCGTCGGCACGCCACTTTCATAACATGTGCCCTCGGCACCAGGTATTGTCTCATGCCGTTGGCATCGCGCCCATGTGCCACAATCAATGTCTCGTGATGTAGGCACCGTGCCCATGTGCCACAATCATGTTACATGCTTCCGGGGGGCTCCGTTCGTAGTGCTCTGATATGAGGACCTCTTGCAGCGGGATGGACTCGTTACCACAAAGTCATCGCCGCCACAGGATGGGCTCGTTACCACAAATCCATCGCCGTCATCATTTTAGGGAGCTCCGTTCGTAGTGCTTCGGCACGAGGACCCCTCGCAGCAAGATGGACTCGTTACCACAAAGTCATAGCCGCCACGGGATGGGCTCGTTACTACAAAGCCATCGCCGTCATCATTCTGGGGCGCTCTGTTCGTAGTGCTTCGGCACAAGGACCCCTCGCAGCAAGATGGACTCGTTACCACAAAGTCATAGCCGCCACGGGATGGGCTCGTTACCACAAAGCCATCGTCGTCATAATCACGGGGAGCTCCGGCACGAGGACCCCTCGCAGCGGGATGGACTCGTTACCACAAAGTCATCGCCACAGCGGGATGGGCTCGTTACCACAAAGCCATCACCGTCATAATCACGGGGGGCTCCTGCATGAGGACCCCTCGCAGCGGGATAGGCTCGTTACCAAAAAGCTATCGCCACCTGGGGTGACTTGCATGACACTAGGCACTGAGCTGCGACCATGTCCACTCATGTTACTGTTGATCGTCGACACCACCAGAACAATGACCCACAGGTCACTCCGGGATGGGAGCAGGTCCTGGAGGGCATTGTGCCTAGTCCGCCTAGCAGTTGGCTACATGGGCAACCCTCACAGCTGCCAGGTTCTATGCGCGTCTCTTGACGCACCTTGTGGGATTCAGTAAGGGCTTGGATCGGTGGCTGGGGCAACATGCTTACTCTGATCATGGTTTGGTCAGTCTTCTCAGACAGGTAGAGCGACGATGTGCGAGGCAGGCAACGCGAATTTGGGCACCGGCAGTCCAATGGAGAACTGGTATTTTGGGACCCCCTGGTGACGTGTCATTCCCAGGGAACGACTTGTGGCACTTTATGACATAAGCACACTGTTTCCTATAAATAGTGAACTTTATGACTAAAAAAAAGGTACTTCTTCTTCATTCTCATAAAATCACTTTCTCACTCTAGAATTTGAGAGCTCTTGGATTCTAGAGAGAGGAATACAAAATCGGACATAACTTTGGACCGTGACTTTGGACCGTAACATTGGACCCCGACTCGGACCCTGACTTGGACTGTCGACTGCCGGCCCTATTCGTCTCTGCCTTATCTTCGCAGCACTGCCACTCCTCACGGCCTGTCTGGGAAGCTTTGCTCTCTGCCCTTACTCCGCCCTCACTGTCTCTCACTTTGCATACTTGGAAGCTGACTCGGACTGCAGCCTTTGTGGCACCTCCACGTAGGTACGAACCCACTTTCCTTGGTATCAATATATATATAAGTTTTTACAAGCAAGATAGATATTTTTACATATATATAAAAAATAGGTAACTTCGCCTGTTTGTTTACAAGCAGCCGGTCCCAAGCCCGGATAAAAGGAGGAGGGCCTATGAACACATTTATCTTCAATTTGAATGCTAGAAATATTATTTTTTTACACACATATGACTACATAGTTTACAGAAGTTTTATTTGATTTATTGCTAATTGCTTATATTGTTTCAACTCAGATTCTGTGTTAGATTATTGTGTGCGTGTCTAGGGCAATTTAACGTTACTACTACTTGCTTGCATACACATAAGGTAAAAATTTTATGCATATGACTTCAACAGATGTTTACTGGAAAGAAAAGAAGAAGAAGAAGATGTTATCTGTTAATCTGAAAGTCATTGCTATCCAAACATCAAATTAAAGATGAATTGTGTACATGGTAATAAAGTTCTACTCCATCCAAATACTCCAAATGTAGCAAAAAAAGCCAAATACAATGCAAACATTTGCGAAAATTTAAAGAGCTACTGTATTAAGCAATTTGATAGATGTAATCGTCATTTTCTATTTACCAAACTTCCGAAAAGTGCTACTTATAATGCTAGTAGGCCGAAAAAGGCCTTTCAATATTACACCAAATTAACATGTATCAACCTCAAGTTTAATTTGATGTATTCTTGTTGGCCATCGACGCAAGTGAATAACAAGAAGTTGGGAAGAAAAAAAAAAGGCCCGAGCCCGGCCCAAGCCTGGCCTTAAATATTAGGCATAAGGCCAGGGCTTGGACTAGGCCTATATATCCCAGAAATCTGGCCCGGCCCATCCCATTTTCCATCTCTCTGGCCCGGCCGAGGCCCGTTTTCATGTGAGGCTCGCTGGGCCCAGGCTGGGCCGGCCCATTGACATCTCTATTAGGGACAAACACTCTTTGTGAGTTCCCTTCTTGTTGACATTGTCTCTTCTAATCACTTGAGACTGAGATGAACATCCCGTATAATGGGACATCAAAATGAGGAGGATGGTCTGTGAAACATGATCACTGGCCAAAAAGAATGTATGGCGCTTGAGTCAAGTCTGTTGTCGTGTCTGGTCAAGTCAAGTCTGTCGTGTCTGAGTCTGCATTGCATTTGATTTGATTTTAATGACTTGTATTTCATTGATGTTTACTTTTGCGATTCTTGTTTTAGTGTTCACTTGCATAGTCAATCAGTCAGTCTTGTCCATGAGGAGGTGTCAATAATGTTGTTCTACTGGGCCTTGAAGCCGCTCAGTGTGACGAAAGAAAAATATTGTTTTGACAAACTATGTTGATGCTGAAATTTATTGCGAACTCTTGATTCATTGTTATCGTTGAGATGATTGTTATTCTTTTGAGACCTTCGAATCACTTGTACATGATCTACGTTGATGCTGAAATTTATTGCAAACTCTTGATTCATTGTTATCATCGACATGATTTTTATTCTTCTGAGACCTTCGAATCACTTGTACACGATACTTCTCGTGTTGTCTTTACTGGGCGATTTGCGCTCATTCCTTATGTTGTGTTGTGCAGGTTATAAGATTGACCAAGGAGAACCTTAGGAAGGGAAAGGAAGCAAAAGCTAAAAAAGCTGAGAGAGGTGATAAGTTGAGCAAGGTGAGACAAGTTAGAAAAGGTAAAGTAAAGGTTGAGCTGCGAGGTACGTCGAGAGGAGCTACACGACTGCAGTCATGTATTATGTTGTAGTGTTTACATTACTTCAGGACTTGAAGTCTTCCACTACAGTATGATGTATGTTTGTAAGAAATTTTTTGTAAGGACGCATTTTGGAGCGCTTAATGATGTATGAAGGTGTAGTTGTTTTGTATTCTGCACAGGGTTTTGATTGTGATTATGATCGATAACTCAGCCTGGTGATGTCACCAGGGTTTGGGTGTCTCATGCGCGTCAACATTCTGCCCAATTGATAGGTACCCAAAATCTAACTTTTTCCTGTTAGACGTAGAGCACAACAACAATTTAATAAATTCATCTCTTTCAGCAAAACTGGGTTCATAAACGGATAATCACAAAGCGTTCCATGGCAGCTCATTTCTTTTCTTTTCAATAGTTTGAAACGAAAGCAGTCATATTTCTCAAAAAAACTTTGAAATGTCTAGCTGATACAAAATACAAATGCATATGTACTAGAACTGAAAATATGGTAATAAGTGGGGATATGGCATGAGTACTTACTCGAACTGCTAAACAAATCCAGAGTTTCTTTGAGTCTGATCCTAGTCCTCTTCTACCAAATCTAAAAAAATGAATCGCTCGTAAATTAATTTCCGTAGCTTACAAATATTTCATAGCCTAAGAAAATTCCTCGATTTCTCCCCCTCATAATTTCAATGCGCACAAGGTGACCAAATCACAACCATGGCATTGAAACGCTATTATAGAGGCCAATGACCCTCATCTAAAATTAGTTATTGCCTATCTTCGGGTATAGCCCTGTTAGGAGGGCAGTCGCGAATAACCTATTACATTCTCTTAATAACCCGCATACTGTCATCAACAGTTTCATCCAAAATTTTATCCGAGATTCGCTTGTTGTCCTCTAATTGAGTTTTCAACCTCTCCATTGCTTGACTTACATTGATTTTTAGGGAATCCATCTGACTTGTTAGCTCGACCCTCTCTCTAGACTCCCGGATGTACTTTTACTTCCAAAAATTCATCAAGTTTCTACTTGGCTTTTCCCTCGGCTCTTCCACCTTCGGTTTGAGGTCTAGGCGATAAAAGGGCTTGACCTCATCCACTTCTTCGACAGGTCCTGCTAACTCAATTTTCACCAAACCATTCTTCGGCTTTTCCTCCTTTGGATCCAGCTCATCTAAAACCTCCTCAGGATCCTCCTTGGAGTCTTACTCAACAAACATGCCATCAACGAGCCACCCATCTAGGTCTAGGTCAAAGAGTACTCTTGCCATTTACTACAGCAAAATATACAGACCTTATAAAAAATATATATGCCTTGGCCAAACCCCCCCCCCCCCCGCATATCTCAGTTACCACAATAGTTCAGCTATGTCATTATAATTTCCTCTCGTCGAACACTTGGGCGGGTTATCACACACTTCTAAGGTCTAAAAAATCATATACCTATGCTCTGATACCATTTCCATCACGACCCAAATCCACTATTGGGACTGTCTTGGTCTTTGACTAGCCGCATGCCAATTGGGTTCTCACCAAGGCTCTGCCAAGCCTTGCTCTAACCCGTGCATACCATTTTTTGTTGAAATCACTAAGTTATAAACCCTTAGTAAGGCTACTAAGATCCGTACTTAAAATTCTCAAAACATTACTAATAACATCTTATAAAAGACCCAACTGACAAATAAAACTGAGATTCGTGGGGATATAAGCTCCTTACAGCGTTTGAAACAAAAAGAGTAATAACCGTGATGCCATAGGAAACATTAAAGTACTAAGAGGACTCCATTCTTCTAATGACAATTTCCTCTAACCTCAACCTCAAAATCCTCACGAGCGTTGGGTTCGCCTACGTAATCACTTGAAAAATAAGAAGTGAGCTAGAGCGCAACAAGCACACTTACCATATCTGAAAATAGGTTTCAACTTTATAAACATGCAATGGAATTTCAATTTGAAAACTGATAGTCAATCCGTAAAAGATACGGTGTATAATTGGTAAAAACATGTCAATATTTAAGTGAAACAGTTATGAAGGATAGGAAAAAAATAGCACAATTATCATCAAGTGACTGTTCAATCGAATAACCATTTACACAACACGATGCGGCCAGAGTTTGGTCCCACTGACTTGGACCCAGAATCCAACATTGGGATAATCATTATTGTGGAAGCAAGAGTGACAACTAGCAACATCACTCCACGTCAACATTACGTCCAATTGACAAGTACCCAAAATCTAACTTTCCACCCATTAGATGTGGGGCATAGCAACCATTTAATAAACTAATCATGTTCCGCAAAACGGAGTTCATAAATGGATAATCACAAAGCATTCCATGGAAGCTCATTTCTTTTCTTATCAACAGTTAAAAACAAAATCAATCGTATTTCTTTAAAGAATCGTCTAGCGGATCCATATACAAATATACATAAATTAGAAAGAAATATGGTAATAAGCGGGGTATGACAGGCGTACTTACTCAAACCGCTAAGTGAATCGGAACTTTTTGTTGATTCCTATCCTAACCCTCTTCCAACGAATCTAAGAAGATGAACCGGTGGTAAATTAATGTAATACACTAATTAAATCTAATTGAGAGTTAGATTAATTAAAGGAGTTATTTTATAAATAATCAAGTATTGATATAAAATGAGGGGCTAATGTGGTTTTAGGGCCAAAGTATAATTATGTGAAGTTTGGGGTCAAAGTGTAATTAAGGAAAGTTGAGGGGCCATTTTGTAAATTATGAAAATTGGGTGATTAGAGGCAAAAATGTGTCGTTGTGAGGAAGAATTTAGGAGGATAGGACACCTCATACATAAAAAGAGGGTGACTAATGAAATTAAATGTTAGAAAAAAAAAGGAAGGGAATTAAAGAGGAAAAGAAAAGGAAGAAAGAAAACAAAAGAAGAGGAGAGAAGAAAATAAAGGAAAATTTTGATAGAGAAGAAAAATAGACGAAGAAGAAAAGATGAGAAGAACTCCGCGACCCCCGTCGCCCGGACACGACTCCCGACGCCCGGACACGACTCCCGACGCCCGGACACAACTCCGCGACCCCGTCGCCCGGACACAACTCCGCGACCCCGTCGCCCGGACACAACTCCGCGACCCCCGTCGCCCGGACACAACTCCGCCACCCCGTCGCCCGGACACAACTCCGCGACCCCCGTCGCCGACGTCCGGGCGCTGCACTTCAACACTCCGCCACGCCCGTGCACCGCGCTGCTGATACAGTCGTGCCCCCAGGCTCTCTGTCACACTACCATGCCCGTGGCACCTTACTCACTTCATCGCGCCCATGCGCCACAATCATGTTACATGCCCTCCGGGCACCACACTCATTCACCACACCATGCGCACCTTGCCTTGGTCGTGGAACATACTTCGACCCACTCTCCGGAGTGTGCAACATCCTGCGGGGATAGGCGACTCCTCCGGGACACTATCTCCGCCAGGGAGCTCCTCAACTTCCCTTCCACCAGGTAGACGGCTCCTCCAGGATGCTACCTCGACCAGTCGGGTAGACGGCTCCTCCAGGATGCTACCTTGACATGCTCCGAGTGCTCCGGCACAAGGACTCACCCGCGGGGATAGGCGAATCCTCCGGGACACTATCTCTGCCAGGGAGCTCTTCAACTCCCCTTCCGCCAGGTAGACGACTCCTCTGGGATGCTACCTCGGCCAGTCGGGTAGACGGCTCCTCCGCGATGCTACCTTGACATGCTCCGAGTGCTCCGGCACAAGGACTCACCCGCGGGGATAGGCGACTCCTCCGAGACATTATCTCTGCCAGGGAGCTCCAAGTGCTCCGGTACGAAGACTCCCCTTCTGCCAGGTAGACGGCTCCTCTAGGATACTACCTTGGCCGGCCAGGTAGACGGCTCCTACAGGATGCTACCTCGGCCTGCGGAATAAGCGACTCCTCCGGGACACTATCTCTGCCAGGGTGCCTGCGTGACTGGCCTACGTGCTCCGACACTGGGGGCTTGCGTCGGCACCCCTAGGGACTATGACCCCCGAGTCACTCCGAGACGGGAGCAGGTCTTCGGAGGGCATCGCGCCTAGTTCACCTGGCAGTTGGGCGTCAGGTCTTCTCCACCGCTGCCAGGCATGTGGGACTCTGCAAGGGCTTGGATTTGAGGCTAGATCAAGGGGTTTCTCTGGCTCAACCGACGTTGTGGGAGCCAGTCTTTCTAGACAGACAGAGCGACGCTGTGCGGGGAAGGGCGAGTGAATATGCGATCCGACAATCTGTTGAGCACCGGCACCCATGGACCCCCCGGTGCCGTGTCACTCCCGGGGGCGCCACGTGTTGATTAATGACATCATCATCTCAATCTCTATAAATAGAGGTCTTGAGAATTCATTTGGAACAAAACATGACGGTTGGACATTTTCAGAACATATTTCACTTTCTCACTCTAGAATTCTAGAGAAAGAAACATACAGGACCCTGACTCTGGACCTAAGCATCGGATTGTGACTGTCGTTCTTGTATTGATCCTGCGCTATCGCCATCGCAGTAGTGCCACCCTCAAGCTTTGTCTGGGAAGCCGTTGGTCTCTGCCCTTGTTCCACCCTTGCTGTGTCTCACATCAACATACTTGGCATCTGACTCGGACTGCATTCCTTGTGGCACCTCCACGTAGGTACGAACCCACTTTCCTTGGCATCATTTTGGCGACTCCGTTGGGAGGTGAGTATCGTATTGCAGTCTGCCTATCTTCCACACTCAGTCTCCATGTCTATACAACAAAGAGTTACGAGGGCTACCAGCCAAGGCCTCATCCACCCCGTCCAAGAGGAGCATCATCTCGACGATCAAGAAGAGACCACAACCAACTCCAGCCTCTACCCAGGATGGATGCACACGATGTGGCCGCAATCGTCAACGCCACAATCCAACACTTTACTCCTACCATCACCGAGCTCCAAGACTCTCAATCTTCTCTCATGGCTGTCATCTTAGAAATGCAAAAATCAATCCAAGACTTGACTTCACAATCACCGACTTCCCGAAGCCTTAGAGCTCTGCACCCTGTGCCCATTACTCACCCCGTGTTATCCCAAGCTCCAGGTTTGGCCCCTCCTGCTCATATCTAACCTTCAGGGCCTGGGCTAGTTTTGAACACTGCTCAGGTCCCAGTGTCGCGACCACCGCTGCCTTGGTCCTCCGGACCCTCAACAGTAGGACTCACAGCACCTCAGACCCCGGCGCCACGCCTTGCCCTTGCTCGAAGCACTTCGGAGACTCACGAATCAATTGAGATGGAGCTTAACCCGAACATAACTAGTCGAAACCTAAACACAAGTCATTCCCCCGGCTTACTCTAGTCGACCTTTCCTGACGACCGGCCTCCAGCAGCTGACACTACCCATGTGCAAACCATGCCCCAACAAGTTGCTCACCACCACCAACCCCTCTCTACCATCGTCATCCCCTCAATGCCTCAGGTTGCACCGTCTAGGGGCTCTGGTGCTCGGATCATCACGACAGGGCACAAACCCTCAGATGCGTCGTACGTCACCAAGCATGACCTTGATGCCCTCATTCACCGTCTCAAGCAGTCATCCTTACCCCACTCCCCCTCTAAGCTGTCGAGTCATGCTCCCTACTCTAGCAGCCTCGCTACCAAGCCCTACCCTGTCAAGTACAAGCAACCATCCTTCACCTTGTTCAACGAAAAAGAGGGCAACGCCCGCGAGCACCTCACTCATTTTGTTGGCTCCCTGGAGCACTACGGGGAGGACGACACTTTGAAGCTTCGGGAATTTCACAAGTCCCTGACTGGTCTCACCTACTCCTAGTATCATCAGATTCCCGACAGTACTATCCACTCATGGTCCGACATGGTCCAACTCTTCCTTGACAAGTTTCACTATGAGACAGAACGTGTGACCATCGTTGACATTGCCGGGATCCGCCAGAATCCCGGGGAAGACCTCAACGCCTATCTTACGCGATTTCATCACAAGTGCTTGGAGTGCACTGACTTCAGCAAAGATGAAACCCTTGTACCCATTTGCATCAAGAACATGAAAGACACCTTCAGGGTCTACCTTCAAAACCTCCAGCTTCGGTCCTGGGGACATCTCAAAGAAGCTGCGCGACGCAACTATGACTCGGTCGGTCCGTCAAAGACCCAAAAGCCCCAAAAGCCCCAAAAGCCCCAAAAGCCCCAACCTCATATTGCCTTGGTCGCGACGATGAAAGCAGCCAGTAACAAAGACAACAACCGCAAGCGTCAGTCCCAAGGAAGGGACGGGTGCCATGATAAGAGAGAGCAGCCGATGCCTGCCCCGGAATACCCGTGTGGCTTGAAGATTGTTAGAACTCTCCTCGAGACATGGATCGACGACAATGCCATAACCCTGCCTAATGTCGACAATGAACCTACCCCGGAAGACTTAGCCCGTCACAACTACTCCCCCTATCATCAGAAGGTCGGTCATGGCCTCAAGTGGTGCAGGGGCCTCAAGTTTGTCTTCGCCGACAAGATTGCGTCCGGAGAGCTCAAACTATAAGTACAGGACATATGACCTACCCGACCAAGCCTTGGTATGCCTTAGTGCATTTTCCACACTTGTAATTTTTTCGTTCATTTTGCAAGTTTCCATGTACGTCATACCCATGTATCAAGGCATGCTGTCTATCCTTCGTTATCAATGAAGTTACATTTTCCAGACTTAGAAAAATTTCAAGCTACATTGCTCTTACACAAGTCTATTGATATCACCCTTCATGCCATCACCCACTCCCTTGGGGGCTTCACCCCTTCCCAATCCCTTCGGCATCACTTTGCAACGACTTGGTACGTGGTGCGCGGGGTGGCTCGAGCCGCGCTACTACGGTCGCATCATCATCCTCCATTTACTTTTCTTGACACTTAGAAAAATAAAATCGCAGCCGGTCATCGATGATCACCCTCAACTGTCTCCCTCGACACCCTTGTTTGAGCTCAACACTTAGAAAAAAAACATTTTCATTTTTCACAACTGGGTCACCACCCTCAACGGCCTCCCCTTAGCATCCTTGCTCGAACTCAAAAAAAAAAAATATTCAACACTTAGAAAAAAATTCAAGTTTTTCATCTTCCCCACTACTCCCCACATTCATGCTCTCATCACTCTCCCTCTCACATTTTCCTCTCCTCCCTCACCATCCAACACCCCATCACCCTTTCCCCAATTCATACACAACTTCTCTCTTTCTTATGGAAAAGTTTGCATTCTCCCACCATCCCATTTCTCTCACTCTCATCTTGTACATTCTGAAAATTGTCTTGGGGGCTCCCTCCTTAGGGTTGCAAAAAAAAACCAATTATTATTATTATTATTATCTAATTAAATTGAATTTCAAATTTCAAATTCAATTGGGCACGCCCGGATCCGCGTGCCCATTCTTTCTCTGTGATGTGCCCATTCTCTCTCTGTGATGTGCCCGTCCCAACCCGAACCGACCCTAACCCGACCCACGTCCCTCCAAGAAAACCCTAAACCTAATTTTCCCCATCTCTTTCTCTCATCCCTCATGCACCTCCCTTCCTTGGCGCCGCCGCCTTCGGCCTCGGCCTCCTGCCGTGCATCTCCCCGGCCGATGTCGACCCCTCGGCCTCGCCCCCTCCTCATTTCTCTCCTCCCCTCTCTCCCCTCCCCTCCTTCCCTCGCCCACCCACGGTACCCCGCCGCCGCCGCCCCCTTCTTCCCCTTTTCCTCCATTTCCGACCCAAGCTCGGCCACCCATCCCTCTCCCCCCTCGACCTCGGCCTCCCCAACCCCTTCCCTAGGCTGACCCCCCTTTCCTCTCCCCTCCATCTTTCCCTCCCTCTCCCCCTTCGGCCTCGGCCTCCCCAACCCCTTCCCTAGGTCGACCCCCCTTCCTCTCCCCTCCATCTTCCCCCCCATCTCCCCCCTCCTCGGTCTCCCCAACCCCTTCCCTAGGCCGACCCCCCTTCCTCTCTCCCCTCCATCCTCCCTCTACCCCCTCGGCCTCGGCCCCCCGTGGCAGCCTCACGCCACCACTCTTTCCTTCTTCTTCACCCACCACCACTTCGGCCTCGACCCTCCTCTCACCCCCCCCCCCCCTCGGCCTCGGCCTCTCTTCACCCTTCAACCTTCAACTCTTCCCATCCTTCCCCCATGGCCGAACCTCCCTCCACATTCCACCTTCAACCTTCATCTTATTTTCTTCACCCGCGGCCAACCTTCAACATTAACGCATGACCATCCTCCATCCCCACTTCGGCCTCCATCACCAAGGCCACTCTTCGGCTTCATTCCACACCAAGGCTTACCCTCCAAACTTCGGCCTACACACATTCACCCAACGTCTGACAACCATCATCTCCACCATCCTCACAAGCATGCAAAAAAAAATTCATCATGACGACCAACGCGCGCCACGCATCCAACCTTTCACTTTAGTCACAACACCCAAGTCCACCCCGCCACGTTCGACCTTCCCACCTTCACATCATGAACGACATCCAAGGCCGGCAACTTAAAAAAAATGTTTTGCAACATTGACCGACATGCATTGCATGCGCCCGTCGTGGACTTCCCCCGCATCGCGACGCCCGATCGCGCACATCGCGCCCCTAAAAATTTCATACTTTTTTACACTTAGATTTTTTTTACAAATTTGATCACGTCCCGTGTGACAACGTCCTCCGACATCAACATCCTTGGCAGGTGGTGCGCGAGGTAGCTTGAACCACCTACTACAACTCATTGTTCGACGCTCGTCGTCCGTCGCCTGGGCACCGTCTCTACGACCCCCGTCGCCAGCACCCGTGCGCCGTCTCCGACACATTTTTCGTCCATCGCCCGAGCATCGTCTCCGCGACCCCCGTCACCAGTGCCCGTGCGCCGTCTCCGCGATGCTTGTCGCCCATCACCCGGGTGACGTCTCCGCGACACTCGTCGTTCGTCGCCTGGGCGCCGTTTACATGCTCGCTCCCTTGCGCCCTATCATCGTACCTTTGTCTCAACCCCCAAGCATTCCAACCTTTCGTATGTGGTGCACGAGGTGGCTCGAGCCACCTACTCTTCATCATCATCATGCATTGACGACCTCAACAAATCGCCGACCAAACCACAACAAAATCTTGCTAAGTGTATATGCGTGCGGTGCCCGCTCGGGTTACCCCTCCGCGCACGCCACACGCAGGGGGCTTATGTTCCCAACCTATTCTGGTCGCACCCAAAGGCCCATTGGGGTCCCATTTTCCATGACACATCCGCACAAGCAACAGTCATTTTCAACGCTCACAACCGGTCAAAGCATGCACGCTCAAGTCACGTGCACTTCTCACTTTCGTTACGTTACTTCGCCACTCAAAAGCTCATATTCGCGCAAAGCCTCATGACACTTCGACCCTCGCACTTCGCATGTCACCCATCGGCGCACCATGGCATTTGCCAGAGAAAGTTGGCTTTGGCCTTCCCCTTCGGGTCCGCCTCGGCCTCCCCTTGGCGTTGGCCTTGGCCTCCCCTTAAGGGTTGGCCTTGGACTTCCCCTATGGGTTGGCCCTTGGTCTCCATACTTAACACCTTCACTTCTATTCAGGGGACCATACATAACTTTGTAACCCTGTCGGCAAGACACAACTCCACGAACACGTCGCCCGGACACAACTCTGCGACCCCGTCGCCCGGACACAACTCCGCGACCCCGATCGCCCAGACACAACTCCGCGACCCCCATTGCCTGCGACCGGGCGCCGCACTTCAACACTCTGTCGCGCCCGTGCGCCGCGCTGCTGATACAGTCATGCCCCCAGGCTCTCTATCATACTACCATGCCCCCGGCACCATACGCACTCCGTCGAGCCCATGCCCCGCGCCACTAACACAGACGTGCCCCCGGCACCTTACTCACTTCATCGCGCCCATGCGCCACAATCATGTTACATGCCCCTCGGACACCACACTCATTCACCACACCATGCGCACCTTGCCTTGGTCGTGGAACATACTTCGACCCACTCTCCAGAGTGTGTAACATCCTGCGGGGATAGGCGAATCCTCCGGGACACTATCTCCGCCAGGGAGCTCCTCAACTCCCCTTCCGCCAGGTAGACGGCTCCTCCGGGATGCTACCTCGGCCAGTCGGGTAGACGGATCCTCCAGAATGCTACCTTGACATGCTCCGAGTGCTCCGGCACAAGGACTCACCCGCGGGGATAGGCAATTCCTCCAGGACACTATCTCTGCCAGGGAGCTCTTCAATCCCCTTCCGCCAGGTAGACTACTCCTCCTGGATGCTACCTCGGCCAGTAGGGTAGACGGCTCCTCCGTGATGCTACCTTGACATGCTCCGAGTGCTCCGGCACAAGGACTCACCCGCGGGGATAGGCGACTCCTCCGGGACATCATCTCTGCCAGGGAGCTCTTCAATTCACATTCCGCCTGGTAGACGGCTCCTCTGGGATGCTACCTCGGCCAGTCGGGTAGACGGCTCCTCCGGGATGCTACCTTGACATGCTCTGAGTGCTCCACACAAAGACTCACCCGAGGGGATAGACGAATCCTCCGGGACACTATCTCTGCTAGGGAGCTCCAAGTGCTCCGACACGAAGACTCCCCTTCTGCCAGGTAGACGGCTCCTCTGGGATGCTACCTTGGCCGGCTAGGTAGACGGCTCCTCTGGGATGCTACCTCGGCCTGCGAAATAGGCGACTCCTCCGGGACACTATCTCCGCCAGGGTGCCTGCGTGACTGGCCTACGTGCTCCGACACTGGGGGCTTGCGTCGGCACCCCTAGGTACTATGACCCCCGGGTCACTCCGAAACGGGAGCAGGTCTTCGGAGGGCATCACGCCTAGTTCACCTGGAAGTTGGGCGTCGGGTCTTCCCCACCGCTGTCAGGCCTGTGAGATTCTACAAGGGCTTGGATTGGAGGCTAGATCAAGGGGTTTCTCTGGCCACACCGACGTTGTTGGAGCCAGTCTTTCCAGACAGACAGAGCGACGTTGTGCGGGGCAGGCCGGGGGAATATGTGATCCGACAGTCTGTGGAGCACCGGCACCCGTGGACCCCCCGATGACGTGTCACTCCCGGGGGAGCCACGTGTCAGTTAATGAAATCATCATCTCAATCTCTATAAATAGTGGTCTTGAGAATTCATTTGGAACGAAACATGACGGTTGGACATTTTCAGAACATATTTCACTTTCTCACTCTAGAATTCTAGAGAGAGAAACATACAGGATCCTGACTCTGGACCTAAGCATCGGACTGTGACTGTCGTCGTGTATTCATCATGCGCTATCGCCCTCGCAGCACTGCCAACCTCAAGCTTTGTCTGGGAAGCCCTTGGTCTCTGCCCTTGTTCCACCCTTGATGTGTCTCACATCAACATACTTGGCATCTGACTCAGACTGCATTCCTTGTGGACTCACATCAACTGGTCTTGGCATCCACTCCTGCATTCCTTGTGGACTGCTGAGTAGTGCTGGTCAGGGGCGGACCACTCCCATGACCGGGGAAGGGGGTGGGAGGGGGGGGGGGGGGCACGGCATCTTTCAACATTTGTGGAATTTTTTTATAGCTTATCACATAATGGATAAATATATTTAAAATATTTATGAAAATGCACTATATTGTAATACTAATTTATTAGGATTTCATTTTATTGTGTTTTTTACTCTTTGTGCCACCGATTGCCATAGTCTTTGTCTTTGTCATTTTCTTGCTCTATCTTCCTTCTTCCAAATTCCAAATTCTAAATCTCTAGATTACAAAAAAAAACAAGAATATATTAAGGTTAGTTTTTTCTATGTTTAAATTCTTATAATTTGTTGATTTATATGTGACTAATGTATGAATACAATTGATAATGTTAAGCGTCTTTCATGCAAAATCAGTAATTTATTATTGACTAACCTTAGCAAGTTAAATAAATCACTATGCGTAGTGAAAATATATTGTTAGTAGTTAAATTGAGCAATCTATTTTCTATTTAACATATTTAATAGTGATGCTAATTATAATGATTTTTTTATTATTCATGTTTTACGTGAACTTGAACCTTCTTAAATCTTTTATGTTAGCCATTAAATCTTTTTATGATTTTTTGGCACCCTCAATTACACTTTCTGGATCCGTTCCTAGTGGTGGTTGTGTGTGCTGAGCAATGGTGGTGGCTATGCAGTGGTGTGTTGTATGGTGTGTAGGTGTGTGTGGGTGTGCGAGGTGCAAGTGTGTGAATGGTGAAGGGAAGGGGGCAGCACGGGGGCTGCTGCTGTAACAGTAGCAGTGGTGCAGGGGGGTGTGTGTGTAAATCTGTGGTCGTTGTGTGTCTGTGTGTTTCTGTGTCTGTTAAGGTGTACGTGTGTGTGTGGTGTTATTGTGTGGATCTGTGTAATTGTGTGTGTGAAGGGTGAATTATGTCGGTGTGTGTGCTCAGCAGTGAGTGGAGGAAAAAGGAAGTGTGTGTATGTGTGTGTTCAGGGTGAAATGGTGGGTGTGTTTAATCTTATTAACGATGAATAGTAACTGTAAGTGTTGCTATAGGTAACTAATTTTAGGCAATCCATTGCTCAAATTTCAAAAAATAGTTTAGAGTAGATTGTGGCTAAGTTCAAAAAAAAAAGTCATAGTTATTTTTGGGAAATCTATAATGTAGGAGAATTTGATATTTTTCTGAGGTCGCGAAGGGTGTTAAAATGAATTTGTATGTGAAAAGAATTCACGGCTGATTTAAAATAGCAAATTGATGCAGTTTTGCGTAGAAATTTTATGAGGACCTTAAAGTATTGAGATGCTTCAACGTCTAAAATTTCAAGGCATTTCGAAGCCAATAGCTCTTTTTAATGGAACCGGCCTCCAAGCGCTCTGTTAGATCGGTTAGGGATTTCTAAGGAAAAAAAAATCCCCAAAGGTCTTATTAGTCCAAAAAACCAGTGTAGTTGCTTAAAAAGATGTTTTAAAGTTGTTTTGGGATTTTTGTTGGGTTGATAGCCGTCAGGGGCTATTTTGGTATTTTTACCTAGGTCATGGGGGCATTTTGTAATTTTCCTTACAAAATTTGACGAAGGAATTTTTGGTCCAAAAATTGGTGTAGTACATCTAAAAAGTTTTTTAAAGCGGTTTTGGGGTGTTGGTCGTGTAATGGCCATTAGGGAATATTTTGGTAATTTTTCATGCTAACGGTGAAATTCTTGTGAATTTTTTTGCGTAGTAAAGCGTCAAGAGTGGGGAATCGAGGAACAAGGTTAATATGCCTCAAAAGAAGGAGCTTCTTATCACCCATGCGTGGATAAATTTAGGTTAAGGATCCAGTTATATGGTCAGAATAACTAGTCGCTGTAAGACACTATGAACGATTAAATGGAAAAGGGTATAATAAACTGTGAGAAAATTCGGAGCTCCGCCGCCCAGAACTCCCGGAGTGTTAACCTACCACTTCAGTCAAACCTATCAAATCTCGTTTACCAATACATACTTCAAAGCATCTAATTCGACATCAACTCAAATTCCTCAAATACAAGATTACAAAACTGCTTGAACTTGAACTATTAAACCTAAGTTCTTTATAACCTTGAACATCTATGGTACGAGTTGACAGTACCGACCCGCACAGGGGTCCTACTATACAGTAGTGATGGGCTCACCGGAACCTCACAAAGTCTCTAACCCATTCCCGAGCAATCTACTACTAATCATCACCTGCAAAAGGGAGTCAAACGAAGGGTGAGCTTTTGAGAGCTCAGTAAGGTAGTACAAGGACTACCAAAAGAATTACAAACGATTCCAAAGAATCCAACCAACGATGATTTCCAAAATACTTCAAACGATAAAAAAAAAACTCGATGATTTCTGAAACGATCCAAAACGATCCATAAAAGATCACCTCCAAAGTCATCATTCCAAAATACAATGATGGTTTTTCAAACGATTTCAAAATGCACACAGATCATTTCAGACAATCATTTCCGATCAATTCTGTAACCGTCACGGTAAGATACAATGTCAATAAAATCAAAGACGTTTATCCTGCACGGTTGCGATGCCATTCCGGCAAAGCCAGTATGGTGTACACTCGCATGATGACCAGTATATAATTACTAGCCCTCTTCATCGATCAAGGAACTAGCATGCTTTCCCGTAGGAAACAGTAACAATCCAGCCTTATACCACCTCCCCACAGAACAAATTCCCAGGTCAACACAAAATCAAAAATATCAATGAGCATAACCAAAAAAAAAAAATCACCGAAATCAATTCGGGTTCTAATAACAATAAATATACTGATATAAGTCATCACTCGGAATTCCATAAAAACCACAAGAAACAGCAAGAACGATTGCGAATAGTTATTGAATTTAGGCACAACAATTCGGAAGAACGGACACAAACATTATCAAATTTATTCAGCATGCAATAACATGCGAGCATCAATAACATTTTCAAGGTTTAGGTTCAATATTGGGGTTTTTTGGACAATAACATGCCGATATCAATACGTAATTCAGTGTTCGACATTAGTCATTAGTAAATCAAAGGAGTACTTACAAGTACGAGTTATCAAAATAAGGGTTCGGACTAAAGTCCTTACCCAGGGTTCAGATAGAAATCCTTACCTCGATACGAAGCTACGCTATTTAACTGGAAAATCTGTTGCTTTATGCTGTTGAGGAGGTAAGGTGGAATATTTTTCCTTAGTCTGCCCCGTTGATGAAGTCATGTTGTTAAGCTATAATGCAGTTAGGGACAAACATTCTATATGAGCTCCCTTCTTGATGATCGTGTCTCTTTTAATTACCTGACACTGAGAATAACATCATGTATAACATAACATAAAAATGAGGAGGATGGCTTGTGATATTTGATCACTGGCAGAAATGAGGGATGAACACCCCGTATGACGGGACATCAAAATGAGGAGGATGGCCTGTGAAATATGATCACTGGCAGAAAGGAGGTATGGTGCTAAAGTCTATCGTGTCTGGTCGGGTCTAGTCTATCGTGGCTTAGTCTGCGTTACAATTAATTTTATTTGATATTAATAATTTTAATTACTTGTATTTTATTGATGTTTACTTTTGTAATTATTGATTTAGTGTCCACTTGCATAGTCAGTCAATCTTGTCCATGAGGAGGTAGCAATAGTTTTGTTATATTGGGCCTTGAAGCTGCTCAATCTAATGAAAGAAAAAGATCGTTTGACAAATTACGTTGTTGTTGAATCTGTTATAAATTTCCTATTAATCATTATCATTATTTCTCTAAGACTTTCGTATCACTTGCACACGATATTCCTCGTGTTGTCTTTACTAGGCAATTGTGCTCATTCTTTCTCTATGTTGTTTCAGGTTATAAGATTGACTAAGGAAAAATCTCCAGGCAGGGTAAAGGAAACAAGCTAGAAAAGTTGAGCGAGGTGATAAGTTGAGAGAGGTAATAAGTTGAGCGAGGTGAGACAAGCTAGAAAAGATGAGGCAAAGGTTGAGTCGCAGGGTACGTCTAGAGGAGCTACACGACTATAGTCGTGTATTACGTTGTTAATGTTTATGTTGTTTAAAAACTTGAAAGTTTTCCGCTGCAGAATGATATATGTTCTTAAGAAAAATTTTGTAAGGACATATTTATGGAGCGTCTATTAATGAGGCATTAAGGTGATGTGACTTGTAGTCACTCTATAGTCTGCACATAGTTATGATGGGATTATGATAGACAACTAAGCTCCGATGATGTCACCAAGGTTGAGGGTATCGCAATTAATCTGTAGCGTACAAGTATCTCGTAGCGTAAGAAAATGCATCAATTTCCTTCCTCCCTCCCCCTCATCCTAATCTAAATGTGCATAAGGCGATCAAAATACTAATCACAACCACGACACTGAAACACAATGATGTTTTTGGACACTAAAGTGTCTCAGCAGTAAGAGGTCACCATAAATTTTTTTAGACAAAAATAATCTGATTTGCTATTTTTATAAATCGAGAACCCCTTTCACAGATAAAATTGTGTAACGCCCTTCGTGGGGGAGGAAAATTCCACGTTGAAGGTATCGTAAACATAATAGGAGTTACTATTTTGCACTTGGCCAAAATCATAGTGAACTACTGGATGAAGCAAGGTCTTTAGCGAGACTTAGTCGTTCAAACTTTCATGAACCCTAATTTCCTCCTGTTATACACACCATGTCTTTTTCCCAGCAGCACACACACAAATACATGTACTCACGCACACACACACACACACACACACTCTCACTGCGCACATGCACTCACTCACTGTGCACACATACTTACACACCTGCTTTAAATGCACTCGCGCACACATATTTACACACAGATCATACACACTGCACAGACTGAACTCACACACAAATATGCACACACCTACACACACAAAGAACACCCTCACCTGTACTCACTGAATACACACTCATATGCATGAACACACACACTATCTCAATGCACACGTGCACACACCTCTGTTCTACGCACACACACTGAACGCAGACACACACACACACATACAAAACACACTTTAGTCGCACACACATGCACACACCTAAGACTCACTGCTCACACACTGCACACTCACACACACTTCTTCGCAACCAAAATTCCACCTCCAATAGCTGAAATTATCTCTAGATCCTCCTCCTTTCTAAAATTTCCTCCCCTAATTTCCTTCTCTAATTCCCTGTCTTTTCTCACCCTATTTATAGCCAAAATTTTCCAACATGATCATCATCCACCACTCTTTTAATCTAATCCATGCTCATGAAAATTCCACTCTCTATGGAGGGGGGTTACTGGCTGCATGCAAAAACCACGCTTGCCAGCAAATTCCATCTTTTTCTTACTTTTTTAAATAAAAAATCTAGGGTGCTACAGCGCATAAGTGTTTCGTATTGTCATGCAAGGGTGGAAAGTCCATAGCTAGTGAATACCACTTAGATGAAGGCTCGATATAGCGAGTCAAGCCAGCAGAAGAGCTCATCCCCATGTCGTTGGTGGAAGGAAACCTAAAGGGTTACTTACAGGTCGGGTCTTCATCCATCGGTTAAGAGTTGATTTATTTCCTCTACGACGAAGCCGACACCTTTGCATGGAGCACAGAAGATATGCCAGGCATCAACCCTTTAATGACCACCCATCGACTTTGTGAGTACCCCAAGCATAAGCCGGTCAAACTGAAAAAACTTACATTCGCTCCAGAGCAGTAAGCATCATCAGGAAGAATAGGAACAAGTTCTTTGATGCTGGTTTTATTCATGAAATGAAATATCCTGAATAGATCGCACACATTGTGATGGTGTCCAAACCTAACGGCGAGTGGCACATTCATTTCGACTTTGCCTTTAATAAAGGTTGCTTATAGATAGTTATCCCCTTACCCAAATTGGTATTTTGATCAATGCGACATCTGGTCATGAGCTTTTAAGCTTCATGGACGCCTTCTCTGGATATGATTAAATCCGCATGCACAAAGATGACATCTAGAAGGCAATGCTCATAATAGGCTAAGGACTTTTTGTTAGAAGGTTATGCCTTATGGCCTCAAGAATGCCGGCGTCACTTACTAATGGCTATTAGAAGACAAAATTTTCAAGCCCCTGGTAGGCAAGGTCTATGTCGGTGACATGCTACTCAACAGCCTCAAAGCCAAAGACCATATGGGCAATTTCTGCGATTGTTTCGCTTTCTTGCACAAGAACCATATGAAAATCCCTAGAAAATACGCCTTCGGAGTCTGTTCTGGTAAATTTATGGGCTTCATGGTCTCTTGTAGAGGCATTGAAACCGACCCAGAAAAAATTAATGCAATCCAAGATATGGATGCTCCGTACACAATAAAGGATATGCAGTTACTCGCGGGACACATCACAGCTCTAAGACGGTTCCTTTTCAAGTCGGCTAAAAGGTGCCTCCCCTTCTTCAAAGCCTTGAAAGGATTGAAGACATTCGAGTGGATGGTTGAATGTCAGGCCTTCTTTTGCTCCCTGAAAGCCTAATTAGCAGCTCCTTCGCTCTTATCCAAGCCAATTACTGGGGAATAATTATTTTTCTATATGGCTCTAGCTGATTCGGCTACTAGCACAGTTCTAGTTCGTGAAGAAGATGGAGTATAATGCCCCATCTACTATGTTAGCAAAGTCCTCCAAGGGGCTAAACTTTGTAACCATGACAAGGAAAAACTTCCCTTCGCACTCTATTTATATGTGCCACTTATTCACTGTTTAAGCACACACGCTAAGAGAAACATGGACCCAATAGCAAAAGGGAAAAGGGGTAACTAGGAAGTGGGAGAGAGGCTTTATGTATATACGGGAACCTTTCCTCATCTTTTTGTGTTCATGAGTTCCTACCATCCCACCTCTCCGTTTTTCGTAATTGCTTTTCAAACACCAACATACACACAAGCGTGCGCGCGCACGTAAACCATTCTTTTTCTTGCCCTTTTCTCCATATGGTTTTTCCTGTGGGGGTGCAGATGATTATTTGGTACCTCTCTATCCCCCTTCCCCCTTTATTTCTCTCATTGTTTGCTCTTACATAAGTTGCAAATATTTGGTGACATAATTTTTGGGTATGTTGTTGTTTATTACAAGCTTTTTTGTGTTAATTTAATTTTTAATAAAAGGTAAAGCGTAAACCGTTGATTTAAGAAAACAAAGAGATAAATAGAGGAGTTTGGATTTGAGCCAAAAGGGTGTTGAATTTGACCTCTCGCCAATTAAGAACCCAATTGAGCCAATGGATGAAGATTGACGTGTGAAGTGCCCAGTCCTACACCCACACTCTTCTTCTGCTGTAAATGTGAGTATTCTATTTTATCTGTTGCTATTTGTCAAACTTTTGTTATCTTCGGTTAGCACTGGGACTACTGCTGACCTTTTTGTGGATATTTAGAACTATAACTTGCATGGTTCCATGTCATAGTACTTCCCAAAACTTGTCACGGTAATTCGACCAGAAAAATTGAATTATGGCGTTTGAAATTAATTTTAGGCTTAAATACATATTAGTATCCTTAAAGTTCATGAAACTCTCACTTCAGGACCTATTTTTCAATTTTTACACATCAGAGTTTGGTGTTTATCTAGGAAGTTAATAAGTACCTAAAGCCACTATCCATCCAAATCCCCAACAGTGCTCAGCTAATCCGTTAGTACCTCAGGATCAAATGCATCAATTTACCTACAATTAGGACAAAAAACCTATTTCCTGCCCCTTTTGCGGCCACTGCCCCTTTTCACGGCCACCAACCCAACCTGCCAAACATAACCCCAAAACCACCACAGGCACCGTCCCCTTCCTCAGTCACTGACCCAACACTGCCACCCCACCGCGACACACACACACACAGACATAGAGACACATAGATGACACACAACACGGTCCCCACCCCCACCCCCATCACCCACCACCACACGCCCTACACATATACAGTCGCACACAAACACTCACCCGCCCGTTCAGCCTCATCCCATCCCCCATTCCCAATCACCCACCACCACATAGTCACATTCAAACATACAACCACCAATCGCCCACCACCACACGCATACGACGCACACACACAAACCACTAGCCTCTGCCCCCGGCCGCCTCCCCTCGACACCGACGATGTTCCTAACAATTATTCAAAAGGGCAATCCCGAGCTTCTCAAATTTGAGCAGCAGTGATCCCGACGACACTCCAAAGCAGAGATTAGTCAACAGTGGTGGCGCATAATTTTTTAATGGTGGTAGGTGGTGGCATTGGTTTTCCTGTGCCTCCTCCTCAATCCTTGTCCTCCGGCTACCTCCTCCCCCCGTTGCCCATCCACCCTCTCAATCAAAATTGTTAGACCTCCTATTTTTATAGTGTGTATAAAATGAGGAGGGGGTTGTGGCAGGGGAAGTAACGGTGGCTGGGAAGAGGGTGGTGGCTAGGAAATGGGGTGGTGGTAGTAGAAAAGATTGAATTTATTTTTTTAATAGCATTTTCAGTGGTGGTCATAGAAAAGATTGAGTTTTTTTTAATAGCATTTTCACTTATATATTTATTTTAATTTATTTTCTTTAAGTGGTTGATGAATTTACTCATGTACTTCGTTATCAATTTGGGCAAATAATCAGATGAGGTACTTACTAATTACCTCTAGACCCTGACGTGTAACAATTGAAGAGTTAGGCTCTGCGATGAGACTTTCATCCCTCCGAGGTTCGCTTGTCGTCCTCGCGTTCAGCTTTCAACGTTTCCATTGCTTGACGTGAGTTGATTTATAGAGATTCAAAATGACTTGTTAGCTCATCCCTCTCTCCAAACATTTGGTTGTACTTTTTCTTCCAGAAATTCATCAAGTTTCTAGTTGGCCTTTCCATCAGCTCTTCCACCTTCAATTGGAGGTCTACGCTGATAAAAGGGCTCGACCTTATCCACTTTTTTGACAAGTCTGCTAACTCAATTTCTACCAGACTATCTTCCGGCTCCTCCTCCTCTGGATCCAGCTCATCTTGATCCTCGTCGAGATTCTCCTCCGAGTCCTCCTCGGGGTCTTCCTTGGAGTCCGACTCAACAAATATGCCATCATTGAGACACACATCCACGTCTACGTCAAAGGGTACTCATGTCGCTTCCTATAATAAAAAATGCATACATCATTAAAAAAAAGGACTTGGCCGACACTTAAGCGCCCTACCACACACTCCTAAAGTCATTAGAATTTCCTCTCGTCGAACACTTAAGCGCCCTACCACACACTCCTAAAGTCTACAAAATTATATACCTATGCTTCGATAACATTTTTTTCAAGACTTGAACCCACCATTGGGCCTGTGAACTAGGTCTTTGACTGACCACAGGCCCATGGGGTTCTCACGAAGGGCTCTGTCAGGCTTTAATATAACATGTGCATACAATTTATTGAAATCACTAAGTTCTAAACCATTAGTAAAGTTACTAAGAGCCCTACTAAAACTCCCAAAAATTTACCAAGAACATCTTCAAAAACACCCAACTGATAAATAAAACTGTGATAAGCTCCTTAGAGCGTTATAAACAAAAAGACTAATAATTATGATGCCAAGGGAACATTAACGTACTAAGAGGACTCCATTCTTCTGATGAATGTTTCCGTTAACCTCAATCTCAGATCCTCAAAAGCGTCGGGTCTGCCTAGGTAATTGCCTGGAAAAAAAAAAGCGAACTAGAGCCTAGCTAGCACACCTACCATATCTCCAAAAAAAGGTCTCAATTTCGTAAACATGGCATGGATTTTTAGCTCAAAAACAGATAGTCAATCCATATAACGTATAATTTGCAAGAACATATCAATATTTAAGTGAAACAGTTCTGAGAGATGGAAAAGCAAAATCGTATTTATCATCAAGTGACTATTCAGTCGATTAACCATTTACACGGTATGCTGCGGGTCAGTGTTTGGTCCCGCTGACTTGGACCCGAAATCCCACATCGGGATAATCATTACTGTGGAAGCAGGGGCGACCACTAGCAACAGTACTCAGCGTTAACTTTTCATCTAGTTGACAATGACCCAAAATCTAACTTCCCCCCATCACATGTGGGACACAACAACCATTTAATAAATTCTTCTTATTCAGCAAAATAGGGTTCATAAATGGATAATCACAAAGCGCTCCATCAAAACTCATTTATTTTTCTTATCAATAGTTTAAAACACAAATGTACATTAACTGGAATTGAAAATATGGTAATAAGTGGGGGTATGACAAGAGTACTTACTCGAACCGCTAAGCAAATCCAGAGTTTCTTTGAGTCCAATCCTAGTCCTCTTCTACCAAATCTAAAAAGATGAACCGGTGGTAAATTAATTTCCATAGCATACAAATATCTCGTAGCGTAGGAAAATGCCTCGATTTCAACACCCCTCCCCTCCCTAATTTTTATGCGCACAAGGAGATCAAAATACTAATCACAACCACGACACTGAAACGCCATAAGTTCTAGACACTGAAGTGTCTCAACAGTAGGAGGTCACCATAGAATTTTCAGACAAAAATAATCTGATTTGCTATTTTTAATAAATTGAGAACCCCTCTTGCTGATAAAGTTATTTAACACCCTTTATGGACGAGAAAATTTCCACGTTGAAGGTCTCGTAAATATAACAAGGGTTACTCTTTTGCACCTTGCCAAAAACAAATCAGAAACGGCTTCTAAAATCAAATAGTCGACTGCTGGATGAAGCAAGGTGTTTAGCAACACTTTGTAGTTTAAACTCTCAAGAACTCTAATTTCCTCGTAGTATACACACACCGTCTCTCTCCCAGCAGCACACACTCACACGTGCACTAACACACACACATGCACTCACTTAGCACGCATACACTCTCACTTACCTTCACCAAACTCCACACATACACGGCCACCCACACGCATGCGCGCACTGTGTGATTAACAAACACATGCACACACACACACTCACTCACTACACACACACACATTCTCACTCACACCTGCTCTACGCGCACTTGCATACATTACACACACATATCACAGACACCGCGCGCATTGAACTCACACGTACATCTACACACACCTACACACAGAGACCACCCCTACTTACACACACTGAATAGACACACACACACACACTAACTCACTACAAACATACAACATCCTTGTTCTACGCACACACATTGAACACCTACAACCCCCCCCCCCCCAATAACACACACATACACACACATTCTCTATCACTGCTCACACACTGCACACCGACACACACTTCTTCACTACCTAAATTCCACCTCCAATAGCTGAAATTATCTCTATCTTTTCTCAAATTTCCTCCTCTTATAGCCAAAATTTTCCAACATAATCATCACCCACCACCCCTCCAATCCAAGGCATGCTCATGCAAATTCCACTCTCTAGGGAGTGGGGTTAGTGGCTGCATGCAGCAACCATGCCTGCTAGCAGATTCCATTTTTTTCTAATTCTTTTCAAATAACAAATCTAGGGTGCTACAACGCAAAATTGTTACGTATCGTAATGCAAGGACGGAGAGTCCATAGCTACTGAAGACCACTTAGATGAAGCCACGCTATAGCGAGCCGATCCAGCAGAAGAGCTCATCTCCATGCCCTTTATGGAAGGAAATCTAGAGGGTTACTTACAGATTAGGTCTTCATCCCTCCGTCACGACTTGATTTCTTTTTTCTGCAAAGACATCGATTTCCTTGCATGGAGCGCAGTAGATATGCCAGGCATCGACTCTTCGATGACCATCCATCAACTTTACGACTACCCCAAGCATAAGCAGGTCAAAATGAAGACGCGCGCATTCGCGCCAGAGCAACAAACATCATCAAGAAGAAGTGAACAAGCTCCTCGATGCAGGTTTTATTCATGAAATAGACAACTCTGAATAGATTGTAAACATTGTGATGAGGCCCAAACCTAATAGTGAGTGGCACATTCTTTTATTGACTTTACCATTGAAAAAGGCTGCTGAAAGATAGTTATATCCTTCTCCACATCGATATTTTGATCGATGCGACATCTGGTCATGAGCTTTTAAGCTTAATGGACGCCTTCTTTGGATATAATAAAATCTGCATGCACGAAGATGACTCATAGAAGGCAATGTTCATAACAAGCCAAGGAAGGTTATTCCTTTTGGCCTCAAGAATGCCAGCGCCACTTACAAATGGCTGGTAGACAAAAATTTTAAGCCCCTGGCAGGCAAGGTCTATGTCGGTGACATGCTACTCAAAAGCCTCAAAGCCAAAGACCATATAGGCAATTTTTGCGATGGTTTCACTTTGTTGCTGAACCAAATGCTCCTTAACCCAGAAAAATATGCCTTTGGAGTTTCTTCTGATAAATTTTTGGGCTTCATGGTCTCTTGTAGGGGCACTAAAGCCAACACTTAAAAAATTAACGCAATCCAAGATATGGGTGCTCCGTACACAATTAAGTATATACAAGTACTCGTGGGACGCATCGTAGCTCTGAGACGGTTTCATTCCAAGTCAGTTAAAAGGTGCTTCCCCTTCTTCGCTGCCTTGAAAGGATTGAAGACGTTCGAGTGGACGGTTGAATGCCAGGTGTAGCGAACCGCCTCGAAAAAGTTCCCGCTAAAAAGGAACTTTATAGAGTTGCCACCTTATTTATTTAAAAGGAAGGAAAAATAAGAAAGTCCTAAAAATGACTCTAAAATGTCCAAAAGGATGACTAGTCAATAAAAAACCGGGAGATGAGTTCGGGGACTGAGTTATGTAGCGGGAATGTGTTAGGCACCCGCCACACCTTTTCGGTCTTTATTTCATTTATATTGATTTTTGGCCTTTAAAATATAGCATGCAAAATGTAATAAACCTAACCCTAAGTTTATTATTACTTTATTGGCTCGAACTCGACTTTAGGGGTCAAATTCCTTATGTACCCGTCGGATTAAGCGGAATCAAAAGCGTTGTAGTTCGACTTTGGTTCTACAGAAAGTAATCTATATTTCGGTCCTAGACCTAGACTGAGAAATGAAAAAGACTCTTTTAATTTATGATGGAAATGTGATCACAAAAAATGGGAAACAATTCTCTGTGATTTAGCTAAGCTAGAAAGCTAATAAAAGTTACCTCGTAAAGTTTCTTGTCCGTAAGGCTCGGGAACATTCTCCCAACGATAGATAATGCAAAAACTAAAAAGAATTTTAGAAGTGGATATGAATGGCTAAAGTTCTCGAGAGAGATAATGTATCACTTCAAGGAGAAATGGTACACAAGCTCTAAAGTGAATAAGCTCCCAAAAGTCCAAGACGCCTGAAAATGAAGGCCAGGGGCCCTATTTATAGAGTTCTGGGGCACAAAACTGATAAAATTGGCTATGTCAATCTACAAATAGGAGATAAGTCAGAATATTGGATAAAAATTGAAGATTGACAAAAGTCAACTAACCGGTCGATTAGTTCGAAAATCGGTCAATTCATCCCATAATTTTCAAATGATTTTTTTCAAATTTCAAGGCATTATCTTACTCAAATTTTTACAATTATCTTAGATTTTGCATATGGAATGTACCAAATTCAGGATTTATCACCTCTAATCATAGATTTAATCTTTGCATCAGAGATAATTCATAAAATATTTCCCTAAATCATCTAGACAAGATAAACAATATAATAAAATCTAGACACTTTGGATTGGACTTGACATAACTGGACTGGACTGGGCCAATTACTAACTGGACCACCAAACTGGACTGGACATGCTTGAACTGGACTAGTAAACTGATGGACTAGACTTTGACAATTAGACTAGACTGCTAGACTAATGGACTTAGACACTTAACAATTGGAATGGAATGGACCAAATTAATTAATTAAGTCATATTACTAGGCCTAGGATTAATAATAAACTCCAATTAATAATGAAGTCAAATATTTATCTAATAAGAAAAATAACTACAAAAATTGGGTGTCTACAGAACACCTCGGGGAGGGAGCTCGCACGCAGGCGAACATCACAAAAAACAACACATTTTTGCAGTGAAACACGAAAAATGACCACAAGTCTCTGAACAGACTCGAGAACCATGATGCAGATATGAGCCCAGACCTTTACAGGGCTTCCTACATATCCTTAAAGGAAGAATCAGAACGACGTAGTTTGTTAAGATACAGGGATATTGTTCGAAGCCGAAGCTAATGGTAACAACAATTGATCATCGAATAATACATTACGGAAAATTGTGTCTATTGTCGGAGCCCCAAATTGATTTGAAAGGGTCAACAAACAAAACCCATATCTAGATGTCGAAGCCCCCAAATGGATTTGAAAGGTCGCCTAGACATGTAAAAGAAATAAATAATCATGTCTGTTCCGGTGCCCCCAGATCAATTTGAAAGGTTCGACGGACAGAGCCGTATATCTAGATGCCAGAGCCCCCAAATCCATTTGAAAGGGTTATCTAGATATAGGAAAGAGTGAATCTTGCCTGTTTTCAGAGCCCCAAATCGATTTTAAAGGGTCGATAAACAAGATGAAAATAACTTTGCCCGTTGCAAGAGCCCCCAAATCGATTTTAAAGGGTCGTCTGGGTATACAAAAGATGGAATCTTGCCTATTTCCGAAGCCACCAAATCGATTTAAAAGGGCCGACAGACAAGACAAAAATAACTTTACCATTGTCGGAGCCCCCAAATCAATTTGAAAGGGTCGACGGACAAAGTGAAGTCGTTTGACTAAGAGTCGAAGCCAACAACGCATCGCACTTAGTCAAAAACGAACTCGTATCTAAGAGTCGGAGCCAACAACGCATCAAAGCGATTGGTCGCTTAGATAAAAAAGAATTTTGGAAATATCACCGCAGAGCCGGAGTCAACAATGTCATAAAAACAACTAGCTGGTCATTGAGTGTTAAACATACCAATATAATTGATATGAAGAAAATGTTGCTTTCTAGCAACAAATGAGGGATATTGTGATGGCCTTACACGGTACAAAAATCACTGAACTGAGCAACAGATTCGAATATTTGGGTCGCCAAACAACCCGAGGATTGAAAAGTGAACATGTACAGGCAAGCATGCAAGCACACAAATGTTGGATGAAAAATGCCCTATACGAAATGTATTAAATATCATACGATATGCACAAGCAGGCAAACACACACAAATCCAAGTATTAGAATATCAATGAAAGCACACAAGGCATGCAAACAGGCAAGTGCGAGAAAGCAATTATGTTTTTTTTAAGGTCAAAAACCTGCCGGTTAGTCAGCTGGTTTGATTTTTTTTTTAAATTGATAAGTCAAAAACCGACCGGTTAGTCAGCCACTTTGACCAACTTAAAGGGAAAACCGACCGGTTAACCTGTCTAGTTTTTTTTTGTGTGATATTTAGGATTTTTTTTTGACACTTTAAACTCAATTCAATCACATTCTCTCTCAAATTTCTATATTCCAAGGACTCTGAATCGTGTAATCCTAACCCAATTATACATCTAGCCAATAAATAAATCCCTAAGATCCTCTTTCAATCTCTCCTAATTTTTTTGAAAATCATGGAGTTCATAAGAACAAGGAGGGGCCACGAAGAAGGGCCACAAATCGACTGAATCTCGCTTCCAGATGATGAATCAGTCAGATCATCATTCATTGTTGACTTAGGATCAAGGAGTCCACCTGAGTATGTATTTTTTCTCGAAAGAGGTGTGTTTTCCATGAATTCCCTCTCATTGCAAACAATATTTCACCTTTCTTAAACCGTGCCCATGCAAAGTGGGACCTACCCATGCCATTTTTCATGCACAGACCGGACGGTTCCTTGAGTTTTTTTTTCTTGATTTTGCAGCCCCTCCCTAAGATATGAGATGTAGGGGCTCCTCCAATATAGTTAAAAAATGGTGGGCTAAGGTCCCTCAATCTGTGAAACATAGGATAGTGAACACCGGTTTTAATATTTTTCTTGACGGGTTACACGTTGTGACCCATAGTGAAAAACACCTATTGTGCTTTGTCGAGCGTTGGTAGGATTCCATCAGCACATTTCATATGTCGTTCGAGGAAGCAACACTTACCCCGTATGACTTTACATATATCATCGGTGTTCTCGCTCGAGGGAGGCTTGTACCTTGGGCATGATCTCAACAAGGATTGGGACCTTGTGGTCCGGTGTCTTGGCTTTGAACTGTCCTTTTAGAAGGGTGGTTCCATCTTATTGGGTACCCTTTATGCGCACTACAAGGTTATGGACTTAGAGGCGGCCAATGGCCTAATGATTGACCAGTTTATCTGGGGTTCTTGCTCTATGTCTTGGGGTAGACCCTCTTCTGCAACAGAGACAACTTCGTACAGCCATGCTGCCTACGGGCCCTAGAGGTGGTTGAAGAGACTGAGGAGTACGACTGGGGTAATCCCACACTGGCTAATCTGTATCACTCTATGAGTGCGTTGTCCCCGGGCAGTCTCTGAGCTTCATGAGCTACGATGATACATGGGAGGTATGTCTATGCACTTTGAGTTCTTTTATAATTACTCTCATGGGACATCTTGCTCACATGTAGTGTATGCTCACAGGTTTGGGCCTTTGAGGTCCTAGGTTCATGTGCTCCTCGACTGGGGGGAGGGGTACACTGCTGAGAGTGAGTCAGCCATGTACCGGTGGAATTTCAGGGACAAGCAAGTGGGCCCCTTCCAGAGAGCATTCAGGGATAGTTTCAACGGGCTGGCGCAACTCCCGGTAAGTAGTTCATGGGATTATGAATTTTTCTTAACACATACCTATGAATACTTATTGTTTATCTATTTTGTTTCAGGTGTCTCTGTCTAAATGGGAGACGGCCTAGGCCTATCTCGAGGAGATGGCTCTTAAACGATGCAAGGTGCTACTAGTGGGACCCCCGCAGGTTAAGTTCTATCTGAGGTGCAAATTCTAGCCCAATATCACATGGATCTCAAGGTCTGTGTCCCGGCTGCCCCTCCCCTAGAGATGTACAAGACGGGGAATCTAGATAGGGGACTGAGGCAGAGTTTGGTTAAAGGGATCAGTGTATCCTCCTTGAGATGGCTAAAAGACCCTCGTACCTACGAGAGCGTTCGTGAGAGAGGACTTAGCCCCTCCACTAACTACGGACCGGCTAAGAGGGTGCAGAAGGCTAGGGCAGCCCAGGATCGGAAGAGGAAGGGGAAGAAAGAGGCGGGATCTGCCGACAACATCCCGTTCCTTCCTTGGACGATTTTGATCTTCCTAAAGGCAAGACAGAGGAGCATGAGCCAATTCCCCAGCCGAAGAAGGACTTTGAGGTTTTCGGGCTCAAAGAGCTCGCAAAAGTCGAAACGGTAAACTCTAAACTCTACTTGAGCTTAAATTGTCATCTTTCTTTGATTTTAACTCTATGCATTTTTATTGTACGTCCCGTCCTCATTGTAAATGGAAGCCTATCGGATGATTCCTAGCCCTAAAGACATGGTGTCTAGCTATTGGGAATCGATAGAGGTGTATGGGTCGGCAGCCGAGACGACGAAGGTACCCACTCCTACTCCTTCGGTTGCACCTTCGGGAGGTGGGTCGAGCGAACGATAGAGCTTCATGAAGCCTACGACCCTTACTACTGTTGCCACTCAGACTCCTAAAGGAGGGGCTCCGGTGCTTCAGAAGGGAAGCCAAATGAAGATGAGGGAGAGCCGGACTTTCATGAAGGAAGTGAGCAAACCGGAGTCGGCACTGTCCAAGGGCAAGGAAGTCACCATCGGTAGCAAAAGGAAAGCCTCAGCCCCTCCACCGAAATGGATACGCAAGTGTTCTCGTTTATCGCGGTCTTCAGTAATACATACAAGAAACCCAGTCAAAAGAGACCGTGGTGGTGGAGTCGTCTCCCGAACATGAGGGCGAGGAGGAAGAATTTGAAGAGGGTGATGAGAAAGGGGAGCAGGGTGAGGAAGGTGCGGAAGCTTCGGGGACCGGTAACGAGAAGGAGTGCATTACCCCAAAATTTTCTTTTCTTGTGTTAAGTTAAAAAAAAATTCTGAAGTTTTCAGTCGATGAGCAGTACTTTCGGTCGAATGAATCCACTTTGCTTCGAATGAAAACTTATGTTGATTTGAGGAGGAATGGGAACTGAAGTTTTTGGTCGAATGGAAATAGTTTTCGGTCGAAGGAATAGTTTTCAGTTGAATGAAACCTCAAGATTTTAGGAAAGGTATTTTCACGGCTGAAGGATTGAGTCGAATGAAACTTATTTTGCTTTGAATGAATAGTGTAATTTTTACCCTCATATAAATAGCCTCTTTATTTTCTTTTTAGCCCTTTTGTTCTCCTTTCCTTATTCCTTTGTGGAGGAGATAGAGAGAATAGAAGGCTTGGGAAGCTCCTTTGGTACTAGAGCAGTACTTTGAGGTTTACTTGTCTAAAAGCTTGATTGAGGTAAGGGATTTTATCGCTTTTTGCTGTGGGAAGGTATTTTCAAAATCCGAAAGCTTATGCTTTGTCCAATTCGGTTCATCTTTTTTGGTTCACTATTGGTTTGTTTGACTTTTGCTTTCATTTATAACATTGTGTACCCTCCTCCATTTGTGCCTTGATGAGCACACATTTGCATTTGTACATTTGTGACCATCAAATAAAGATTGACATTGACTATGTTGAACAACTCTCAAATTGAGAAGGTCATTTGGACATATGTTTGTTATGCTAGAGAGCCAAAGACTCCTAGTACGCCCTGGTAGCACACGTTTGATGTTTGTATGTTTGGTTCGACATTCGGATCTTATGACCATCATAGTCATCGTATGTTTATAGCATACCCGACATATAATTGACATGTGTTTTGGATTAAACGCTTAACTTTGTTGCTCCAATATTTAATAGTAAGACATGGCTTGCTCTTTTCCATCTAATATTGCCATTCGTCTCTGTTAGTTTCTGCTTGATATCTTGCTATTTAGCTACCTTACTGGGCTATTTGAGCTCACCCATTTTCTTTCCTACCTTGCCTTTGCCACATGTGAAGGGAGTGACAATTGAATGTTATGGCAGCCTTGGAATTCTTCGACTCTTGCTTATCATTGAAAATTTTGTATCCGTACTTGAAAATCTTACTCGGTTAGGGTTCATTCAATGTAAATGTATTGGAACATTTGTTTAGCCGATGCGCGCATAGAAATCATTTTGTAAGGGAATGTATTGCGATAGACTTTTGTTATATATGGAAATACTTTATGTTAGAGGCTTTTACTGCTCTGTTTATACCGTTGCTTTTAGAACCTTAGCGGTATATTTAGAGGTTTGTGGTCAGTCACGGCCTCCCGTTTCGGGGGCGTGACAGGGAACCCAGCCCGAGGAAGACTGAAGGAAGTTATGAGGAGGCTTGGACTAACTAGATTAGGCCCTAGAGTCGCTTAGGGACTTTTCAAACTTTGGATGTATTGTGTTTTGAGTAAAACTTTGTTTAGTTAATTATATGTTAATGCTTAGTTCAAATGAATGCTCATACACTTGCACAGAAAGAACGGAAGTTAGGCTAAAACTGGATTGAAAAAACTAAGGTTGGATTGAGTTATTTGAATAGGTAGAGGTTTTGGCCTGAGAATATGCCAAGCCTATCAAAATTTTACAAACACTGACTAACCAGTCGGTCAGTCAGTGGGCAAATCCAATTCTTAAGATCAATCGGAATGTTGATCATAGACTAAATCAATTTTTCTGAGGAAATCGCGCTAGTTACTCAAAAGCAAAAATCAAATTTCACAGTTAAACCGACCAGAAACCAAATCAAATTTTATAGTAAAACCAGACGGTTAATCAGAAGAAAATTTAATTTCTCTGGTAAAATCGGATATCTGATCAGAGAAAATGACTGCAAAATATTCAAATCAAATAGGAAAACAGTCCAGTTTGTCCGATAAAATTTTTGGATTTTTTAAAAAAATTTACTCCTATTCCTATACAATTTACGACTCTCTCCTTATATGTTCGAGACTCATCCCTTTAGAGGGGCATTTGACTTTTATTCTCTCAGAAGAACTCCCAATGGCTTTCCAAGACGATCCCATGATCTTCGAGCTCCAACTCCGCGCCTTTGCGGATTCCTTCAACAAAATCAAACTCATTCATCTCGATGGGTAATTTAATTCAAAATATGTCATGAGTCTGCAGAATGTGGTTGTTCACGAAGACATTCTCCTGGCGGCATGCAAATTCTGGGATTCTGATGATCATGTCTTCTGCTTTGGCCTGAATGAACTTTGCCCGACCCAGGAATAGTTCTCTCTACTTTGGTAGATATTCCCGTTAATCTGTCCATTGTTGTTCTGGTTATCCAAGATGGATATGTGAAGGTCCTCATGGGTTTGCTAAAAGTTTAAGAGGAGCTTGCTATGTCTTTCATCTGGGACAAAGGTATTCTAATTTTCTCATATTAGAATACTTTTATGCTAAACGGGATAATCGTGGTCAGCGGTATGCATGTGGTCGGTTAGCTGCTTTGGCATTATGTCTGGTGGTCAAATATCTCACTATTGTTGGCCCAGGTATTGTTGATGTGAGGCTGACTGAGTTATTAATTAAATTTTTCACGAAAGGAAAACCCTGATTCCGGCGATGGTGGTCTACATCATTAATGGCATCACCAATGTGCATGAAGACCCAAGCCTTTTGTTTAGGAGTTACCCCTTTCTTATGTATATGTATTCTTAGATCACATGCACGGACAGCTGCTCCTACAGAGGGGACGTATCACCCCTGTTCTTTCCATCACAGCCTTGGAGTTCAAAGACATTCCTTGGTACTGTCCCTGGTGGGGAGTACATGGGTCTACTCTACAAAGTTCTGAATATTATTATGACTGTCTCCTAGGATTGCGCTATTCTTCCTTTTAAAGTAACTTCACCACTGTTGTAAATAACCTGAGCCCTTTCCCGATCAAAGCCATTTCCAAAGGTTAGGGTTCTCCTCCATATTTTGATCGTTTCATAGGGAAGCGAAACCTTTGTCGACCATATGGATCCGGTTGCTACCTTGATGTCTAAGGAGTATGTCAATTGGCTTTGGGTTCATATTCGGGATAAAATTCGAGCTTTAGATTCTACTGAGGGCAGATCTAAATTGGGATTTCCCTAGTGCCTGTGAGATAAGGCCCTTGGCACGAGCTAAGGAGGAAGCTCGTGCTGCTATAGGTTTGGGGCCAGAGGTGACTAACTCTCCAAATATGTGTCTTACCCAATCTTGCTCGTCTATCTGCTTTTCCAACAATACCCTCAAAGGATTCACGTCTAATTCTGCTGGTAGTAAGGCCTCCATACCATAGACAAGCGATTATGGGGTGGCTCTGATTGATGTTCTCACTGACGTCCTATAGCCTTAGAGGACATAGGGAAGCTTATATGGCCAACTCCTACAAGAAGTCGTCATCTTACTCAGCATGTTCTTGACCTTCTTATTAGCTGCTACTACAGCTCCATTAGTTTTTGGAACGGTATAGCGATGCATGATGTCGAATGATACCATACTCCTCAGCTAGGTCTATGACTTCTCCTTCAAAATGTAACTCGTTGTCTGAGATCAGCTCTCTGGGCACTCTGTATTGGCAAATGTTGTTCGTCTGAATGAACTAGGCCACTTTCCTGGCGTTGAGCAAGGCATATGATGTGGCTTTCACCCAATTGGTGAAACAATAAATGGCTACCAGAATAAACTCATGTCCATTAGAGGCTTTAGGAATACTCTTCCCTATCACGTCTATTCCCCAAACTGAAAAAAGGCCAAGGAGATGTCATGTTGTATTACTCTCGGGGAGGGAGATGCTGCAAGTTGGCATACACTTGACACTTATGACACTTCCTTACATACTCTACAAAATCTTGCTCCATTGTATTCCAATTATATCCCTATTGGAAGAATCTTCTTTCCTAGGATTCGACCATTCATGTCTGATCCACAATCTCCTGCATGTACATCCTTCATGTTCTGATTACTTCCTCTCTCGGTTACAAAGTAGGTGTTCTCCATTATAGTGTCTCTTATACAACCGGTCGTCACATATGATGAACTGCATGGCCCCCCTTCTCAAAGATACCCAACCTTTCGCGGAACATCCATCAGGGTATTTACCGTCTCGGATAAGGTTTTGGACATCAGTGTACCATGGTTCGGCTACTCCGAGTGCTATCATAATGCAGTAAGTTGTTCTGCCCCTTTTCTGTATCACGAATGGCTTGACATCCTATCCTTTGCGTATATCCACCTTTGACGTGAGTGTGGCTATGGCATCGAAAAAATTGTTCTTAAGCCAGGGTAGGTACTGGAATTCCACGTCCTCAAGCTGGTTCACAATTCTCTATAAGTGGGCATGGTATGCTTGTAAATGTTCATCTCTAATTCTCCACATCCATTGAAGCTGGTAAATTATCAAAGCTGAATCCACATATACAATAATCTCTCAAACTCCTAGATTTAGAGCCATCTTTAAACCGGTGATACAAGCCTCGTATTCGACGGTGTTGTTAGTACCTTCGAAAGTAAACTTGATGGCTATAGGTGAATGAGCTCCATCTGGCGAGATTAACAATATCCTTACTCCAAATCCCATACTATTCGTTGCTCCATGGAAGTACAACTACCACCTCATCTCTAATTCTATGACACAAACTCCTTCATCCGGGAATCTTGCCTCCCATTTGCTAGTATCCTCTGTCGAACAATCGGCTAACAAGTTGGCATGGCCTTCCCCTTGATCAACTTTTGGGTGACATAGGTGTTGCCACTTGGCGGTGCAGTTGGATAGAAGTGGTTTCTCAAATAGGTATTTCATGGGATCCATTCTGGCCAACTGTTTGATGGGGCAAGCCAAAACATAATGTCTTAATCTCTGTGTTACCCAAGCTAGGGACACACACGTCTTCTCTAACCCTTAGTAGTTCACCTCTCCTGGAGTCAATTTCTTACTGATATAGCATATGGCTCTCTCAACCAAAGAATTCTCCAAATGTTGAGCTAACATGGCCCTGGCTGTAGTATCGGCTACGGCTAGCTATAACAATAATGGACTGTCGGGTACCGTAGGGCTCAAGACTGAGGGGGTTGTTAAGTTACTGTTTGATTTTGTAGAAGGCTTCTTGAGATAAAGGGTTCCATTCCTTGGTTGACTCGTTCTTCAATAATTGGCTTAAATAAAAAAATTGTCCCCTATGGTTACACGTTTTTGCAAGTCGCTCCCCGCGTTTGCAACTTTTGTAATAATGTACCCTGACCTTGACAAAAGCATTGCGAACAAGTCCAAAATTAGATGGCCGTTAAAAATTGGACGTTAAGTCCGCATGTGCTATGCACAAGCCAATACGGCATGGGCAAATTTGTCATTTCCCTTCTCCATCTCCCTTCTCTCTGTGTTTAATTTCCTCTATTTATTCTCCTTCTTCTTCTCTCTCCTACTTCGACCGCACCACTCTGTCATTCTTCCCACAGCTTGTTCGATCCAACCCTACAGTGCGCCACCATCACTCACTTTGTCGCACCACCACAACAGCTCACCCCCTCCTCCTGATTTTAGGATTCTGTGTTTTTATGGAGATCGATCTTAGTTGTGGCCATGGTGCAGTGATGAATGTGGATATGGTGATGCTATAGTTGTATACCCCATTTGGTATTAGTGGGTGTTGGATGCCACGGTGATAAGAAAGAGCCATCGGCATGTTTCCTGATATTGGAATTGGAGCACGTACACTGGTCGCTGGAGCCTCCTTCATCGGCAGCAACTCCTTCTCCGGACTCCAACCAATTTCCTACTTATCTGACTGCTCAAAATCCAAAAACAGCTCTCATCCACTACCGCACTCTACCCACTATAGAACACCGCCGCAATCCAATAACAACGCTCTGGTGCCGCCACAATCTGAAGGTGTCGCTCTTGTACTGCACCTATGCGCATGTTATCGGGACTATGTTGAAGTTAGGCTATTATGCGCAAGCAGTGGAGTTTGTGAAGGTATATGGAGGGAGGGAGAAGGCATTTGATAATGAGAATTTTGAGTTTCTGGCTAGAAGATTGATTGATAAGAAAAGATTTGATGAACTTGTGGTTGTTTTGGAGGAGATGAGCAAGAGGGATATACAAATGGGTGAGAAGTTGAAAGATTTTTACTATTTATGCACCCAGAAGTAAATGCAATTGTTCTCTTCACCGTGACTACAACCTCCACCAGCCCCTATTTCGCTACCATCTCACGGTCCTTTCCATTTCTTTCTTCTTGTTCACTTTCTCCTTCTGCACAACCATTGTGAGCATCCATTGAAGCTTGGATGTGAAAATTTGTTCAGTTTGTGAGCGTAAGATATTTGGGTTACAATTTGATGGTGCATATGGGTTAATCTGTGGTGGAGGTGGCGGTTGGTCATGGTAGGGGTGGTGAAAAGTTAGACAAAAAAGAAGAAAGGGGAGAGAACATATCTCAGAAGAAAGAATCTCATAAGAAGGGGCCCCACATTGGCCTGATAGTTCAAAATTTCCCTAACAATGTTGAGTTACACACTTGTCCCTTCACTTTAGTAAAAAAAATGGCACATGACACGTGCATAGTCCTTTAACAATTATTTTGGACGGACATTGGGTTTTGGACTCATTTACAATGCTTTTTTCAAAGACAGGAGACATTATTGCAAAAGTTCAAACACAGGAGGGACTTGCAAAAACGTGTAAACCACAAGGGACAGTTTTGTATTTAACCCGTTAAACATAAGCTCACTAGTCATGGTCATTTGGGATATGAAGCGGTTAATGTACTGGTTTCTACCCAAGAACCTTCGGATTTCTTTCTCAGTTCTAGGAGGGGGCATCTCAATTGTGGCCTTGATCTTGGCAGGGTCAACCTCTATTCCCTGTCTGCTCACCATAAAACCTAACAGTAACCCCGAACACACACTTCTGCGAGTTGAGTCTCACATTACATTGCCATAACCTCTCAAAGTAATTTCTTAGGATTGTGCAGTGATCTTTACGCTTTCTAGATTTGATGATCATATCATATACATACCTCCTTATTAATCTATCATGGAAGAGGGTGGTAGCAGCTTGCTGGTATGTAGCCCCGGCATTCTTCAAACCAAATGGCTTCATTGTGTAACAAAAGGTGTCCCAGGGGGTGGTGAAAGTTGTTTTCTCATGATCCTTAGGAGCCATCTTTATTTGGTTATAACCCGCAAAAGAATCTACGAAAGTCACCAACTCATACTCAGTTGTGTTCTCTACGATCATATCCATGATGGGCAAGGGAAAGTCATCCTTAGGGGAAGCACATCCTAACTTGACCAGTCGGTTTAGGGACAGGTACGATGTTGGCTAACTAGGTAGGGTACTCAATCACTCTGATAAATCCAATGTGTAGCAACTTCATAACCTCCTCATTAACCTTAAGGGACCAGTCCGGCCTTAACTTATGGAGCTTCTGTTTGACAAGTTTGGCTTCGGACAGGGTAGGTAGGTGGTGTTCCACAATCAACGGGTCTATATCGGGCATGTCACTATATGACCAAGCAAATACATTGATGAATTCCCTAAGGAGTGCAGTGACTCTCTCTCTCTCTCTCTCTCTCTCTCTCTCTCTCTCTCTCTCATCCTCATCCTCATCCTCATCCTCATCTAGGCTAGCCCCTATGTTGATTTCTTTTATATTTTTGGGAGTACCTATGTTGACTTTGACTATTTCTTCAGTCATTGGCTTGACACGACTAAATGCCCGATTTTCTATTTCTTTTAAATATTTTTTCTTCCGAGTCCATTACTTATGACTCATCATTAACCTTGTTGTTTAATTCATCATAATCTATATCAGCAACCAAGGGATAATCAAAATCAACCATCATATTATCAATTAAATAGTCTGGGAAAACATAGTAAGTGAGCAAATTTATATTGGCTAAACTTACATAAGCATCCATGTCTTCCGGTTCCGGAGCATTTTCGAAAGTAAGACTTCCTTCAGCAGTTCGTACTCGATCATTCAATTTCGTGCATCGCCCTATGCTGGATTCATTAGGCTTGTTGGGTTCACGATCTGGTCGTCCACTTTACAGATAAGCACCAAGATATGCATATCATTGAAGCTTGATGTCATTCCTTCAGGCTCCATAAAATCCATCTAATCATAAACATCTTTGGTACCCGGCTTAGCAGCAGTTCCTCGTCTTTAACCCATTGACAGTCATAGAATATTTCTCATCCTTTGATCTGCTTCCTTGTTTCCACATTGTAGACAGGCTCCGGAAATCCAAATTAGGGTCCACTCTATCCTTCCTTGACAAAGCATCCATTCATGGTGGGGACCTTGTTTGTGCCTTTGATATTCATGTGATGTCTGCTTTCTTTGTCTTTCGTGGCCTGGGCGACTTTTCTGCTAGCTTCCTTCTTCTTTTTCTTAGTTGGCTTATACCCCAAGACAAACTGATTCTTCTTATTCTCGAATTCTGGAAAGCTGGGAACTCATTGGCAATTCTGTCCCAAACCTTTTCCGGGTGTAGTGAAACTTTCTCATCACAGGGAGCACTGTCTTGTTACTGTAAGGGGCAAAGATTAGGAATTTTTTCTCGAGACAAACGTCCTCATATTCTAGACACTATACCAGGCTATCCATCTTGAATCCGCTGAGCAGAACATCCAATGAATCATGTGGCACCATAACACTGTCTTTATCCTTTTCTACCTCTGAGGTAGCTGTGAATCACCCATGATTGTGAAGACGGCCTTGTCCAAAACAAATATAACCTTCTAATGCAACAAAGAAGGGATCGCACCTACATAATGTATCCAAGGCCTTCCTAACAGGAGATTAAACACGGCGGGTATATTAAAACTTGAATTTTAACTTCGAAACTGGCGGTTCCAACAGTCATCAGGAGCTTGACTGTATCAATCACTTATCTCGGGGTATTATCGTAGGCTCGGACGGCTTGGTTGAAAGGGGCAAACTCTGAGGGGTCATGTCAAGGGCTTCAACAGTGCGCAGGAGGCAAACATTCAAGGCAGAATTATTGTCTACAAGGATCAAATGAACCCTCTTATCAAGTGCTTGTATGATGATATGGAGTGGGTCATTGTGGCTGGGTCCTGATTTGAGCAAATCTGATTCGGAAAAGGTAAGGATGTTCCCATAATGTATAGCCCCTAGCATTTGGATAGGTCTTCAGGCTAAGTTTGGATAGGTATCTGGGCCTCGCTGAATAGTTTGATGAGGACTTGTTGATGAGAGTATGAGGCGGATAGCAACATCCAAATAGAGATGTTTGCTTGGGTTTTTTTAAACTATCTTAATCCTTCATCATTTGGGGGACTTGAGAAAACAGGGCCATTAGTAGAAAAAAACCAAATTGATAGTAGTAGACATTCCTTTGTTTGAAGAGTCATAATGCCCCTTTTTAAAGAAATACAACTCGAATGACTTGAAATTTTACATGGACAGATAAATATGTATGACGATGATCTCCACCAAAAAGCAAAAACACGCGCGTGGATCTTGAAATCTTCATGGCTTACATATGGCGTGCATGGGCACGACAATTGGGCGCAAGGCCGCTATGCCAGATGGGCGCGCGCAAGCACTGTGCTTGTTGTTGTGGTGCCAAGAGGCAACCTTGACACACTGTAAATTAGATGGACAATGAGCAAAACTTGGGTTGTGTCAGTGCTTCTTGTAGGTTGTAAGCAAATTTACCTCGTGAATACTTCTTGCAGGTTGTAAGTAGGGTTGTATAAGAACTGAGTTCGAGCCGAATAAGGGTATGTTCGAACTCGGTTCGTATATTTTCAGATATGTTTGGGCTCGGCTCATGTTCTCTAAGAGCACGAACATTGATGTTTGAACTCGACTGGAGTTCGTCGCCATAGAACTGCGGCTCAGCTCAGCTTGTTCGTCTAAATACGCGAACCGAGTTGAAGCTTCAAAATCCGTTCAAGAACTCAAGATGGAATTGCAATGTACAGACCTGAAACCAATTTCGACCACCATACTATAGCCCGTACTAGAAATGATTCACGAATCGAGACCCTCCGTCAACCAAATTGGTGATATTGAATGGAACTGGAGATCCGACTTCAGATCTTGACGAATTAAAGAACGAGGATATGTCTGATCCCAGATCTGCTATTTTCAATGGCTAAGGCGTGGCATCGAAAGTTGTCATGGCTCCGTTGTAAATTTGCAATGTGTGCGTGTTTGTGTGTGAGGGTGGGAGATGGTGAGAGCATGTTTGTGTGTGCGCTTTTGTGTGTGACGAGAGAGAGAGAGAGAGAGAGAGAGGTGGCTATGAGAATCTGAAGAGTGAGAGATATATTGTTAGGGTTTTTAAATGGGCTAATTAGGGTTTGCTCTTGGGCTTTATTATGTATAATATGGGCTCTTTGTTAATAAGTGGTCTTGGGGTTTTGGGCTAGTTGACTTAAGGGCCTTTAGGTTTAAACTTTAGTATATTTATGATTTATGTACATGTTATTTTTCTAAAATATATTATATAATTACTTTATTATTCATACGAGCTGTTCGCGAACACATTCGAGAATATTTTAGAGTGTTCATATTTGGCTCTTTTAATAAACGAGCTCTAAAAACTTGTTCATGTTCAGTTCATATATTATTCGAGTGAACGTAAACAAGTTCTATGGAGAACAAACCACGAGCCGTTCGTCGACGGCTCGATTCATTTACAGCCCTAATTGTAAGCAAATTTACCTCATGAATAAAGGATCAGTAGTTGTGACATGCGTGTCCGACACCACATACATGGATGATGTCGCCTTGCATCCGATATGCTCTTACTTCTTCCGCACCGTACAAACTAAAGATGGAAGATGGAAGTAATTTTGATAATAATAAATATGATGAGAATGATGTAAGCTTGAAAATTGAGGGAAGTTACAAGATATAAAATTGTAAGCAACTTGCCATTATACTGCGTCGAGGCAACAAAAAAAGGGATCGAAAAACTAACGAACATGTAAAAATACCAATGTTGCCATTTCATTAGCTATTTATAGACGAGTTGAAACGCAATACATCAACAAAATTAGTAGTCCAAAAAAGGCTTCATCATAAGGATGATCTCCCTTAACAATATTATAGATAATATACCATTACCCCACATTCTCTGCATAAGCATGGATAAACCGGGGTATTTTCTGAAATATTTTTTGAATATCATAGGAATGACTTTGATCGAGCCCAAAAATTTCTGGAAAAATAATCAACGGTAAAATATCCCCTTCCATAGTTGGAATTACACTATAAAATGCTTTTGTATTGTAATCAAATTTTCTTTCTAGAAACCGTTTCTGCTTTCACAAACAATGCGAAGACATTCTGTATGCACAATTTTAAGTAATCAAAAATTACATAGATGGGAACATGTTCGAACAGAAAATTGGGAACCAAATTAGTTGGTTGTCCATCATACAAACCAATCATCGTGATTTTGTTTCTCCATCTTTCCATTTGCATGTCCTGCACTGCATTTGTAACAGAGCATCATCAAAGAAGACCCCCCCCCCCCACAAAAGGAAATGAGAAGTTTTGACTTGGATTTGCACAGTTTCATTCGACTAGAGATATACAAAGGGCAACACCCATGCCCAGTGTGAGCGAGATCAATTGGATTGCTGTCGTTCTCAATGCCGAGGTGCCATTGTTCATTTCTGCCAACACCCCAGCCACAGCAATGTAGATAAACCCACCCGCAGTGAATCCCTGCACATAAATAACAGAAATGGAGATGATACTTGCCACCCAAACGAGAAAAAAAGATCATAGCATTCCCTTGACAAGAATTCTCACCTCAATTAAAGATGACTGTCCCGGATCTTGTCCCCATATCAAAGCCTAACCGTCACAGTAAAAGATCTTACACTTCCATCATGAAGGTAAAAAGGAAAATAAAAGGACAACTTTAAATTGCTTATATTCTCCGTACGGACATGACACTAACCAGTGCAGTTCCTGCTAATGCCACCAATGCAGATAGGAAGTTGAAAAAGATTGCTTTCGAGACACTGAAACCAGACCTTACCAGGATTCCAAAATCACCTATCTGCACAAGGTCAAACCAAAGGTTAATATTACCGGAAAATGAAACAAAATAAGCCATGATGAAGTACCAAAATATAAGTATCCAGTCTGTGCTTACAACTTCCCAATAAGTAGAAATACCAAACCTATTTTTTATGGGCCAAAATTAGCAAAAATAAAAAAACAAGAGTTACCATCCAAAGCATATATTTATTGATAGATACACAACAGGGAACCAGGAAGTAAGAGGTGTAAAAAAAAAATTCCTTCATGACTATCTTGGTATTGTTAATATTCCAAACAAAATACTTAAAACTTCAAATATGGGTTGATATTTGACATATAGCTTGCAAGTTGCAATTGAGTAATCAGAACATTTTTTGTCTGTCACCCACTAAGCTGATGATGAATGTTAAGAACCAGAAACAAGCTAGAGAATATGAATTCTCAACCAGCTTATCAAGCAGCTGTATCATAACCAAACAGTGGTTTTCAAGTAATAACAACATAATAAGTGACAAAGACATTGATGAATCTTAAAAAAGGCAGCCCCTACTCCTAAAGCAATCGATAAGTTTGCCAAAGCATAATTGTAACATCAAAGCCTTGATCGACAAAAATGCCCTTTTGGTCAACATATCCACTTTTCTTCCTCTCCGTCTTTAACAGTCACCAGCGGACACCCCTACCAGGTTCCTGCCAGCCCCCAACAGCAAATCCAAAGTACGGAACCTTCTTGAAAACTGATTTTAAATCACCTCAAAATCATCTCAGGCAACAGATCAAAAGCATCTCAAGGTTTGGAACCTTGGTTTTGCTTTTTCTTTTTTGGACCGTCATTCTGAATAATTTGGTAGATGAAAGTGGTGGTCGTTCGTGGTGGGAGGTAGGGGCGGGCCGGTGGCAGTAGTTTTTCATGGTGAGGGCAGTAGTGCATGGCTTTTATCGGAGAACAAAAAAAAAAGTGGGTATCAAGATTCAAGATGAGATTTGGACAGAAGGGCATTCGATGGAGCAGGTGAGGCATTGCCCTAATTTTGATTTACAACTTTTTTGTTGTGCTTTTTGTGGGGAGGGAAGATTAGATTTGGACTGAGAAGGTGTGGCCAAATCGGTTTCAGATGGAGAGCAAGACGACTGGGACAGGAAGGGCACTTTTGTAACTTTATGGCTTGAAATTCAAACTTTGCTTTGGGAAAATCGTAAAAGATTTGACAACTCATTTTCGGCAACAAACACAATGCAACCAAGTTTGCACCGCAAAGGACACAACAACACTTGCTATATTTTGTTGTAATTGAAGTTGATGCCATTTGCTTGGCGAATAGTAATCACACTACCAAGGCCTTCGGACTTACTGCTGGCATACCATTTAACCTATTTCGAGAATGTGACATTAATGTCAAACATACATTTCATTGGTCAAATGAGTATAACAGACTATAGCTCCCTTCATTGATCTTGTTCCCAGTGCAGAGCCTATCTCTGAAGCTCCGTATGGTATGGCTCTTAGTTGCAGGAAACTCCTAATATGGTGACGTTTCTCTCTCGGAAACTTGCTTTTGCGATCCCAACTTAGGAGCTCCATGGGATCTCGTTTCAAGCTAATATGGGAACTCGATCCCGGTAGCTAGATAGAGATGCATGGAAGTGAGAGAATATCTGAAAATCAAGCATTTTTCAACTCAATTCCTTGTTTCTCTCTTTCTTCAAGTCCTTAAAGCCTCCTTGTTTGTTGTTGCTGGCTATGTAAACTATACTAAACAAATGATAATACTCTTTACGCATTTATTTATTCAAGCCGCTCCCAACCTCAGATTCTTCTTGGTGCTTACGCTCCCCCGCCCCCGTTCCCGCTCCCGCCCCCGCCCCCGCCCCCGCCCCCGCTTTGTGCAACTAAGGTATGGCTCCTGAGATGAAAGAGCTGAAGGAGCAGTGGAGGAGTTGCCTGATTGGGGGTTCATACGTCCCAATGTATCCCCGTAGGATGCTCCGGTCCTAAATGCTCAATGGCTTCACAGTTACAAACACAATCAACTCAGCTCCAGTACTCTTTTATGCCAAACTATTTGTGTTAGCACATGAATCATTTTATTCCACTCTCACCAATTTAGACACTATGTTCTATGCATGTGTGTGACGAGTCCTCCTTCATCGCTTCTATCCAAATTTTTCTTAGTCTACCCCTGCCTCTCACATCCACTGGCACATATGGCATCTAAAGCCTACATTTAATATGCAATCGGGGGCTTGAATGTGATATGCAACGAGTTACATTTGTTTCATTAGAATTTAACATCATTCCTTGGTCTACCTAATAGAATATGTTGTACATGATTTTGATGGACAAAATATGATGTTCCTAGACTTCTAAAGACCAATTTAAAAGGAAGACAACCGATTAAATGCAGGTTGATGTTGATATTAGGCTAACGAAAGGGACATAAGTTACAGATATGCAAAATGGAGAAGTCGAACCTCTTGAGGAAGTTCATGAGCAAGCAAAAATAAGGTTCTCGACCATCCACCAATAGATCCATAAAGGAGGAAAGCACTTCCCAAAGCCATCCCATCAGTGAAATTATGCTGCAATGTTGCACATTATATACAAATGCATCATTTATTAGTGAGTTTTTCCACCATGCAAATTAACATTTCGTGTGAAATAATATACTTTAAGTTGAATATATATATATATATATATATATATATATATATATATATGGGACGTGATCCATTGCTCGCGCTGGCAACTTGAATATCTAACTTTTTTTAAAAAAAAACTATCGTCCGCTACATTATCTAGCGGACAGTGATTTTGACCAAAATGCCTTGACGGTATTTAATGAGTCGAAGGGATTCGCAAGCAAATGGGGGGGCAATATTGTAAATTTCACTGTCCACCATATAATGTAGCGGACGGCGAAGTTTACTTAAAACAATAGATCTAGCCCATCCATCCGCAATGGATAGACGGTCAGATGGCGCTGGCAACTTACCTTAAGTTGCCAGCACGTGCAACGGATCATATATATATATATATATATATATATATATATATATATGGGAGCTGATCTATTGCTAGCGCTAGCAACTTAACCCAAGTTGCTAGCGCGATCTGGCCGTCCACGCGCGATAATGGATGGCCAGATCACTCGCCACGACCACCATTTTTTTCACCGTCCGCTACATAGTGTAGCGGACGGTAAATTATCGTCCACTACATAATGTAGCGGACGGTCAGATCGCGCTAGCAACTTGCTAGCGCTAGCAATGGATCACGACCCTATATATATATATATATATTGTTGTCATGGGGATAGCGAAAAGGAATTAGATAGCGAGTGCAAGGGAAGACTAGATTTGGAGATTATATAGTTCAGGAACTTTCACTTGTCAGATTACACAGTTGACTACTTCTATGACTCACCGCTTGTTTGGTTTGGATAATCCAATATTACAAAAAAGACATTAGCTTTGTTGAGTTGTGTGAGGTGACAGCCACAAAAGATTATCCTGTTCTTTTTCTTTTTTTAAAATATTTTTTTGTCAGGTTATCATGCACATGGTCGCAGGTAGACTTTAGTTGGTTGTGCTTTTGCAGGTAGAGACCTGTATGTATGGATGCATCTTCACATAGAGGTATATCAATATTGATGTACATGCGTGTATGTGTGTTGTGGGAAAACCAGGAATTGATAATTGGAAAGAAAGCGGAGGAAACACTTGAAACTTATTGGAAAATAGCAGTTTTTTCTGGGTCTTGCACAGACATTGACTCTGCAATTTCCTAAACCCACTTTCACTTACACGCACGCTATATATATATATATATATATATATATATATATATATATATATATAATACTACATACAGTAGCAGTGTCATCATAGCCTAGTATGATGTAATTCGTGACTAAAAAACTAAAAGCAGATAGCATTAGTACCAATTCCCATAGTTATATTATCAGACCTTTTTACTTCTTTTTATAGTATAATGACAACTTCGAGTCAAGTAAGAAGTGCAAAATAGCTTGTATGATGCTAAAGGTCAAGAAAAAGGTGAGAAGGGAACACATACGACACCATCAGAGAAAAGATTGAGATAACCAAACACTAGATTTGATGATCGGGCGGGTCCTTTCTCAACCATGGAGTTAATACTCTTAGTAGAACCAATTGTAGCGTCTGGATCAAGTTTATCTTCACCACCACTAGCAATGTGTCTCTGCAAGAAAGAGTATCAAATAAGGTTGAATACTGAACAAACAGTAGGAATGTCATTTTCAGTGTGTGCTATACACTCCAACTTGTATTATTACTCTAAAATGGAAGAAATTTGGAACATAGATTCTCTAGCGGACAAGGAAGAGAAGGTTTACACAGTGCACCGTATTATAAGATGTAATAATAAGTAGGCTCGTACCAGTATGAATTCAAAAAGTTAATATGACATTACTCTTGAACAGAATGAATCATAGCTACATTCTGTAATCTATCATCCACTAGTTTAAACATTTTTTACATGGAAGTATCACAATTTTGGCACAAAATTGCTTTTCAACCAGTAGGTTTGTAGAACTCAAACCATCTCAACATGTCAGATTTATTGTTTTAATGTTGCACGAACATGAAAAAGTTAGGATCGCAAATTTTGGTTTCAAGGTGGTGTACCACGTCTCTCGTTGTGCAATAATGATTTTAAGACATGAAGATACAGGTACCTGAAAAAATATCTATCTTCTTCGTGGGACAAATAGGGATCATTTATCATACTAGTACATGTCTTCTAGGCAAGGCACAACCCTTTTGTAAACAAGGTCTAGGCTAAAGACTTTCCTGCTTTAAACTCGGCGCTGAATTTTGAAAGTGACCCCCAACAGCCTGACCAAACCAAGGGTCATTTCAGCTTGCCAGGACATGTAGAGACAAAAATAAAAAATAAAAACAAAGAAGAAGAATCTGCATCATACCTTACGAAGAACAGCTTCACTTTGTTCTTCTCCGTTCAGACATTCACCAGGCACCCTTTCTGATGAATCTTCTCCATTCAGACCGTCATCACATGCTCTTTCTGACATATCTTCAGATTTTGATATGCTTTTATCTTTTCCACTGCAAGCCAGCCCCTGAAGAGTGTAATGAGCATCATTATCATCCTTCAGCTTATCACTGTTCTTACGATGATGGTGATGATGACCATGACTCCACGCATTAACACCTCCAGACATCTCTTCAACGTACCTCACAACCTTCTCCACAAGAAGAAAAGCTACAATTCCAGCTGCAAGGACCATTATATCACAAAAAAGGATTCAAGCTACTGTAAATCAATCTGGGAAGTACCTAACCAAAAGAGTAGAGATGTGAGATGAAAGCGACAATTTTAGACACAGTAGAATCATATCAAAAGACAAAGTCGAATATGTTAAATGAAGTCATTGTCCAGCATCAACTTTGCAACTCCGAATATAAGCCCTAGGGGCGCCTCACTACCCCCATGGCAATTGCTAGTGAGGTCCACCAGGGCTCATTCATAACCAAGCATAACACTAACAGAAAAATGCAGCAATAATAAAAATCACAAATTTCAGCTTGATTAATAGCTGATATGCACTAAGGTTCCGATAACGAAGGCGTATGTTATTTGGTGCAACTAAGCCATGCGCAGAGAGACATGGTCACGAGCATAAGTCAGGCATAAAAGCAGCACTATTTATTTCAGACAATAAGAAGAGGCAGACTCCCCAGACGCAAAACAAGTTGTTTATCGTGACATGCTTTTTATTAGGTGTCTTTTGAATGGGAAGTATGTTATAAAGCCGTCAGAGAGGGCGAACCAAAGTCAAAGGAAGTTAACCAAAGTCATCAGTAAAACTGAAGAAACAATCTAAAACCAGGCCTGAACCCACAGATCAGGAACATTAAGTTCTCAAAATCTAGAAGCTTAACATGCAAAGCAGGTGAAGGCAAACTTTAAAAAATGCGATAGTTACATTCCAACAAATTGAAACATAAAAAGCCAGAGGGCTTCTCTTCAACACTGGTGCAAAGATTTCCGAGCACAACCTAGGGACCAACTGCGAAACATGTACCCAAGGGGTGTCCAGGAGAGGACTCCCTGAGTTGGAGACAACAGAAGGAACAGCAGAAGGAACAGAACCATCTGGGTACACAGCAACCTTAAACAAACCCAGGAACAAGACTCTAAGGGATAAATAGACTAGATTCGAGCAAATGCTGAAATGAGCCCAGCACTAGCCAAGAAGATGATGTGTTGCAAGAGATCCTCCCAAACATTTCTTATACTCTTCAACCAACAAGTGCCAAAAGTCTTATTGACCTCCTTAGAACTCCATTGACCCTTAATAGACCATTTTTTACAGACAATTACATCTCTCTGAATTGCACTCCACTTGTACTCAAATCTCCACAACCATTTTCAATTGCCAAAATCCTTAAACTGCCAACCTGGAACGAGGTACATAGTTTTTCCAAGAAATCAGAGGGTATTTAAACTCAACCCTGTACCATCCCACAATTATTCATGTTGAAGCTTGACCAGTCTGTTCTCCAGCAATTTATGCATTGGAAATTCAGACAAAAATAAGTGGGTAGTTCTAGAAAATACACTGCATATTCTAGTGAGTCTCCCAACCCCACATCTAATGGGTAGTTTTGGGGACCATTACTTCGATTTAGGTTTCCAACCAGCCAACAAAGGATATCGCAAAACAGAGCCACCCATTTTTCAAAACTTTATGTAACTTTTTATATCTTATTCGAGTTTCTCAATGAACATGCTTAATCAGTAGATTTTTTATGGCCTTATTGCTTAACAATTAGAGGTACATTTCTTACAATTTTCCGTTTTTGATGTAAGTGTTGCTATAAGCACAAGGAGAAGGAAGACAACTTTCCTAAAGATGTTATTGGGCAATCTAAAGCACGTATGCAGTCGAGATTGACAAACAAGCACGTAGTCACATTCTTGAAACTTACCCAAGACGGATAATCCTACAGAAAGATCTTTTAAAGAATGCGAATGTGAGTGTGAATGCTCATGTTCAGAATGAGCAAGAGAAGCATGGTCTGCATGGTGATCATGTGAATGGGAGTGTCCACCACCTGCAAAATTCAATTACTTCCTTAACAAATACTGACAATTGCCAGCAAAAACAGCTTCACTTTGCAATATTGAAGATGTAGGTTTGTCTATCTTGAAGCATAACTAAAAGCAATTTCTCCAAAAGGAAAAAAGTTGAAGAGCTAGTGTGTCTTTCTGGATTCAATTCAGAAAAAATTTTACATGATAAAGGATATGCATCTGAAAATAGATAAACTACATAGCAAAAATGAAATTAAACCTAATTATTCTACTAACCTTGTTCACATGCCAGCCTTGTTAACAGCGTTTATACCATACCTAAATTCATTTCCTTTTCCTACTGAGAAATCTTAATCATATTGCATCAAAAGATTGAAAATGAAGTACAAAAGTCAGGCCTTTGGGTCAGTACCATCGTGCTTCAAACAACCAATCCAGCAATGAAGACAATTAGGAATACAGTACCCCCCCCCCCCCCCTCTCTCTCCCCCTTCCCTCCCTCTCATTTCATGTGAGTATTCGTTCCATCCTCTGAGGTTATATGTACTTCTTTGACTTTTTTTATACTAAACCAGAGTTTCAATTCATTATAACTTCTTGTTCTAGAATTCAGTCATGTACAACCAAGACTCCTTCTAGAACCTTCCGAATTTCACTGAGTGTCAGCAATCAGCATTTCCAAACACATAAATCTTCTAAGAAACTCGTCGATCATCCAATCTTACATTGTTAAAATCGGGAAGTCTCAGATTTAGGAACCGAGACCCTCCAGCCAAGAAAACAGTGTTAGTAACCCAGAAGAGACAAACTGACAAAGTATCATACCAAAAGCATGTGGTAACTGGTGAAGAAAAGCATCTCCTAGCATAGCTCCAGCCTGCAATTGCAACATCAATGAAGGACAAACTGTAAAAATAAAAATGTTCAAATTACAATTGAAGCAAGTGCCAGAGAAAAGTTTCCACCATGCAGCAAAAGCTGTCAAATGTGATTCCTGGTCCTTACAGTTGAGAAATAGCAGATGATTTGAAAGATAGTTGACAGAGATATATTCACTCTAAGTTCATTAAGACAATATTTTAACTTTTCATGATTCAACAAAATCAATTCATTCCATCTTTCTTTTTCAGCCACAGAAAACCAATAACCAATTTAAATTTGTAATTCTATCCAACAGATATCGGTCATCTCAGCCATCTAAAAATACAACTGGTGGCATTTCAAAGAAAGTGAGGACCTAACTGATAGTCGAAGTTCCAACAACTACCACTGTTGCGGCAATGGTCATCACCTATGAATCTTGTACTTTTGTTAAAAAAAAACATGGTTTAGTTTTAGTTAATTTCAAGGCTACAATGAATACCTGAAAGTATTCTGTTTAATAGTCATGAACCTTTAGAGCTCTAACACTTTGTGTTTCCTGAAGGAAAGCCTCTCACTGGAGCAGCCCCACCCCCCTCTCAAATGAAACTAGTAAGGGAAGTTCCAACTTTCAGCTCCCACCCTACATTGAACCACACCTGGCCATATCTCACGGTAACTAAACCAATAGCAGTCCACCAGGATTACCATTAAAAACTTCAATTGGCAAGTTCCTGTTAGAAAAACAGTTTAGAAGCATTATCCAGACTTTCGGCCGTTCTCGTCTGGATCCCGCTGGAGAAGTTGGGGCTGCTACCTCTTCTTTCTTTTTTCTTAACATTTCTCATTCTTAATTGTTAACTTTTTTCACTTTTATAACCTATCCAAAAAAAATCAATCTCACATTATTTATTTGTTTAAGTAAAACTGTCTCAAGTCAAGTCATCTCTAGTTGCACGGTGTCACGTATTGCTGTTATAAGCCATGCCCACTTTAGATAACCTGCCTAAAGTACAGAGACACAATCGTTCCAGCTAATGATTGTTAACTACTCCCCAAGGAAATTAAACTAGTAATAAGATCTTTCCAAACAAAAAGAACCATGATTAACTAAAAAACACCAAGAGGAAATGATGGTGCAGATTTCTGAGCAAAGGGTATTTAGTTCTTTTGAGTAACTTAAGGCAGATTAGAAGTTACTTTATGTCCAAGTCCTTTTGTTATTAGGTATAGTCTTTGGTAGTTACCATATTTTCTGATTGCTTTTGTCATTAGTTGAGGCTTTAGCTTAAGAAATCTGGTAGGTTCTGGAATCTAGGAATCCTTCGCTTAGTAGGAAAGATCTATTTTGTTTTCTCTATATAAACAAGCACTGTAAGAGCTATTAGGACAACTAGAGAAAAAGAATTACTGCACTATAGAATCTCTTCTAGGTGAGACTCCTAGAAGGCCTTAGTGGTACTCTAAGGTTTGTTATCGTTTGTTATCCTTTCCTTGTTTGTTTGAAGATATAAACACCAAAACACTGTTCTTGGGTGCCTAAAACAGCCTCAAAAATATATCTTTTACATCATAAACCCTAGCTCTAGCTTCTTAATCGCAAACCCTTCAAACCTAAGCCCTACCCCACCGTACGAGCTTGTAGGACAGCCTTATATACCCTTAGTAAGGTCCGTCCTACATCAATGTCGGCATCAGAGAAGGAAGTTCCTGGTATCAAGTTGTACGCAGTATATTCAAAATATTCTGGGCTATAAGCACAATTCAAGCGGCCACGACGCGAGTTCTTCAATAGAAGAAATTCCTGCTATTCAAAGCTCACTTCAGAAGCATGAAGAAGTGTTTGCAAACATCAATCATCGTTCGATGACATACTAAAGGTCTTGGAAGGAGGTCAAGGTAAAAAGAATCGAGGCTGAATCTGATGATGATGACGATGCACCCTCTACTACCCGGCCACATAGAAATGAGCGTGAACGTCAAGGTCATATAATGAAAAATCAAGGAGTGAACATTGAGATGTCTGATGAAACGTCTTGGAGTTGCTGAATATTATGGAAACACAATCCGACGGCATTCCTTGACTGGCTTATGTCAATGGAAGATTAGTTTGAATGGTACTTTATGCCTTAGCACAAGGAAGTCCGGTTTGTCAAGGCAACATTAAAGGGCGCAGCCTGCTTGTGGTGGCATAGCATTGAGAATTATCAAGGTCTGCATTGACCTGGTACCGGTGGAAAAACTCTCAGACCACTATGTTTTCTAGAACAGATCAACCACCTGATGATACGTGGGATGAGATGAGGCTGAAGATGAAAGAACACTTCCTTCCTGCCCAATATGAGCAAGCTTTGTACTTAAAAATGTTTTCTCTTGAGCAGGGTAATAGAGCGGTTGAAGAATACACAGAGCAGTTTCATGAGCTGACAGTTCAAAAGAGTGTGAAGGAAACTTCCAGTCAACTTGTTTCTCATTACATATCTGACCTCAAAACAGAAATCCAACAGAAGATGGCAGCCACACATTGTGTTACCTTGGATGATGTGTATCAGCTTGCTATCAAAATCGAGGAAGCACATAAAATTCAATCATCAAGGAGACCAATTTAATACAGCACCGCCTTCTACTAGTCAAGGCACGAGCCACCTTACTCAAGGCAATATTACCAAACCCTCTAACCAACCTCCTGAGAGGGGAAGCAAAGAGCGTGTTCAGAGTCCTACGATTGGTGATACGGATGAAGTAAAGACTCCCAAGTGGTTCAAAAAAAGAGAAATTGCTAAACTATAGTACGAGTGTGGTGGTCGTGGTCATTTTCTTGTTGTTCGTCCATCTAAGGGCTTGCACTTTTGTATGGAAGAGCAGCCAGCTAAATCTGAAATTACGCCGGAACAAGATGCAAACTGTAATGAAACAAAAAGCACTGAAGATGTTTATTATTGCAACGGAATTACAAAAGGCTTTAGTCTTGTTATATAGACTATTATTGACAGTCCAAACACCGGAGAAGAGGACTGGCGTAGCACTTAAATTTTTCACACCCAAGTCTCATGTCAAGGAAGATTAGGCACTCTTATTACTGATGGAGGCAACAGCTTATGTAGCTTCACAAGAGCTTGTTGACAAGCTTGGTGTATAGATCGAAAAGCATCCTAATCCTCATGAGGTCGCTTGGGTAAAATAGTACTTCAATCTCAGCAAAGTTTTGTTCTTGGGTTACAATTTTATTCAGCAAAGATTTTGAACAATCTATGTGGTTTGATGTCCTGCTAGTGTAAGTTGGCCATATGTTGCTTGGAAGACTGTGGCTTTTTTATCATAAAGTGCAAGATGATGGTCATGAAAACTTTTATACTCTGAAGCACAAGGGGCGCACAAAAGCCCTTTGACCTATAAAGGATATTCTAAGGTGTAATCAACAAGAGAAAGGCAACAACGACATATCCTGAACGTGCAAGCCTTTGAAGAAGCTAGTAAAGAAGAAAATGTCTAAACGTACATGCCTTCAAAGAAGCTAGTAAAGAAGAAATGTTATGTTTGCTTTGGTGGTGCATGAGGTAGCTGAACCAGTGAAAGCAGTTGTGGAACAACCAATTGAAGTTAAAGGCATTCTTGCTAGATTTTCTGGCTTAATCTCCAACGTTTCAACAAAACAACTCCCATGTGTGACATTCGACATGCGATTGATTTGGTTACATTTTACCTGCTTATTGCACGAGTTCAAAGGAGCACGACAAATTAAAGAAGGCAGGTCGCTGAGTTACTGGCCAAAGGTTTCATACCAGATACGCCTAAGTCCTTGTGGGATGCCTGCACTGCTAACCCCAAAGGAGGATAAGGCATGGCAAATGTGTGTGGACAGCTATGTTATATGGACTCGGTGTCAGTGTCCAAGTGTCGGACTCGCGTACTTTGGAAAAGGGTATGGGGACACGGATTCGAATGTGGACACGGACGCTGGGACACTGGTAAAATATTTTAACTACACATAATACTTTAAATAAGATGGAGTAAAGAAAATATAATGTTCGGAAGTATAAAAGGTTTTGCAAGAAATTTACGATCTATATTCTAATTTTGGGATTTTTTTTTGAATAATATACATTTTGTATCTGTTTGGCAGTGCGAGAAATTGTAAATAAATAATAAGAAAAGAAAAGTGCTTGTAGTCCCATCAAAACACATGGGCTCTTTCCCCGTTAGAAACAAATAGAGAGAGACCCACGTGATGTATGTCAAAGTCTTCACTCAGGTACTAAAGTACTCTCTCTCCTCTCTCTCCTCTCTCTCCCTTCTCCCTTCGTCTTGCACAAATCTACTTTCCAGTTCTGAAAAGCTTCAGATATTTTCTTTCTTCCATCTCCACCTTCCTTAGACACCCGATTTGCAGATATTTGCCTCCTCTTTCAGCTGGAACAGACGATGTGGTGTGTCCGTCCGGCAGATGAAGTCTGACACGGATCCCATACCAGTGTCCGGGTTGTGTTGTGTCGTGTCAACACCACCCTTCACCCCAAAGTGAAGGGTCCACGTAACATAGGCGGGCAGCCGTAAAATCAATAAGATCACTATCGAGTACCGTCCAAGACTCGATGACATGTTAAACATGACGAAGGGAGCAGTAATCTTTTCGAAGCTTGATTTGAAAAGCAGAAATCACCAAATATATGTATCCGTCCCAGAGATGAATGGAGAACAGCTATAAGACCAAAGATGGTACATATGAATGGTTAGTCATTTTGTTTGGTCCTAGTGAGCACCGACACCTCATATAAGTCGAGGCATGGTGTCCAATGCCTATCGACACCTCAACACTTCACCGACATCTCCGGACACGTGTCCGACACCTCTTAGCGGTGTCCGAATTTATTTATTTAATTTTCAGTCACCAGACACCTTGTAGGACACCTCTTGAAGAATTGTCCACATGTATGGGGCCAAAATACAATATTTCTAACTTATTCATTTTTATGTTCCAAATCAATTACAAAATTTGTTTATTATTTAGATTCTTTGCCTTATTTTCTTAGCTCAATGGCTTGATTGTCTCGTCTAATCATTTATTTTTATTCGGATTGTATCTACCTAACTTTTCATTTGATTCGGTTGCTAACTTAATGGTAGAGTACTCGACTTTTAAGTGCGGCTAGGATCTTTTACACATTTGGATGAAGTACGTCCAGAGGAAGATAGGTCAACATCTCCAACCTCATTTACAAACCCACCTGGCTATATAAGACCTCTCCTTCATGCCTTTGGTCCGATGTCTTTCTTCATTCTCTCTTGTTACTGTTAAGACTCTAATCTTGCTACTGTTGATATATTCAGTTGCTTTCTTTCTACCGACCTTCTTCTTGTTACTGTTGAAACTTTTCATGTTACTATCTTTCTTTCTCATCCGTTTTGAACAAAATGCAGCTACTCCAATTGATGTTTACATTTGTATATATTATTAGATATATTGATATTAGAAAAATAAATTAAAAAATTCAGTGGCTTCCTGCGGTGTCAAAATCTGGTTTTTTGGAAACCGCGGTGTCCGGTGTCTCAGTCGGGGGCGATGTTGGACGCGGTGTCTGTGTCCATGCTACCTAGGTTTGGTCTAACTAATGCTTCCAGCACTTTTATGAGACTTATGACACAGAAGTTTATCGATGTCCATTTCAATGGCATCCTTATCTATAGTCGATCTCATGAGCAACACGAAGACACTTGAGGCAGGGTTTAGTAGTTCTTAGGGATGAAAAACTCTACCTCAATTTGAAGAAGTGTACCTTCATGAGTTCCAGTGTTCTGTTCTTGGGCTTTGTTGTCTCTATCAAAGGTGTTGAAGTAAAATCCAGACAAGGTTAAAGCAACTATTAATTGGCCTATCCCGCCTAATATACATGAAGTACAAAGTTTTCAAGGATTGGCTACATACGACCACCAGTTTATTTGCAACTTTAGTACCGCTATGGCACCAATAAAACAACACATGAAATCTGGTCCATTTAAACGGACAAGGGTAGCAAGCAAGGCACTTGAAGAGATCAAATCCAAGATGATTACAGCTCCAGTTCTATGCTTACTGGATTTTGATAAAGTCATTGAGGTGGCTTGTGACACATCTCATGTGGGCATTGGGGTTGTCCTTAGCCAAGAAGGACCCTATTTTAGTGAGAAGCTTAATGGTGCAAAAAAACAGATACTCCACCTACGATGTTGAGTTTTATGCAATTGTATAGTACCTTAAGCATTGCCACTATTATTTTATTCATTGGGAATTTGTTATATACTTGAATCATGAAGTATTGTGGTATCTCAACTCTCAAAAGTTTTTAAGTTCAAGACGTGCCAATTAGATAACTATCTTCAATAGACCTTCACACTGAAGCACCAGGCATAGTAGAGATTAAAGTGGCTGATGCACTTAGTAGGAAAACCTCTCCTCTTGTAAACATGTCTATCTCTACGGTTGGATACGAAGAGCTAAAGTTTTGTCACTCTAATGATACAGATTTCGGGCGTATATTCTCCTCTTAATGATTCCGCTTGTCAGCAAGCAGATTTTCAACTTTTGGATGGATATTTGTTTAATAAAAAATGATTATGCTTGCCAAGAACTTCCCTTCGTGATCATGCGACATGGGAGCTTCATGGGAAAGGTCTACGAGGACATTTTGGACATGATAAGACTATTGCCACGATGGAGGATCGATTCTTTTGGCCAAGCTTAAAGGATGTATGGAAAATCCTCAAACAATGTAGAGCTTATCAATTTGGAAAGGGTTCTAATCAAAATACTGGCATGTATACGTCCTTGCCTACTCCTAATCGACCGTGGAAAGATTTAAGCATGGATTTCATGCAAGGATTGCCTAGAACGCACCGGGGTTCAGATACCATATTTGTCGTGGTGGATCGTTTTTCGAAATATCTGAGTGTATACCTTGTGAGAAGGATTCTAATGCTTCTTACAGCAGCTGATTTGCTCTTCAAGGAAGTAGTTCACCTACATGAGCTTCCTAAGTCCATTTTTCTGACCGTGATGTAAAGTTTTTTCTGGAAAACTTTATGGCCAAATTAGGTACTAAACTAATGTTCTCAAGCTCTTTTCATCCCCAAATGGATGGTCAAACCGAAGTTGTCAACCGTAACCTTGGTAATCTATTGCGTCATCTTGTAGGTATCATATTGCAACTTGGGAAGCTGAATTCGCTTACGACGGTTCTATAAAGCTCACTACAAGATCTTCTCCTTTTGAGGTTGCATATGGATTGAAGCCTAGGCCGACTGTGGAGCTTACACCCCTAACCTATAGCCTTTCGAATTACTGAAGAGGGTGGCTCTTTTGCCAACACATGCACAATATTCATGAAGAAGTGCACAGGAGAATAAATGCTAGCAACAAACAGCACAAGCAAGCAGCGAATGAACATAAAAGGTTTCTACAATTCAAGAAGGGTGATTTAGCGATAGTACGGATAAGACCAGAATGGTTTCCTACTGTTGCATACCAAAAGTTACATTCTAAACAAGCTGGTCCGTTCATAAAAGTGATACGTCTGTGAAAATGCCTATTTACTAGATCTACCTTCTAATTTCAAATTAGTCCAATATCCAATGTGGAAGATTTAAACCTCTATCAAGGACACCAGGATCATGAAGCTAGTAAACAAAGCATCAGAGGGCCACCAACGTCAAAATCACTACCGGAGATTGAGCATGTTATTGAAGATCAGGTTGTTTCAACACATCACGGGAGTTCTCGCAAATTTTCGGTGAAGTGGGCGGGTAAACCACTCTCAGAAAGCACATGGATTACTGCAACAGATTTTGAAGAGTTTAATCCCAAACTTTACAAGTTTTATCAAGCTTCAAAACTTGACCGAGTCAAGTTCTTTCAAGACGGGGGAAATTGGCAGTGCAGATTTCTGAGCAAAGGGTATTTAGGCCTTTTGAGTAATTTAAAAACATACTAGAATTTACTTTATTTCTAAGTCCTTTGGTTACTAGTTTTGAGTAATTTAAAAACATACTAGAATTTACTTTATTTCTAAGTCCTTTGGTTACTAGGTCTAGTCTTTGTTAGTTACTATACTTTTGGATTGCTTTTGTCATTAGTCTTCAGTTAAAGTAACCTGGTTGGTTCTAGATATGTGAACCCTTTGCGTGGTAGGAAAGGTTTTTTCTGTTTTCTGTGCATAAACAAGCATTGTAAGAGCTATCAGGACAACTTGAGTTATACAATTACAGCAACTTTTGCTTTCTTTCAGTGGTCAGACACCATTGAATCTCTTATAGGTGAGACTCCGACAAGGCCTTAGTTGGGATCTAAAATTTTGTTATCATTTGTTATCCTTTCCTTGTTTGTTTGAAAATATAAAAACCAAAACACTGTTCTCGTGTCCCTAAAACAGCCCCAAGAATGTATCTTCTTAAATCTTAACCCTAACTCTAGTTTCTTAATCACAAACCGTAAAAATTTAAGCCGTAGCCCACCATACCAGCTTGTAGGACAGCCTTATATACCCTTAGTAAGGTCCGTCTTCGTCATGAAACTTCTGTTGTGAAGCAGTACAATAGACTTGGCGGAGCAGACGTATTATGTGGCGGAGTAGACGGATTATGCGCATTCTAAATGCTGTGCAGAGTATTTGATATCCATGTTTAGGCAGTAGGGAAAGCACTCCACCACAGGGAAATAGCTGCAATAGAAGGCTTTAAGTCCATGAAGGCAGCATTAGATCCTTAACTCGTTACATGTAAGGCTCTGAAACTAGTACTAAGGCCATGTTCGTTTTGCGCAAACCACTTTCCGTAAAATAATTTCCGTTTTTCCATGTTTGGCACATTCGTCAAAAGTGGTCAATCAAAAGAAATTGCAAATTTGACATAAAAATTAGAGGCAAAACTTCTGGAAAGCAACTTCAAATTAGAGTTGATAAGCTCCACCAACGTACCCACATTTTCCACCACATACCTCCACCTCCGAAAAGTATATTCCTTAAGGGGTTTTCCTTCAAACAAATAAAGCCTAATATTCTTAGTGGGATCTTACAACCCACCCCCCACCCCCCCTTTGGGCCCAGTAATCCTTGTGATAAAATTAAAACTGACGTTCATGATCTTTACACACGCGGTCCAGGAACTCCCTCTCTGACCAGCATGGCATGAAAAAATTGGCACCTACTTTCTTTTCTCCCAACCACTGGCAGTCCAATCAGATGACATAGCTGGAGTTTTCCAGGGGGAACGTTGATACCAATTGTGACAACCAATGGCCCTTCAGATGGAAAGCAACCTTTACATCCCTTTACTTCAAAATAAATAAATTTCCAATGTGATCAAGGAAAAATGAACATATTACTAATTTCTAGAAGTGGGATCTGATAACTGAATTCTAGAGAATAACAAGGCTAAGCACAACAAATTTACAAAGTGCCTTATAGAACACTTGGGTTTTAATTCCAGCTTAGCACCAGAAGCATTCAGCTGAAGGAAATGCCACATCAATAGATGCTAACTGCTGACAACATATTTATAAAGTGACGTATAGAACACTTGAGTTCCAATTCCAGATTAGCACCAGAAGCATTCAGCTGAAAGAAATGACACATCGAAAGAGGCTAACTGCTGAAAACCTACAAGCGGAAAAGCAATTCAAACTCATTACAATTGGGTGAAAGTGCACAGAGAATCTTACCCCAAATACAGCCAATGAATCAACAAATGCCTTTGATGGTTTTCCTTGTACTGCAATAAATAATTGTTTCAGCTTTTGTCTGTTGGCAAACATCTGCTAGCTAAAAACAATGAAAGCATAATCGCATTCTGACAGTAAAGCTACTTACGAACGAATAAAGGCAAAATAATCAGGCAAATGAGAGAAGCCAAGCTCACCAATAGCGAGCAGCCCATTGCATGTCCCCAAAGACCTACCAATGCACCATAAGAAGAGCTGAATTAGGTACTCAAAAATACAAATTTGATTTTAAATTCTGATTGGATGGCCATTGAAAGAGAACCCATACTTACGACAAGCATAGGCGCAGCCCAGGCTCGTTGAAGATCATAAGGGCTTAATATTGTTTATGCTTTACTTTTTTCCTTATTAGCACACTGCACTATTTTTTCTTTTTAAGTTTATTGGCTGCTTAATCAGGTATGACTATATAAAATGAGTCTACTATGATGTACTCCTTAGCTTTTCCGAATTGATTATTGTAGTTCAAATATGTCTTTCTCACTCGTCGTTTCTCTGACATGCCTGTCCTCGGGGTTACTGTCTCCCACTCCTCCTATTCATGTCTTTATATACGAGAATCCCTACCTCCAACTCTCCAAGAGTGATTCTCTTTCTTTCTTCCCCGGAAACCTGTCCAAACAATGCCTTCTCTCGTACTATTCTCTCTACCCCCTGATATCCTAGTGATTGTCCATCAAGACTCTTCTAAAGGACTGAAATATGTCTGCAACAATCAAGCTAGTTCTCTTTCACTCAGTCGGTTCAGCACAGCCATTGGGCGCTTGCACGTGATGTAGAGGGGTTGTTGTTTAGCATAATTTACGTAGTTGAGCCCTTTTCTGACCGCCCAACTCCATTTAAATACCATTTTCATTGTTTTCGTTTTCATATTATCTAGGTTTGCTGAAAATATTCACTTTTCGAATTTTTTTGGCAACTAGTTACTAAACACAACGGTGCAGATGCACTTACATTCATTTTTCTTGGAACGTCCCTTGAGGAGGAAAGGTCATGTGCATGCGGGACGAGATCCAACTAAGTTGTGTCATACCCTAAAGATCATATACACACTTGGTTAAGGTGCTCCTTGAGAAGGATAGATCAATGCAACAATGTTTCGATTTTTTATTCTCGTTTTGTCCAATAAATTCATTTTGCACACAATGAGTTATTCATAATAGAACTCTTGGTTCTGCGCGAGTTAGTGCAGGTTTGTGAGTCCATGTGTTTTGATGTCTCTCTTGAGAGGTAACCTTGGAACCGAATCTCAGATTTTCTAGCTTAAATATGGAAATTACACTTTATTCTAAGAACATAAGGCCAAAGGCTTGACTCCATTTTTTCCCACTTGCACTCGACTAATGACCACTGGATGATCTTGGCGGCGAAAGTGGAGTGTAAGCAGTAAAAAGTGGAGAGCCATCGACTTTCACAATACTATAACAACCGATCACAATCGTAAGTAAAAGATTCAGTAAAATACCAAAGCCATAGAGCTCTGAACCGTTGTGATCGTGCTCATGATAGTCACCATGGTCATGATGATGGGACCCGAATCCGAACAACTTGAGATCCTCCTCCTCAGCCAGCTCCTCCGGCAGCCTCTTCTCCACAGCCAAGGAATGATCATCATGATGGTGGTGGTCGTGGTCGTGGTCGTGGTCGTGGCCGTCATCACAGAGGTGATGAGCGTGAGGGTCATGCACCGGCGACGTACGGGATCCAGCAGAATGGTGGCCCTCGTGGGCAAAACCCGACCCGGTAACTAGGACAGTGACGAGCAGTGAGTAGATCTGTCTAATCGTCACCGCCATTATCGGGAGACTGCTGAACCCTAAATTTTGGGGCTAGTGGAAAAGAAGGGGGGGTTTGGTTGTGAGGATTAGGAAGGGCGGGGTTTGCAGGTGCCCTCGATAGTGATGAAGCAAACAGCGGCGAAGAAGAGTACTATTATCCCCACGATAACCCCGAACGTTAGTATATCCATTTCTTGAGGCTCGATTTTCTGAAAGAGGAGAATCCGGAGGTGTTCTGACTTTGGACCGCTATGCTTGGGTGGGTTGGTTTAATTATTTTGGTAGGTATTTTTTCAATTTTTTTTTTCAGTTTTAGAAATTGAAAAAAAAATGCGTTTAGTAATCATTTTTTTTTCTTCTTCAGTTTAAAAAATCAATTTTTAAACTGAAGAAGAAGGTTTTTTCAGTTTTGATTTTTTTTTTTTAGACCACCACCCTCCCACCGCCAGCCGACGACCAACTCTGGCCACCACCGACGGCGGCAACCTCCAACGGCCACCTCTGGCGACCACCGCCAGCAGCCATCGCCGGCCACCACCACCTCTGGCGGCCACCGTCGTCAGTCACCGCTACGCCCCACCACCGCCACCGCAAACCATCATAAAAAAAAAACTCAAAATAAAAAATGAGTTATCAAACACTCACTTGTTTTTGTAATAAAAAAAAATTAAACTGCTCTTTAAAAAAAATTTGAAAACTAAAAAATAAAAAAAAAAAGTGTTGTCAAACAGAGTCACAGTATATGAAAAGATTTTTTGTGTTGATCAGCTGGTAAAGGATTGTCCTAACTTAACCAGAGGTTTCAATTTCGAGCCATGGGAATGCAGCTGCGTTAAAACTTGGTAGGGAGAGCTTTACCGCCCATGTGGTCCTACCCGGCTCGGAGGTGTGAAAAACATAATCACACTTTTTTGTACCAAAAAAAAATAATAATAATAATTTTTGTGTTAATAAATAAATAAATATATATATATATATATATATATGACAACCGGCGAAACTTTTGATTTGTTTCCCTCGGTTGTTGTCCTTTATATATTTATATTTATTAATTAATAATGATAATGATTATGATTATCGTTGTTGTGTTTTGTCTCCTTTCGAACCACTTGCATCATATTTCCATTACTGACAGGCTCTCTCAAAAGTAAAGTTTTGTTGAATTAAAATTAGTTTTTAAAATCTAATTTAAGTATAATAGATTAAAATTGTTGAAGGTGTTTTGATAGAAAGGCATGAAAGGAGGCATAAAATGTCTGTTTATATGTGAGGATATTCTGATAATTCTCTTGGTCAAATCTCATTCTTGAAAACTGATTGAACCCAAATCCTCAAAAAATGTTCTTCTAAAATACACAAACTGAAACCAACTTGTTCATGTAATCTACATATATAGTGGTAAGAAAAATGTTGTAAAATAAAATACTTGGTTAATTATCTTATATTTACTTGAACTCGTTGAGATGTTAAATATTAAAAGCTAATCTCAAATATGTACTTTTAAGTACCCAACATTTCAAAAGTACTGAAACCAAAAAGATAACCCTAGAGGGGGGGGGGGGGGGGAATAGAGGGTTTTAAGACTACTTTAAAAAATTAACAAGTAATCACTACAAACTTTAGAAAAGTTATGAATAACACTTGAAAAGCTTTAATCAACAAATCTCAAACACAATAACTCAAATAAGCAAACTAACCGATCTCAACACAAGTATGAAACAATAATGTAAAGAGAGAAGGGTTTAGAGATACTTGACGCTTGAGATTTAGATGGTTCGGCTTGAATTGCCCTCAAGCCTACGTCCACCTCTTCAAGGAAGTCCCTTGAAAGGCCCTAGAATCCACTAATATGATCTTTCTTACAAGTCAAGATCCAACCGCTTACAATCCCTTGATGATATACTCACATCAAGAACAAGCTTTGACAATTCCAAAGATCCAAAGCTTTGACAATTCCAAAGCTCCAAAGCTTGACAACCCCAAGCTTTGATACAAGAAACTTTAGATGAAGAATTGTGTACAAGAATTTACTCTCAAGAAGTAGATGAGTACAAGTTTAAGCTCTAGAATAAGATATATGAGTGTATGATGACTTATGAAAGTGTATATCTCTCAAATGTAAGCTCACAATAAATACTCTTTTGAAATGGATGAGAAAATAATGAAAATCAAGAGAGATTGAACAATTGCTTTGATCTTTGAGTATATGAAAGATATGAGAGCTTTGAATGCAATTGATGAATCAAAATCATGCTTAGGATGAGTATAAATAGGTGTGGGAATAAATATGACCGTTTGGAATTAGGTAGGGCATTAAATGCGCCAAACGGTAAACACAGTCGACTACATTGCACCATTGCAGTCGACTGTATTCCCAAAAGTAGCCGTTAAAAATTCAAAATTTCCAAATGCAGTCGACTGTAATCCAATGCAGTCGACTATAATAGGCTACTGGAAGTGTTGCAGTCGACTGCATTAGAATACAGTAGACGGTAATACCTCACTGCCCAACATGCAGTCGACTGCATTCCAATGCAGTCGACTGTATTCCTGAAAATACAGTTTTCCTTGTTTTCAAAGAATGAAAAAATTTTATGCATGCAAAGGAAACATATGGGCAATTTCTAGGTCACAGTCATCAATACGATCAACTCTCTATGTCTAGTTATAAAGAATGAAATAAACGCAATTATAAAAATCTATCGAAGTATTCCATCTTGATGCGTTCTGTTAAGTGTGTTTGATCGATTAGCTCGTCTAATTGTCCGTTTTCATGAGTATAAGATTGTACATATTGCTTCATCAACTCAATGCATATTAGACAACATAATTGTCAATGTTAGTTATCATCAAAATCAAATATAATCCTAGGTTAAATAACCGTAGGGTTAACAATCTCCCCCTTTTTTATAATGACAAACATTGATTCAAAACAAACGAGATATATAAGATGATAAACGTAATGAAGCATGACAATCTCAATTATAAATCATAAGGGGTCAGAAGAAGAATTAATACGATAAGCTCCCCATATCTTAAGCAATATAGGCTCCCCTTATCTCAAGTAATATATGCTCATCAAAATCACATAAATATGAATCAACAATATTTATATTTTTCTCCCCCTTTTGGCATCATAAAAAAGATCAAGGATGTGTGTTGTGAAAAGTTATCAAAATATGTATACATCCATGAATAATCAATATAGCCAATAAAGACATGCAAACAAGAAAATATAAGTACTTGAATAACCATCAAAAGGTGTATCAAGACTTGTAAGAAAATACCACATAAAACGAAGCTTAATGAATCAGATGTACAGCAATATAAGCGTGAATCAAAGTGCTAATTTAAAAACTCAACCCAAGTTCTAATAATACGACGAATATCATCCATGACAAGTTTGAAATACATAATAACGTCTAGAAACATAAACATAAAATACTGATCATGTCATAATTCCTCAAGGACCCGACGGTGGAGGTGGTGGATGAAATATGTCCTCCTCAGGACACTGAATCCCGCAATGATCCTCCATGCGAGAAAGGCGTAGACTGAGCTGGCTGTGGGCAAGATCCATCTGACTAAAACTGGCATGCATATGATGCTGCATCATATCTAATCGTGCTAGGATCGCCTCATATCCGATAGTAGAAGGACCGGAAGAAGTGCCCGCCTCATGGGTGCTCGGCATGACCAACGGAGGTGGATCACGATCAGTCCCATCACCGGCATGTCCATGAGCATCATCACCCGCATCATCCTCATCATCCTCATCCTCATCCTCGTCGTCATCATCCTCCATAATATCGTCCATGTCAGGCTCAGGTAAGAATCGGCGATGATCATCTAAAAGGCTCTTCCTACGGAGGGTAGAGCAGTCTAGTACGTTGTGCCAAGTCAACTCAATAACTCACAGAGAAGAGGAATGTCAAAGGCAGCAAAGACACGAGTGAGTAAGAGGCTATACGGTATAGCTAAGGCTGGATGTGAGGCGCTCCTAATCATGTTCAGCATGATGAGACAAGGGAGGTTGATCGATGTACCCGATCGAAAAAAGGTCAAGAGCTGGACGTCTAAGTAAGAGACGAGTGAAAGACCGCTGGCTCGAGGAATGACGTTATGTGCGATGACATGATGGAACAGTCGAGAAAGAGATGGTAGGTCACGTAGGTTGGGCTTGCTCGCTGCCCTAACCTATCGACAATGAAGTGTGTCGAAGCTGCTCTTCAATAGTAAAAGGCCGGTCAAACCAATGTGACTGACCAATTACAGGGATCATCTCTAACGTAAATAAGAAACCACTATCGGGGAGGTCTAGAAGAGTGGCTAGTCGTGATTGTGTGAATGAAATACGACGACCAAAGACATAGGATGTGAGGGTACATGACTCATTGGAAATGCTCCAAGTCAAATTTGCATAAAATAAACAGATTGCATCAGGATAATAGATAATGGCGTTCCTATCAGTGAGGCGATCTAGATGGCAATCCTGAAGGTGTCTAAGTACACCTATGCTGAAAAGAAATTGAGTGTCCAGTCTCAAACCTGGAGCCAGAAGGGAGGAGAGTTGAGCAGAGAAACGGTCTAAAGCCTTGCGTTTTCAATAACAGTTGCGATCAAACTCAACCGTGATAGGCTCGGGCTCGGGTGCGACTTGTGATCGAGACTACTAGCACGTGCGCGTTTCTCTCGAGCCATTCTTGAAACAATTTAAAAATAGAAATAAAAAAAGTAAGAAATATGAAAATGCATAGAAAGTGAAAATCATTTATTTAAGAAATTTTGAAATTTTGGATTTATAAAAATTTGGAAAAAATGATGTTTTCTATGAAATTGTTGAAATAAATCATGTGAAAGTATGATGGAAAGATAATGCAACATGAATTTAGGTGTAAACAAAAGAAAGATGCAAGAATTTTGAATAATTTTGAAGATTATAAACCCCAATTCATGCAATTTTGGGGAAAAACCAAATTTGGACAAATTGAATGCAATTAACCATGTATAATTGATCAATAGACATAATTAAGCATGAATCAAATGATAAAACATGTAATTGCATAATCAATTTGAAGAAATTTTGACAATTGAAAAACCCTAGTTTATGAAAATTGGGAAAAATCGAATTTTGCATGAATTCATGTAATTAAACTATGTAGAAACATGTAATAAGCATCCCTAAGCATGAATCAAGAGTTAAAACATGTAGTATCATGCTAAATTGAAGTGAATTGGATGAAATAATACTAAAGGGAACAATTCGAAGAATCAAGAATTTTGAACAATGTGGGTGAAATTAATCGGTGAAAGTGTGTAAAACATGTAAAAGAACAAGATTTGGGAAGACTTACATACCAATTTTAGGCCGATCTGTGAAAAATGGACTCCTAGGAGATGTAAGGGATTCGGTTCGAAGAGAGAAAGAGAGATTCTGCTGAGAGAAAAAAATCTGGGCACGATTTATGCCATTTCCCCGTAACGCAGTCGACTGTATTGACCAATGCAGTCGACTGTATTTTCTAATGCAGTCAACTTCATTGCAAAGATTCAAACAGTCTGGAAATGATGATGCATATGTATATTTCAATATAGGTTTGTGCAAATCAATTCAAAAAATATATTTAAATGAATAACAACAAAATCAATAATTTAGAGAGAGAAAAAATAACCAAAGCATGCTATAAGCATATGAAATAATGCTCAAGCATGTGAAGAGCAACTTGCATGTTGAACCACAAGATGGATAACGATTAAGTCACATAGGTGAAGACATGCCAAGTTCTCTTCTAAGAGTGGAAAACCTCTTCGAATCTAAAGGTTTAGTGAAGATATCCGCTAGTTGATGATTTGTGTCCACGAAATCTAGAACAATCTCACCTTTTTGCACTTGATCACGGATAAAATGGTGTTTGATTTCTATGTGCTTAGTGCGTGAATGTTGGATTGGATTTTTGCTCAAGTCAATGGCACTGGAGTTATCACATAAGATATGTATGTGATCATACTTGAGTCCAAAATCCAAAAAGGGTTTGTTTCATCCAAAGAATTTGTGCACAACAAGCACCAACCGCCACATATTCGGCTTCGATGGTAGAGAGTGCAACCGAGTTTTGCTTTTTGGAACACCAAGAAACAAGTGAGTGTCCTAAGAATTGGCAACCTCCACTAGTGTTTTCCGCTCAGTTTTACAACCGACATAGTCGGCGTAAGAGTAACCAACTAGGTCAAAATAAGATGTGTTTCTAGGAAACCATAACCCTAAATTGTGAGTGTCCTTAAGATATCTAAGGATTCTTTTAATGGCAATCAAATGAGATTCCTTAGGACAAGCTTGAAATCGAGCACAAAGACAGACACTAAACATTACATCGGGTCTACTTGCGGTAAGGTAAAGGAGTGATCCGATCATATCTCGATAACGTTTAATATCAACATCCTTACTCTTTTCATCTTTATCAAGCTTTAATGATGAGCTCATTGGAGTGTCAAAGGCATTTGATTCTTCCATATCAAATCTCTTGAGTAGCTCTTTGGTGTATTTCGCTTGGTTGATAAAGATTTCATCCTTGCTTTGTTTGATTTGCAGTCCAAGGAAGAAGTTAAGTTCTCCCATCATGCTCATTTCGAACTCCTTACTCATACAAGAAGCAAACTCTTCGCACAAGGATCCATTAGTAGCACCAAATATAATATCATTCACATAAATTTGCACAAACAATAAGTTTTTGCCCTTAGATTTTATAAAAAAAGTGGTGTCAAGTTTTCCTCTTGAAAAACTATTTTCTAAAAGAAAACTACTTAGCCTTTCATACCAAGCTCTAGGAGCTTGTTTTAAACCATAAAGAGCTTTGCTAAGCTTGAAAACATGGTTTGGAAATTTTTCATGTTCAAAGCCGGGAGGTTGAGCCACATAAACCTCCTCCGAAATAAAACCATTTAGAAAAGCACTCTTGACATCCATTTGATAGAGTTTAAAATCTTTATAGCAAGCAAAAGCTAAAAGCATTCTAATAGATTCAAGTCTAGCTACCGGTGCTTAAGTCTCATCGAAATCAATTCCTTCCTCTTGGTTATAACCTTGGGCCACTAATCTAGCCTTGTTTCTAACCATGACTTCGGATTCATCAAGTTTGTTTCTAAAAATCCATTTTGTGCCTATAATCCTAAAATTTTGAGGTTTAGGCACAAGGGTCCAAACTTGATTTCTTTCAAATTGAACTAGCTCTTCTTGCATAGCAAACATCCAAGATTCATGATGTCGAGCTTCGGAGAAGTTCTTGGGTTCAATTTTGGAAAGAAAAGCTAAATTAACGTGTTGTTGAAGAAAGTGTCGAGTTCTTACCCCACTCGAAGGATTACCTAAGATTTGATCGCTTGGATGATCCTTTTTGTAAGTCCAATCTTTTGGTAATGTTTGAGAGTTGTTCGAGTTTGAAGCATCATAGAGTTCTTACCCCACTCGAAGCATCATAATGTTTGAGAGCTTGATTGTTGCTCTCCTAGATCAATTTCTTTGGGGTTGCCTTATAGTGTTTCACTTATGTCCAAAGTTCTCAAGTCATTATCCATGTCATCTACATTAACAATATTAGTCCTCCGAAGAAAATGATTAGTCTCATCAAAAGTAACATTAATGGATTCTTCTATAACCAAAGTACTTTTATGATAAACTCTATATGCCATACTATTATTAGAGTAACCAAGAAAAATTTCCTCGAAGGTTTTGGAATCAAATTTGTTAAGGTGATCCTTAGTATTTAAAACAAAACATTTGCATCCAAAGACTCTAAAAAAGCCCACCTTAGGTTTCTTATCATTAAAAAGCTCATAAGGGGTTTTTTAACAATTTTTTTTTCAAGATAACTCTATTAAGGACAAAACAAGCACAATTGACCGCCTCCGCCCAAAAGTACTTAGGTAAACCATATTCGTTAAGCATTGTTCTTGCCGCTTCTTGCAAAGACCTATTCTTTCTTTCGGCTACACCATTTTTTGAGGAGTTCTAGGAGCCGAAAAATTATGTGATATACCAATGTCATCACACAAAGCTCCCATTTTTGAATTTTTAAATTCTCTACCATAATCACTTCGAATGTAGGTTATCAAATATCCTTTTTTATTTTGAACACGTTTTGTAAATGAAGTGAACCCATCTAGAGATTCATCTTTGGTGGCCAAAAAGAAAGTCCAAGTATAGCAAGAATAATCATCAACAATAACAAAACAATATGATTTACCACCAAGACTCGTAGTAGGGATTGGTCCAAACAAATCCATATGAAGTAATTGCAAGGGTCTATAAGTAGATACAATTTTCTTCGGTTTGTGAGAGATTTTCTTTTGCTTACCCATTTGACAAGCATCACATACTTTGTCTTTCTCAAACTTGATCTTCGGGAGTCCCCTCACAAGTTCTTTGCTCGAAATATCCTTCAAATGTTCCATATGCATGTGTCCAAGTCTTCGATGCCAAAGCCAAGATGTCTCACTAATAGCACTAAGACACTTAACATCTTGGTTAGCTAAATCATTTAATTATATGGAGTAAACATTGTCATCTCTACTTCCTACCAAAATAGTTGCATTATTCTTCAAGGATTGTATAGTGTAATGAGAAGCATCAAAGATTACTCTAAAACCTTTATCACTAAATTGACTAATACTTAGTAAATTATGCTTCAAACCTTCAACATATAACACATTCTCAATTAAATGTGGTTCATTACCAATATTTCATTTACCTTTGATTTTCTCTTGAGTATTATCACCAAAGGTCACATTTTCTCCTTCTTTAAGATCAATCGAGGTAAAAAGAGATATGTTGCCGGTCATATGTCTTAAGCATCCACTATCAAGAATCCATTTCTTGTTACTAGATTTTGCTTTGAGACATACCTATAAACACAAATCAAGTAATGACTTTTGGTACCCAAAATTTCTTGGGTCCTTAGGTGTTAGTTTTGCATTTGTATTCTTGACCTTTCACAACCCACATTTTCTTTCTACCTCTAACATAAACAATTCTACAAGGACAATAATTAGTCGTATGCCATTTCTTGTTGCACCAACCGCAATGTGTAAATGGTGTGCAATAGTTCTTTGATTGTTTTGTATGAATATTCAACCTAGCTTGTTGTTGCAAAATTTTAGGAGCATGGCCATGGGATCTAATCCAAGACCACTTTTGTTTAGTCCAATTCTTTGGCGTCCAAGCATGACATTCAAATTGTTTTGACCATTAACAAATTTTTCAAGACATTTTTTCAAATCACAAATCTCAAGTTTTAAAACTTCATTTTGTTTCTCTAGAGCCAAAGTTTTGTAAGAGATTTGTTTTGAGCTAGGAGTGTTAACAATTAATTCAACCAAGTCATTATTCACATGTTTCACATATAAATGGTTAGAAATGCATTCATTCTTGGCATGCAACTCATTATTTTGCATTCTCAACTTCTCTATTTGCTTATTAGCTTCAAACAATTTCTTTGACAAAATAATGTTTTTCTTGAAATTTTTTTTGGATTCCTCATATAAACTATCATAAGCATCTTCAAAGCTTTCACCATCACTATCACTACCGGAAGAAGAACTTACCTCATCATTTGCCATGAAGCACACATTTGCTTGATCATTCTTCTCATTGTCTTCATCACTTGAATCGAAGTCACTTCATGTTGGAGTATGTTCGGCATTCATTGCTTTTTCTTTTTCTTTCTCTTTGTTCTCTTTCTTGGAGAGTTATCTCCTTTTAACTCTTTCCCATACATCTCTTCTTTCATTCTTTTTCTTTTTGTATATGGGACAATCCATCTTCATGTGTCCCGGCTTGTGGCATTTGTAGCAAAGCTTCTCTTCATTGCTAGCATTTTGTTGTCTTATCCCACCATTCCTTCTAAACCTTAAGAATTTTTTGAAGTTCTTTACAACCATTGCAACATCCTCTTCATCAAATTCCTCTTCATCAAATTCTTCTTCATCATTACTTGACTCAAGGTTTGAAGATGAAGCTTTAAGAGCAATTGATATAGGCTTCTTCTTGACGTCTTCTTGATCAAAGGTCTTGAGTTGCATTTCGTATGTCATAAGTGAGCACATCAATTCATCAAGAGGAAAGATATTAAGATTCTTCGATTCTTGGATGGCGGTGATCTTTGCATCCCAAGCTCTTGGTAAGGACCTAATCACCTTTCTTACGAGATCACCATTAGTGAATTCCTTGCCCAATTGCTTCAAAGGGTTTACAATGTTAGTGAAACGAGTATTCATATACGTAACAGATTCATTTGGAAGCATATGGAATAACTCATAATCTCTAAACAATAAGTTCATCTTGGAATCTCTAAGAAGTGAAGTTCCTTCATGCGTAACTGTAGAGTATGCCAAATACTCTTAGCGGAATTACACATGATGACTCTATTGAGTTCATTAGTGTCTAAAGCACAAACAAGACAATTTTTTGCTCTAGCATTCATACAAATCATCTTCTTATCATGATCGCTATACTCCGATTTGGATTTAGGCTCCTCAACCTTGTCAACCACCTTTATCGAAACGAATGGGCCATTCTCAACAATATCCCACATCTCATAGTCTTGAGACTCTAAGTAGATTTTCATCTTAACTTTTCACACACTATAATTGGTCCCATTAAACAATGGAGGCCTAGTGGTAGAACTACCCTCCATTCCCCCAACGTAAGCCATGATTGATTAACTTTCTAGGCGTTACCCAATATATCAAGAGCCGAGGCTCTGATACCACATGAAACCAAAAAGATAATCCTAGAGGGGGGGGTGAATAGGGTTTTAAGACTATTTTAAAAAATTAACAAGTAATCACTACAAACTTTAGAGAAGCTATGAATAACACTTGAAAAGCTTTAATCAACAAACTTCAAACACAATAACTCAAATAAGCAAACTAACCAATCTCAACACAAATATGAAACAATAATGAAAAGAGAGAAGGGTTTATAGATACTTGACGCTTGAGATTTAGATGGTTCGGCTTGAATTACCCTCAAGCCTACGTACACCCCTTCAAGGAAGTCCTTTGAAAGGCCCTAGAATCCACTAGTATGATCTTTCTTACGGGTCAAGATCGAACCGCTTACAATCCCTCGATGCTATAACCCACATCAAGAACAACCTTTGACAATCCCAAAGCTCCAAAACTTGACAACCCCAAGCTTTGATACAAGAAACTTTAGATGAAGAATTGTGTATAAGAATTTACTCTCAAGAAGCAGATGAGTACAAGTTTAAGCTCTAGAACAAGAGATATGAGTGTATGATGACTTATGAAAGTGTATATCTCTCAAATGTAAGCTCACAATAAATGCTCTCTTGAAATGGATGAGAAAATAATGAAAATCAAGAGAGATTAAACAATTGCTTTAATCTTTGAGTATATGAAAGATAAGAGAGCTTTGAATGCAATTGATGAATCGAAACTATGCCCAAGATGAGTATAAATAGGTGTGAGAATAAATATGATCGTTTGGAATTAGGTAGGGCATTAAATGCGCCAAATGCTAAACACAGTCGACTGCATTGCACCATTGCAGTCGACTGTATTCCCAAAAGTAGCCGTTGGAAATTCAAAATTTCCAAATGCAGTCGACTATAATCCAATGCAGTCGACTGTAATAGGCTACTGGAAGTGTTGCAGTCGACTGCATTGGAATGCAGTCGACTGTAATACCTCACTGCCCAACATGCAGTCGACTGTATTCCTGGAAAATGCAGTTTTCCTTATTTTCAAAGAATGAAAAAGTTTTATGCATGCAAGGGAAACATATGGGCAATTTCTAGGTCACAGTCATCAATACGATTAACTCTCTATGTCTAGTTACAAAGAACGGAATAAACGCAATTATAAAAATCTATCGAAGTATTCCATTTTGATGCGTTCCGTTGAGTGTGTTTGATTGATTAGCTCGTCTAATTGTCCGTTTTCATGAGTATGAGATTGTACCTATTGTTTCATCAACGCAATGCATATTAGACAACATAATCGTCAATGTTAGTTATCATCAAAATCAAATATAATTCTAAGTTAAATAACCGTAGGGTTAATAAGTACCATATGAGTACCTAAAGTATCATTTTTGAATCAAATCAGTCTTATCGCTAACGGAAGCTGGAGGCCGTTTGAAAGTCCAGGGGCATGACAATCTTTACAACAACAAAAAAATGTTCACGTAGCAATCATTTGTCCTTCTTCTTCCTCTCCCCACCCCCCCACACCCCCACACCCATCACACACCCTGTGTAGCCCAGACACACACAAACCCCATGTGATCCCTGAAAATATCTTAAATTAATCTAATAGTCAATTAGATTAATTGAGGGGGTTTATTTTTATGAGTAGCACTGTTTTAGTGATAATTAAGTGTTAGGGAGTTAAATGAGGGGTTAGTGTGGCCTTGGGGTCAAAGTGTAATTTTACTAAAATAGAGGGGTCAAAATATAATTTTAAAAACTTTGGGAGGGCCAAAGTGAAATTTTAAAAAGTTAACATTAGGTCTCAAAATATTGAAGAAAATGGTCCGAAGTTTGCCGCCTCCTATTTGAATTTAGGATGATTAAGTGAAATAAATAATAAACTAATGAAAGGATAAAGATTGGATAAAAGAATTAAAGGGAATTCAATGGGTGTATGTGTGTGTTTGGGGGGGGGGGGGCATAAATTAAGAAAGAAGAGGAATAGTGGCTGAGAAGAAAAACAGAGCGAGGAGGGAAAGAAGAAGAGAAAAAGAGAAGAAAAGAGGAAGAAGGAAAAAGAAGAGAGGAAGAAGGAAAAACCCTAAACCCTAACAGGGTAATCCCTTCATCTTAAACTATTGATTGTGAAAAAAAATTTTGGGTGTCACGATTGAAGTTTATGCAGTGTGTGTGTGTGTGTGTGTGTTCAGGGGGGTGGGAATCATGGTGAATTCATGATACATATACGGTGTATATGAGGGCTTAGGAGGAAAAATGGAGGGGAATGAGTGAGTTTCAGTGTTGGGTGAGTGTTCAGTGTGTGTTTAATGTGTGTTCTAAGTGTTTATGTGTGGGTATGTTACGGGTGGATTGGTATGTGAATTTTGGGTGGTTTAAGGTGTGTAAGTGTGTATTAGAAGGTGTTAAAGTTTGGATTAAGGTGAGTTAGGGTGGGGTTGTGAGGGGCGGTGGGTGAATGTGTGGAATGAGTGTGTGTTATGCATTCGGCAGAGGAGGAAGAAAGGTAGAAGATGCAGTGTGTGTGTGTGTTTTAGGTGCATTACTTGGTGTGTTAATCTAAATAGTAACCATAAGTGTCGCTAAAAGTGAAAAATTAAATGAGCAGTTAGAATTCAATTTTTTTAAAAATAGTTAGGATCCGATTGAGCCAAAACACAATAAAGTGACCCCAGTTATTTTTAGGAGACCTGTTATGTGGAAACATTTTAGATTTTTTCGAGGTCGGGAAATGGGTTAACGGATGTGATAATTTTGAAACTTTATGGTGAAAATTTTAAATATCAAACTAATGTAGTTTTGTGCAAAAAATTTATGAGGACCCTAGGAAGCTGAGATGTCCCATTTTCCAAAAATTCGGGTCATTCTGAAGTTGATAGTTATTTTTGGTCGACAACGTTTAAGCGCTCGGTCCGGAAATCGGTTCAGAATTTTCAGGCAAAAATTTTCTAAAATACTTTTTAGCTCAAAAATGACTCCAGGATGCTTACAATAGCGTTAAAGTATTTTTGAGATTTTTATGTTGCCGGGAATCTTCGGGGGCATTTTGGTAATTTGCCACCCAAATGAGGTATTTTGGTAATTTTTCCTATGAAAATTTTCAGAGGACTTTTTGGTCCACAAAGGGGTGTAAGACATTGGAAAAGTTGTTTTGAAGCGAATTTGGGGTATTGGGGTGGTAATGACCACCAGGGGTATTTTGGTAATTTGCCACCCAGAGGGGGTCTTTTGGTAATTGTCCTTATCAAATTTTCTGAGGGACTTTTTGGTCTGGAAATGGATGTAATACATCTAAAAAGTGGTTTGGAAGCAGTTTTGGGGTGTTGATGGTGTAGCGGCCATCAGGGGATATTTTGATAATTTGCCACGTTGGTGCTAAATTTTAGGAACGCGCGTTATTAAGCGTCCGGAGTGGTGGGAAGAGAGGAATGATGTTAATACGTTTAAAATGAGGGGGGGGGGGTTCGTAATTGCTAATGCGTCGATAAGACTAGGTTAAGGATCTAGTCATTGGGATCGGATTATCTAGCTGTCGTAAGACGCTATAAACGGTTAAATGGGAAGGGGTAGAATAAAGAGAGCGTATATGTTTGAAAGATGTATAACGAGTATGGTATTATTTGACTAGGTGATGCCGCTTGTTATAATCAAAGGTTGCGAGTTGCTTCGGTTATAAGCCAACGAGGTAAGGACATTGCGGTTCTATTATGCTAATTCATTGTTTTGAATAGCATGTCACGTTGACGACGTTTATGTTAAACCCCTGTTGTTATGATTGGACACCAGTGGTCATTGTAACCGGTATATGTTTATTTGAATTATGTTGTTGAGGACTTAAAGTAGAATGATTTTTCTTAGTCCGCCTCGTTGATGAAGTTTGGTAAGAATAATTTGTGTCCTAGTATGCTATGATTCGATTCGATTAGCATACCTGACGTTGGTGATGATATTGCGTAGGGATTGTTGTGCGGTGGTTGTGAGATGTCAGTAATTATTGATAGTCGATATTTCTCTTGGTTGAGAACGTTGTTGAGGGCTTGTGGTTAAATTTCTCCTGAGTCTGCCATGTCGTTGATTAATGATGTTACATAAAGATGATTCATTGTTGTGGTGTAATGTCGGCACTTATTGATAATCAACATTTCTCCTATTTATAGTATCCTTTCTAAAGATGTGCAGGTGGACATAAAAGCAATCTCTTCATAGACCCTGCATATATTTGGGGTGTATGTGTTATGTGATGTTTGTGACGCGGTGCTTGTGGGGTGGGTTCTGTGGGTGTGTGACGGGGTGTGTGTATGTAGGTTCTATGGGTGAGTTTATGTGTGTGTGTGTGTGTGTTATACCGAGTATCTGGGTTCTTTGTGTGTGTGTGTGAGACGGGGTGTGTGTATGTTATTGGGGGGGGGGGGGGGGAGATAGAGAATGGATAGAGGAAAAAGAAGAATGGACAAAGAACTGCAATGGGGACAATTTTGTTTATAAAGACAGTCATGCCTTTAGACTTTTTAACGACTTCCACCTTTCGTTAGCGACATGACTGATATGGTTCAAAAATTGTATTTTAGGTACTCATTTGGTACTTTTGAAATGTTGGGTTCTCAAGCTGTACTTAGGTGATACTTTAGGGTACAAATTTGGAATTAACCCAATACTAAAACACTAACAATCATTCTTTTGGTTGATTTGGATGGGCTAAAACAAATATTAGTCTTGAGTCGTACATCCAAAAAAAATATTGTGGTGTATCTTAGATGAGGGCTTTTCTTTAATAGACAAACGATATTTTACTAATTTTGTCAAAATAAAAACTCAAAAAGGTTAGTGAAACATAGTCTTAACACATACAAGAAAGTTAGACCGCCGATAAAAGACAAGGAGTAAAATTTTTATTCAGAATGGTTTCAACTAAAGTGGTGAGCTTCTATTGGTTGGTTATAAGAATGACACGTTGGAGGCATGCTCCACGAAAAATTACTTTCTGGACAAGCGTTAGCTTGATTGAATAGTCCAAACAGAAATAACTTCAAGAGGCATGGTTGGAAAGAAATCATATTTCTTTTGTAGAAAGAAAAATAGTTAGTGGCGTTCATAGTAATTGGTCATATTGCTTTCGATGTATTGGTTACATGTCCATATAGTTACATATTAAATTTTGACAAACCATAATTCAGGATTTGGTTGATTTATTCTCTACATGCCAAGTTTACTGGTTACTAATGTCACGCATCTAGCCACAAACAACTTGAGCATTTCAAAATAATTTTTTAGCTTGCAAAAGGCAACGCCTAAAGGGGTAATGCTTTTGTCCAAAAACCGTTTTGACCATTGCTGCTGCTAAAAACTGGATCGGGAACCACAACCAGAGAATTGACCTGCAAAACATAACACGTAGTGACCGCTGGGTGGGGTTCCGCCGGAGGAACTCTCCAACATTAAGTCAAAGCATAACTAACAATGTAAAAACTTTGAGAAAGCAATATAACACAGTGTATGTGTCCCATACCTAGGGGGTAGACCCTTTTATATAGTCGTAGGTGGAAGACTTGCAATAGGTTTGTGAGTCTTGGCGGTTGGGCCTTGGGGCAGGTCAATCAGAATCGTATTAGGATCCTTGGGGATCACGTCATCATCCTTGATGATTGAGTTAGGATCATTTTAGGATTCTATCCATACCAATATAGCAAGTACTAAATCTTACTGTCCAGGGTTGACCATGGGTCATAACTGCCATGTGTCGCTCACCGATTAGAAGCGTATATTTAGCTATATCATAATGCCCTTGCTTTTGCCAGCGGTCAGGGAGCAGGCGAAAGCACACTCTTTCACCGGAATAGCTAAAACAATAGTTTAATATGCCCGAACATAAAGGAGACGGTCCTTGGCACTCTGCTTGGGCAGAGTGCTCGGACGTCATTCTGCTCGGACGACATTCTGCTCGGGCAGACTCCTTTGTCCGAACAAAATGAGGACAGTTCTTGGCACTCTGCTCGGGCAGAGTGCTTGAACGACATTCTGCTCGGGTAGATGTTTTGGGCAGAGTGCTCGGATGGTATTCTGCTCGGGCAGATGCCTTTGTCCGAACGGAATGTCGACACTTCTTGGTACTCTATTTGGGTAGAGTGCTCGAACGACATTCTACTCAGGTAAATGCCTTGGTCCAAACAGAATGAGGACAGTTCTTGGCACTCTGCTCGGGCAGAGTGCTCGGATGGCATTCTGCTCAGGCAGATGCCTTTGTCCGAACAGAATGTCGACACTTCTTGGCACTCTGTTTGGGCAGAGTGCTCGGACGACATTCTACTCGGGTAGATGCCTTTGTCTGAACAGAATGAGGACATTTCTTGGCACTTTGCTCAGTTAGAGTGCTCGGACGATATTTTGCTCGGGCAGATGCCTTTGTCTGAAAAGAGTACTCATACGGCATTATGCTTGGGCAGATGCCTGTCCGAACAGAATGTTGACAATTCTTGGCACTTTACTTTGGCAGAGTGCTCGAACAACATTCTGCTCGGGCATATGCCTTTGTCTAAATAGAATGAGGACAATTCTTGGCACTTTGCTTGGGCAGAGTGCTCGGACGGCATTCTGCTTTGGCAGATGCCTTGTTCCTCCCCCACGTGTCTTCGTAATGAATGCCAAAGGCAGGAAATTCAAATTTTCCTGCTCTGGGATAGTGCCACGTAAGGGGGTAAATGTACCGTCGCGCTTCTCAAGAGTCGGTTACAGAAGAATCCTCTATAAAAAGGGCAAGCTCACTTCATTTTTCACCTCGCTCAAAAGTTGAAAGCATTATGCTCTGCATCAAGTAAGTTCTCCCTCTACTTCTCTTTTAATTCAGCATTTCGATCTTCAGAGTTTCAAGTCTTGTGGGTAATGAATATGTCAGAGTCTTCTGATAGTGTAACTTCTTCTGAAGAAGTTATTAAGAGTAGTTTCTCTTCATTCACTGGGCGAGTTCCAACATCCTAGAGTGAAGCAGGTCCTTCTAATCCCCAATCATCATAACCTTTACCCCCTAGAAATGCACTAGGTGATTTAAAGGATAAAGCTGAAGAGAAAGAGAATCCTAAACCTTGGTTTACTACCGATGAGAAGCAGAATAAAATGACCAATGAAGAATTGGAGGCGCTGATCAAGGAGTATCCTCTACCCAAAGGCTGGATAGCTCGAGTTCTAGAGTTGCAAGAACCAGCCAACTATCGAACCAACTGGGAAACGGGAATCTACGAGGAGCAAGTGAGGTCGGGCTATAGACTTCATTTGCACCCTTTTGCCCTCAAGATGTTTGATCACTACAAAATGGCACCTGGCCAGCTCATACCCAATGGTTGGAGAAAACTGGTGGGTCTCATTTATCAGATTGAGACTTCTGGCTACAAAGCAGATCCCACAGACTTCATGAGAGTCTTCTTCGAAATTTGCTTTGTTAAAGGTGTCGCCAACAGTCCTGTACTACATCCACAGCAGGCAGAGGCTTCTCAAGGGTGGTCCAAAATCCAATAAGGATTGGTATTCCAGATACTTCTTTGCTGGTCGTGAAGACCAATGGAAGTTAGGATTTGAAAAGACATGGAATGCTTACTGCAAAGATCTTGAGAACAAGAATAGGCCTCTTCCAGATACCTTAACAAAGCATATTCTTAGCCATATAAAGCTTCGGGGTGGTCTTTCCATTCACGAGCCTCTGACATAGCAACAGTTAAGAGTATGGGAAGATCATATCCCGTAAACCTATACCAGTTCATCTTCCGGTTAACCCTCCCCTTTTGGCAGTCCCTAGCACATCTTTTACTGAAATTGCACCACTAGGTAGGCATCATGTAGGCCTTTGTGTATTTTGATTTCGGTCTTTGTTTATCTTTTTTCGAATATTAATTATGTTGTTCTCCTTGTGCAGAAATGGCTAGACATTGAAGACAGGCTTCTTAGGCGCCCTTCAGAAAGCGAAGAGAAAGAGAAAGGAGAAATTGCCCACCATTGAAGTGCCCTCGACTTCGAAGAGGGCCAAGGTTACTCTTCTTGAGCCACCTCCTCAAGTTATTGAATGGGTGTCTATCGAAGAAGATCCCATATTTCGGCCCCGATGGACTATCAAGCAAGGCGATATGGGGATGCCGAATAGCCAGGTTTCCGAGCAGCATCTCGTACATGGTATTCTTCCTAAAGAGGCGGAGATACTTGTAAACCAGACTCAAGAGTCTTTTGCATGTACCTTTGCCCAGGTTGTGTACTCAGAAAGGGCTTGTTTACACTTGTTTCCATTTATTTTGACCTTCCTTTAGCTAACCATTAATCTTGTCTTTAGATGTACGCCTGTGGGGTGCAGATGCTATCTTGCTTTGAGATGGCAAGGGAGGTAGCAGCTCTGGAAAGCCAAGATAAGAGGGATGCCATTGCTCAAGCTGAAGAAGCCACCCAACATGCGTAGGAGCTGACCAAGCGGGAGGCAGACCTCCTGACCCAACTTGAGGCCCTTGAAAAGAGATTAGAGAGGGCCAAAAGGAAGATAGTGAAGGCAAGAGATCAAGGCATCCATGACTTTCTCGACGGGAATGCTAGAGATGAGCGGTTGAAGAAGCGCACCGATGACGGTTTGAAGATCTACGAGATGGGCTTCCTGAAGGCCAAGGAGATGTTTGCCCATCGGTTTCCTGATATCTCCCTAGATGACTTCGTGATGCCAGCCGTTGGATCTCTATTTAAAGAGACAATCATGCCTTCCAAAGCGGGATAGGCTACTTCCCAGCCGCAAAGGATGGTCACTCGAGTGGTGCCCCCGAGTCCTAGACGTTGTTCCCATGTTCTTAGGCTTATTTGTGTTGTTTTGACTAAGTACTCCTTATGCCCTCTCAAGGGCTTGTAAGCACTTTATCTTTATCTATCACCCTTTTTAGGGCGTTTTATTCATGGCATTCATTGTTTGCTCATGTTATTACGTGTTTATCGGCTTTCACCGTACACATAGCATTGTCTCTTTTTACTTTGACACGAACTCTTACTCATCACTTCGCTTGACCAAGTTTCGAATTAGAAAAGTTAGGTGGAGTGACGATGTTTCCATCAAAACCTTGCTGCCTCACAGGTTAGATCTATAGCTAAACCGTCGGCCTCCTACTCGGGTAGAGGACTTATTTTCCTTGTGTTTTATCCGTGCACAAAGGAGATGAAGTTTAGGACTCTGCTCGGGCAGAGTGCTCGGACATCATTCTGCTTGGGCAAATGCCTTGCTCTACCTTGCGCTCTGTCCTAGCTCAAGGGATATGAAGTTCGCGACTCTACTTGGGCAGAGTGCTCAGGCAGCATTCTGCTGGGGCAAAATGCTCCCCTATTCGTGCAAAAACATTACAATCATGCTCAGGAAAGCAACTTTATTTCTCGGGGAAAAATAAAGTACATACTGGATCGGTGATGATCCATTTATTCGTCTAACCATCTAAAGACTATTCTTGAAAAAATATAATTTCCTAAACTTCACTGGAGTTTGGCAAGGTCTAAGCCCCCTTTCCCCCCAAAAATAAGTGTCTTGCCTCTGGGCAAGATGCTACTGATAGTATCTTCACAAGTTCTTAACATTCCATGTACGAGTGATTGGCTCTTTAGAAAATGTCTCTAACGCATAATTGACGGGCTTAAGTACCCTTAAGACACGATAAGGCCCTTCCCAATTTGGGGACAGCTCTCCTATAGCTGTTCTAGGGTCAGATACTTCCAGCTTGCGAAGGACTAAGTCCCCGACTTGAAAAAGCTTGGAGCGAACTCTCCGATTGTAGTAGCGCGTGACCCGTTGTTTTATGACTAGAGAGCGTTCATGAGCCTGGGCCCGAATTTCTTCTACAAGGTCAAGATTCCCGCAGAGGCCACCTTCGTTGTCTTCTGCATTGATGTGCAGAGCTCGTACTATTGGGAGCCCTACTTCAACTGGTAACATTGCCTCCATCCCAAAGCAAATGAGGAAGGCGTCTCCCCCGTGACTGAATGCGGAGTCGTGCGATACGCCCACAACACTTTCGGGAGTTCGTCCGCCCATGGCCCCTTAGCATCGTCTAATTTCTTCTTGAGGCCTTGCAAAATGCTTTGATTCATGTTCTCCGTCTAGCCATTGGACTGTCTGTGGATGGGCGACAGAAATCTAGCAAAGAACAATCGTGAGATTTTTGCAAAAAGCCCGAAAGTTATTATTGTCAAACTGCCTCCCGTTGTCAACAACGAGAGCCTTCAGTACCCCAAAGCGGCAGACGACATTCTTCCAAAAGAAATCTTCATATTTGGCCGATGTAATCATCGCTAGTGTTTCCGCCTCGGTCCACTTTATAAAGTAATCAATTGCCATTATCACGAATCGTCGTTGGCCGGATGCCAATGGAAACGGTCCCAGTATATCCATTCCCCACATAGCAAAAGAAATTGGGGAAACCACCGAGCTGAGAGGGGCAACTGGGGTGTGTGAAACTGGGGTGAACTTCTGACACTTGTCGCACCTTTGTGTGAATCTGATCCCATCTTTCTGCATCGCCAGCCAGTAATCCCCTTGCCTTAGAATTCTGAGCCAAACTTCTTCCTCCAAGGTGTTGTCCGCATATCCCTTCGTGTACCTCTTGCAGCACGTATAGGGAGTCTGACGGGTGCAAACATCTGAGATAAGGAAGGCTAAAAGACTTCTTGTACATGGCCCTTCTACTAAAGCATACCGAGCAGCTTTGACACAGAGATTTCGCGCCTCATGTCTTCCCCTGGGTACCTTTCCTGTAGAGAGATACTTAATGATTGGGTTCATCCAACACGGTTCTTGATCTACCACTTCAATATCAGCCTTGTGGCTAATATTTCACTTCTTGAGGAGTTCAATGTAAATAGTGCGTGGGACCTCTGAAATTTCTGTGGACGTGAGCCTTGATAGTGCGTCTGCCTGTGTGTTTTGATCTCGGGGAATTTGGCAAATAGTGAATTCTTGAACCTTGATGCCAACGTCTTAACTAGCTGGAGGTACTGAACCATCCTTTCGTCTCTGTCTTCGTATTCTCCTAAGACGTGGTTGACCACCAATTATAAAGTTCTATACACTAACAACGAGTCCACCTTCAAGGCGTGTGCCAACCTTATCCCAGCAAGAAGAGCCTCATCTTCTGCTTCATTGTTTGAGGTATGAAACCCAAATCAGAGTGCACACTCAATAATGAAGCTCTCTGGGCTGACGAGGATTATTCCCGTGCCAATGCTACCAATGGCCAAGGAGCCGTCCACATAAAGGATCCAAGGATCTTGGGCTTCTGAAATCACCAGTTGCGGGGGTTTTTTAGGTAGCGTACATTCAACAATGAAGTCTGCCAAGGCTTGAGCCTTGATCGTAGTGCGCAGCTTATAATGGATATCAAATTCTTCCAATTCCACCGACCAGTTTACCAATCTTCCTGACACCTCGAGGCTATGTAAAACCTTTCTAAGGGGTTGATCTATTAAAACCATAATAGTATGAGACTGGAAATATGGTTGGAGATGCCTTGCCGATGTGGTTGTTGATGGTGGAAACAAAATGGTAACCTGTTTAATATGAGAATCCACTTGGGTGGGGGGGGGGGATTCAAACTATACCACATAGAGTATATGACCCATATATAATCAAATTTCTTGATTTTTGTAATATCAATATATCTAACATGAGGGAGTTTAGACTAATTCGTGAAGGGTTAGGACAAGATGGATACATGGCTATGTTTGATTTACTCCCAAAGAAGAGGTTAGAAGAAGGACAAGTCCACTTAGAGGGTGACAATAGCTTTTTTAGAATGTCAGGTGAAAAGATGATATTTGACCTATATCTGGTTAGTTTTTAATATGGGTGAAATGGTTAGCAAAGAAATGTTTGATGCTGGGTGACTTGATGATTGGCCTAAGGTCAAACTTGGGTGTGTTATTCAGGAATTAGATGAAAATGGTTAGGTGGTTCAACTTGAAAGTGGTCTAAGGTTGCTCAAAGTCAACTATTACTGAAACATAAAATACATATCCAGAGTTCGCTAGAGTTCGCTAGAGTGGCATTAGAACTTTTTCAAGTTAAAAACAATGAGTATTTTACCGAAGTTGGGAATAATATTCAACATGAGAGTAACAATGCTGAAGCTGATAATGTTTGTCAGAATGAAGATGCTACAATTGCTAACGCATGTTAGAATGAAAATGCTAATGTCTTAGAGAATGAAATTAGAGATATGAATGCACATGTGAATGGAGAGTATAGTGTTCATGATAATGAGGTATTATTGTAGGTGAGCACGAAGATGATAGTTCTACTGACGCTGAAGATGGTACTGCAGGTGAAACAGAAAGTAGCAGCGAGAGAGGGGACGAAAGTGGTACCAAATTGATAGGTCAATTATTAAAGAAAACTATGATAGTGTTTATGAATAAAAAATTGATGATAACTTAAGGTCATTCAGTGTTGAGAAGGATATAAATGTAGTGGGTCTGAGAAACAGAAAAAGAGGAAGAGAAATCTAAGCTCTAGAGAGTCTGAGGTAGACAAACATAAGGACAAAGGAAAAGATAAAAATGCTTGGGGTAAATGCAGAAGAACTTTATGAGTAGTTTGACTCAAATTCTGAAAATTTGAAGAATGCCAATATATCCTGAGTTTAACCCTAAAGCTGGCACGGAAAAGCCACATTTTGTGCTAAGAATGATTTTGTCAAACAATAGGGATTTTGAAGAACTAAAGTGCGGGCTTGTGTTAGTCAAAAGGATGTGGGTGGATAATATATACATATGTAATGGAGAATATTGTTACTTCATATTAAAGAAGTAACACCAAAACACTCATCCATTAAACATCACATAAACAAGGTAGCAAGTACTAGATGGCTTGCAAAGAAGTATATTGATAGGTTTATGGTCAACCCAGCTATGCTTGTGAAGACATTGTGCAGGGAGCTGAAATTGAAAGTGAAAAGAACTAGCGGATGAAGAACTAGGAAGATGATCATTGAGACCGTAAAGGAATAAAATAATGAGCTTTTCGATTATTTGGTAGAAGTAAAAAGAGTTAATCCTGGGGCCACTTATGAAACTGGATTATCAGAGTACCATTAAAGGGAATTATAGGCTGGTGAGGATTTATATATGTTTTGGCCAAGTGAAAGCAGGGCCGAAGTACTGTAGGAAGGTCATTGTGATGGATAACACACATTTAGGAGAGGCAAATCAAGGTCAAGTCTTGACTATTGTAGTAATTGATGCCAACCATTAATTCCACGCATCTGATAACATGGGCTGTTGTTGAGTCAGAGTTTCAGTCGTGGAATTGATTCTTGGATATATTGGTTGATAATTTGGGGATACAAGAGTCAAACCAGATCGAGTAGACCTTTTGTCTTGGACAAGCAGAAGGGGCTGGTGCAGGCTGTTTTCTCCTGATCCTTGGGAGCCATTTTTATCTGATTATATCATGCGAAGCAATCCACTAAGGAAACCAACTCATGCGCTGCGGTGTTGTCTATGATCATGTCAATGATGGGAAGGGAAATATCATCATTTGGAGAAGCTCGGTTAAGGTCTCGGTAGTCAACGCACATCCGAACTTGACCATCGACTTAGGGACAGGTACTATGTTAGCCAACCAAGTAGGGTACTGAATAACCCTAATAAAACCTGTGCGGAAGAGTTTCATAGCTTCCTCCTTGAGTTTGAGAGACTACTCGGGTTTCAACTTGCAGAGTTTCTATTTAACAGCTTTAACCTCTAGGAGAGTAGGTAGGTGATGTTCAACGATCAACGGGTCAATACCGTGCATGTCACTATATGACCAAGTAGATACGTCTATGAATTCTTTTAGGGGTGGAGTGATTCTATCTATTTCTCCCTCGTATAGACTAGCCCTACTTTTATTTCTTCTGCATTTTCGGGCATGCCTATGTTGACTTTGATTATTTCTTCTGCAAGTGGCTTAACTCAATTTGATTCTCAGTTTTCTATTTTTTTAATCAATTCTTTCAAGTATTTTTTCTCTTTTTCGTCCATTAGTTATGATTCATCATTAATCGTGTGGATTAATTCGTCATAACTTAAATCAGCAGCCAAAGAGTAATCAAAATCGATCATCACATTATCATTTAAAAAGTCATGGAAGACATAGTAGGTACGCAAACTCAGACTGTTAAGGGAAACATAAACATCTAGGTTATCCGTTTTAGGAATGGTCTCGAATGCCCTGCGCTAAATTGATCAAGCTTGTCGGGTCGAGAGTCTGGTCATCTAAATCCACAAAATCCATCCAATCAGAGGCATTATCCTTGCTTAGTTCTGTCAGGCTTGGCAGTTTTTCATCCTCTACCCACTCATAGTCATTGAAAACCTCCCATCCGTTCATCAACTTCCCCATCTCCATGTTTTATATTGGCTTTAGGAATTTGTAGTATGGTCCTTTTTCTCATTCCTTAACGAAATATCTATTCCGCGTAGGGACTTAGAAATCACAAGAGAATCTATGAGCTGTCCTTCCTCTCGGGCTTTGTTGGCATAAGTTTATCCTCCCGAGAGCTTCTTTTTTCTCTTTCTTTGTAAGCTTGTAGTTCTATCTCAAACTGGTCTTTCTTGTTTTCTAAAATCGAAAAGCTAGGAAGCCCTTGGTAGTTTCGGCTTAAACCCTTTTCGGGGAGGTAATGGAGTTTTCGTATCATGGAGAGCACTATAGTGTTACTGTCAGGCGTAAAATTGAGAAAGGTTTCAACAAGACAAACTTCCTCGAACTCCAAACATTGAATTGAGCTGTCGATCTTAAACCCAATAAGAAGCAGGTTTAGTGAGCAATGGTACACGTATCCAATCTAGAGTAGCTGAGAGTCTCCCATAATCATAAAAATGGCTTTGTCGAGTACGAACTTGACTTTCTAATGCAATGTAGAGGGGATCGGTCTGACCGAATGTATCCATGGCCTTCCCAGAAACTCCACTTCAGAAATAATGGTTTCGACTATCATAAGGAGCTTAAACATGCCAATGACTTATCTCCTGGTGTTATTGTAAGCTCGGACAGCTTGACCGGAAAGGCTTGAACAGTACGTAGAGGACATGCATTATGGGCAGACTCATTGTCCATGAGGATTAAAAGAACCTTCTTATCAAAAGACTGCATAGTGATGTGGATCATGTCATTGTGGCTCGGTACTGACTTCTGTACATCGGATTCAAAGAATGTAAGAACACTCCCGTGATGAATAGCCCTGAGTCCCTAGGATAGCTCCTTTGGCTGAGTCTGTATGGGCACTTGAGCCTTGTTAAGCCACTTGATCAAGGCATGTCTGTGGGAGTAAGAAGCAAATAGCATTCCCCCAACATTTCATTATTTGCTGCAGGTCTTGGGAGAATAACGGGTCTGATACAGCTGACTGGGGGATGGTCTGGTAGACTTTACTAGACCTCGTCCAGTGCGTCACAGTTTGTATTGGGTTTGAACACCTCGTGCTTAGAGCCTCGTCGTGCTTGACTTCTCCACCTCTTCACCTCCACTTGACAGCTCATACTTGCTTCTAATTTAGTTTAAAAGACCTGAATTGACATGCTTAAGACTTCTTACCTCGTTTTTGAGAGAAAATTGTAAGAAAATAAACCAAAAACCTTACAATATCTAGAATTAAGGCTTGTTTTGAAAGGGAACTTTAAGTAGTTGATTTGGAAAGTTTTCGTGAGCTTCAAACAGTGTTTTGAACGTGTTTTGAGGAGTCTTTTGAGGTGTTTCAAATCTGAAAATTTGGTTCTTTCATCCCTTCTTTAAGGTAAGATAGTTAAAGCTTTTTAATGGGCTTTTAAGACATGAATATGGATATATACTATGTTAGCGTAATTCTTTTAGTATAAATTTTTGTCAAACTTTTGAATACTTATTATAGACTTGTTAAGAAGTGAATCTATTCATGTTTAACATATGGGAGATTATGGAAGACGTGAAATAGGTTACGGTTCGTGTGAATTATGGAAATTATGTTAATTTAGACATGGTTAGAATATGATTCTGAACATGTTTGTTAAGTTTTATAATTGAAGCTTAGTTGCTGAATATAAATGATTAAATTACATGTTCAAGATGTTACGAAGATGATGTAAAATGATGAAAGTGACTAAATAAAATAGCTAAGTTTTATGGTGCAAATAAATGAAGATTACAAAACTACATGTGTGAAATGATCGGTTTGCTTGCACATGAGCATGTTACATCCTTTCATTGTAAGGGATGGTTGATATATTGTTGATGATTATTATGTTACCCCATTCAAATGATTGGGAATTGATTTGATTGTGTTTAGTAGCGGTGCACTGTATGAGCCGAACAATTGTATCTCTGACTGCTACCCAAGGCAGTATCAGTGTTCATTTGTTTTCGGTTACTTTGCCTTTGGCCGAGGCAAAGGTTGTGAACTTATATCCCGGGTGTGGTGACATAAGGGTGGTCTATTGATGGGACTGAATTCGGGAATGGTAAACTCTTGTAATGCTCAACTAAGTGTGAACGTGTGATATTTGTAATGTGCACATGTAGTACTGTTTAATGTGATTGAATTGCAATAGCATGCATTATCAATATGCTTGAGTTGAAAGTTACATTAAATGTCTTTGATTATCTTTTGAGCCAGTGGGCTGACGGGTTTTTACCCATAATATTTTAGATCAACGAGCCGGTCCCTCGAAAGGCAAGGAAAATGTGTGAGGCACGGTGAGAAGACGGGCAATGGGACACTTATACATGTATAAATTAAGTTGTACTTGAAATAGTACAATGTGTCAACTCTGAGATCTGGTAGAGAACTTGCCAGGTGTGTTTTGTAAAAGTAAACTCTTTAATTTTGTATGATATGATGTAATTACCAAGTGAGTTAGAATGAGTTGTATCATCAGATTGATTTGATTAGCAGTTGTGTCGTAATACTCTAGACAGGTTAAGGAAACCCTAAGTTGGGCCGTTACAGTTGTGGTATCAGAGCGTAGTTCAAGACTGGGATAAGATCCTAAGGCCTTGTGTGGTTAGTAATTATTGAATATTGCATATTATGTGGGGGTACTTATGCAAAGTTGTGTGTGCAGGCCTACAACAGAGTGAGAGCGCGGAGCGCGAAATCAAGGAAACAATATAGAAATGGCTGATGCTAAGGAAAATGGGTTCGTACCTACGTGGAGGTGTCACAAAGGTTGCAGTCCGTGTCAGCTTCCAAGTATGTTGATGTGAGACACATCGAGGGTGGAACAAGGGCAGAGACCAATGGCTTCCCAAACAGAGCTTGAGGGTGGCAGTGCTGCGAGGGCGATGGCGCGAGGATGAATACACAATGACAGTCACAGTCCGATGCTTAGGTCCAGAGTCAGGGTACTGTATATTTCTCTCTCTAGGATTCTAGAGTGAGAAAGTGAAAATGTACGAGTTATGAAAATGTCCAACCGTAATCCTCCCTCAAATGAATTCTCAAGACCTCTATTTATAGAGATTGAGATGATGATGTCATTAACCGACACGTGGTGCTCCCCGGGAGTGACACGTCACCGGGGGGTCCACGGGTGCCGGTGCTCCACGGACTGTCGGATCGCATATTCACCCGGCCTGCTTCTCACAGTGTCGCTCTGTCTGTCTGGGAAAACTGGCTCCCACAGCGTCGGTGTGGCCAGAGAACCCCCTTGATCTAGCCTCCAATCCAAGCCCTTGCGGAGTCCCACAGGCCTGGCAGCGGTGGGGAAGACCCGATGCCCAACTGCCAGGTGAACTAGGCGCGATGCCCTCCGAAGACCTGCTCCCGTCTCGGAGTGACCCGGGGGTCATAGTCCCTAGGGGTGCCGACGCAAGCCCCCAGTGCCGGAGCACGTAGGCCAGTAACGTAGGCACCCTGACGGAGATAGTGTCCCGGAGGAGTCGCCTATTCCGCAGGCCGAGGTAGCATCCCGGAGGAGCCGTCTACCTGGCAGAAGAGGAGTCTTCGTGCCGGAGCACTTAGAGCTCCCTGGCAAAGATAGTGTCCAGGAGGAGTCGCCTATCCCTGCGGGTGAGTCCTTATGCCGGAGCACTTGGAGCGAGTCAAGGTAGCATCCTGGAGGAGCCGTCTACCCGACTGGCCGAGGTAGCATCCCGGAGGAGCCGTCTACCTGGCGGAAGGGGAGTTGAAGTGCTCCCTGGCAGAGATAGTGTCCCGGAGGAGTCGCCTATCCCCGCAGGTGAGTCCTTGTGCCGGAGCACTCGGAGCGAGTCAAGGTAGCATCCCGGAGGAGCCGTCTACCTGGCGGAAGGGGAGTTGAAGAGCTCCCTGGCAGAGATAGTGTCCCGGAGGAGTCGCCTATCCCCGTAGGATGATGTACACTCCGGAGAGTGGGTTGAAGCATGTTCCATGACCAAGGCAAGGTGCGCATGGTGTGATGAATGAGTGTGGTGCCCGGGGGCATGATGACATGATTGTGGCGCATGGGCGCGATGAAGTGAGTAAGGTGTCGGGGGCACGTCTATGTTAGTGGCGCGGCGCATGGGCGCGACAGAGTGCGTAAGGTGCCGGGGGGGCACGTCTGTGTTAGTGGCGCGACGCATGGGCGCGGCATAGTGCGTAAGGTGCCGGGGGGCACGTTTGTGTCAATGGTGGCGCATGGGCGCGACATAGTGCGTATGGTGTGCTGGAGCAAGGTAGTGTGACAGAGAGCCTGGGGGCACAGCTGTATCAGCGGTGCGGCGCACGGGCGCGGCGGAATGTTGAAGTGCGATGCCTGGACGGCGGCGACGGGGTCGCGGAGTTGTGTCCGGGCGACATGGTCGCGGAGTTGTGTATGGTCCCTTGAAGAGAAGTGAAGGTGTTAAGTATGGAGATCAAAGTCCAAACCATAGGGGAAGTCCAAGGCCAACCCATAGGGGGAGGCCAAGGCCAGCCCCAAGGGAAGGCCGAGGCCGACCCCAAGGGGGAGGCCGAGGCCGACCCCAAGGGGAAGGCCAAGGCCGACCCCAAGGGGACGGCCAAGGCCGAGGCTGACCCCAATAGGGAGGCCAAGGCCAACCTCATTGGGCAAGTGCCATGGCGCATCGACGGACGACGTGCGAAGTGCGACGGTCGAAGCGTGATGCAGCGTCGCACAATGATGAGTTTCTTGGTGACGAAGTCACGTAACGAAAGTGAGAAGTGCACGTGACTTGAGCGTGCATGCTTTGACCGGTTGTGAGCGTTGAAAATGACTGTTGCTTGTGCAGACGTGTCATGCAAAATGCGACCACAATGGGCTTTTGGGTGCGACAAGAATAGGTTGGGAACACTGGCTGATGAAGGAACTCAAAGAAGGAATAATCCCGAGTTTAATGCTGAATGTCCGGATAGGCACAACCCACAGGTAAATGTAGAAGAGCACTCCATTGGAAATAATAATCATGTGACTAGTAGTGAATTACTGTAGGCTTGTCAGATACTCCAGCAAGTTGTAGATGAAATGAGACAAATAGGTGGAAATCCCCCGGTAAATACAAATGTGCAAGAAGTAGTGAATGAAGGTAATGTCAGAGGTGCTCAACAAGTTGAGCAACCCCAGGAGATGTTGAATACTGCTCAGGTCTTGGGTGAAAGTGTTCTTACCCTTGATAAGTTTGATAAAATGATAAAGAACCCATTTTTCGGGAAGCCTGATCCAACGATATTTGAGGAATGGTTGGCTAGAGAGAAGATTTTTTTTGATACTGCTAGGATTCTGAATTCTCAAAGTTGGTGTATGCTAGCTTTATGTTAGAGGCTAGTACAGAAAGATGGTGGAAATTGTTGTCTATGAAGTGGAAGCGGGAAGGAGTCCCATCGACTTGGGAAAACTTTAAAAGGGAGTTCACTAATAAGTATGTTCCAGCGGTAACCCAAGAGAAGAGAGAAGTAAATTTTATAAAGTTTGAACATCAAAATATGTCGGTATCAGTTTATGAATCACAGTTTACCTATTTAGCTAGGTTTTGTCCGCATCTGGTGGATACAGAAGAAAGAAAAGTAAAAAAGTTTGTTAAAGGTTTGAATAAGGATCTTTGGGATAAGTTGATCCCTTTGCAGTTACAAACTCATATGGTAATTTTTGATAGAGCATTGGCTATTGAGAATGATTTGGAAGAGCAAAAGAATATTGATACAGAACCATTTAGAGCACCATCATACGGTGGACAGGGACACCGTAACAGTGGGAATGTGAAACCTGGTGGAAGGGGTCAAGGGAATACTTGGCAGGGAAATTTTCAAAGGGCTTTGCAAGGAAGAAATTATAATTTCTATGAAAACGGTCAGGGAAGAGGTCGAGGTAATCAAATGAGTGGTTATACTGGTAGTCAAGCTAGCTTTGCAGCATCATCCCCAAGTGACAATAATAAAAGGAGAAATTAGACTGAGATATCAAGCATGCAACCATCAAAGCAGGCAAGAATTGGAGAGCGATGTACATATTATAATTGGACTGGACACACAGAGATTGAATGTCGCAGAAAGATGGGTTTGTGTATTAGAAGTGCTCAGCCTGGACATATTGGGAGAAATTTCCCGTATTCTGAAAATCAAATTGTGCCTCGAGATAACCAGGGTAGAGGGAATCTGTAAGGGAATGCTGAGAAACCAAGAGTCCAAGGACGAGCATATGCATTGAAATCTCAGGAGGTTCGAGATACTAGCAGAGTTATTGAAGGTACACTCACTATTTTCCAATGTGTTGCTAGAGTACTATTTGATCCTGGTTTTACCCATTCATTTATTTCATCATATATGGTGCCCATGTTACCCCCAAGAACCTGAGTTACTACCATATGTATTGTAAGTTAGTACTCCTCTAAGAGAAAATACTCTAGTTAGTCTGATATGCAAATCTTGTGCAATGATTGTGGGTGAGCATATGGTATATGCTGACTTGATTGTTTTTCCTATGAGAGGATTTGATATATTGTTGGGGGTGGATAGATTGTCATCTAATCAGGTATCACTAGATTGTTTTCATAAGGTTGTGACATTTACTACATTTGATAGAGAATTATGTAAGTTCCAAGGTAGAAAGGATGGGGATATGAATATTATTTCAGCTATTCGAGCAGAGAAGTTACTCTCGAGAGGTTGTATGAGATATTTAGCTTATATGCTAGATAAGCAGAAAGAAAAGGTCAAAATAGAAGATGTACATGTAGTAAATGAATTTGTGGATGTATTCCCTCAGGATGTAACAACATTACCGGTTGAGCGAGAAATGGAATTTGTGATAGAATTGTTGTTCGGAACAACCCCAATTTCAAAAGCGCCATATAGGATGGCTCCGGCTGAATTGAGGGAGTTGAAGTCACAGTTACAAGAATTACTAGATAAGGGGTTTATTCGACCTAGTGTATCACCATGAGGAGCCCCACTTTTATTTGTTAAAAAGAAAGATGGTATAATGAGGCTGTGCATGGTTTATCGACAGTTGAATATAGTGACAATAAAAAATAAGTATCCACTACCACATATAGATGATTTGTTTGATCAGTTGTAAGGGGCAATGGTATTTTCTAAGTTGGACTTGAGATCTGGATACCATCAATTGAGGATAAGAGAGGAAGACATTCCAAAGACAGCTTTCCGTACAAGGTATGGACATTATGAATTTGTTGTCATGCCGTTTGGATTGACGAATGCTCATGTAGCCTTTATGGACTTAATACATCAAAATTTTAAGGAGTTGTTAGATCAGTTTGTAGTAGTTTTTATTGATGATATTTTGGCCTATTCAAAAAATACAAAGGAACATGAGCGTCATTTGAGGATTGTACTGCAAGTCCTACGGGATAAGAAATTGTATGCTAAGTTTAGTAAATCTGAATTTTTGTTAAAGCAAGTGACCTTCTTAGGTCATACAGTGACTGAAGCGGGGGTAACTATTGACCCGTCTAAGATAAAAGCTGTTTTAAATTGGCAAGTGCCAAAGAATGTAACAGAATTTAGAAGTTTCTTGTGATTGGCAGGGTATTATCGTCGATTTGTACAAGATTTTTCAAGGATAGCTGCATCATTATCCACATTGACTCGGAAGGAAGTGGCATATCAGTGGACTGATAAGTGTGAGGTGAGTTTTTAGGAGTTAAAAACGAGATTAACTACAACTCCAATTTTGACTTTTCCGAGTGGAACTAAGAATTTTGTGGTGTACAATGATGGTTCAAAGGAAGGATTAGGCTGTGTTTTGAAGCAAGATGGCATAGTTGTGGCTTATGCTTCGAGAAAGTTGAAACCTTATGAACAAAATTATCCAACACGTGATCTTGAGTTAGCAGCGATTATGTTCGCATTGCATAAGTGGAGGCATTATCTGTATGGTGCTGAGTTTGAGATTTTTACTGATCATAAGAATTTGAAATACTTATTTTCTCAGCAAGATTTGAATATGAGACATAGAAGGTGGATGGAAGTACTCAATGATTATCATTGTATGATTCATTATCACCCAGGTAAAGCCAATGTTGTTGCAGATGCACTAAGTAAGAAAAAACAAGTTGCTAGCTTAATGGTGAAAGAATGGAAGTTGATTGAGCAAGCTTGTTCATGGGGGTTATCTGTTACTGAGTCAGGAATTATTCTTGCAAATTTACAAGTGAAACCAGTGTTATTACAGAGAATCTAGGAAGAACAAGAAAGAGATTTGGAGTTGCATAGAGAAGTGAAGGATAAAGACTGAACCTTTAAACCTGAGTTTTTTATGGATATTAATGGTGTTTCACGGTATAAAGACCGGTTGATTGTGCCTAACAATGAAGATTTGAAAGGAGAAATATTGAAAGAGACCCATAAGTCAAAGTATACAGTGCATCTAGGCGGAACAAAGATGTATCGGGATTTGAAATGTAATTACTGGTGGAATAACATGAAAAGAGAAATAGCTGACTTTGTTTCAAAATGTATTATATGTCAACAAGTGAAAGCCGAACACCAAAGACTGGGGGGTCGATTGGAATCGTTACCGGTACCCGAATGGAAGTGGGACCATATAACAATGGATTTTGTTACAGGATTGCCAAAGACCCGTGATGGGCATGATTCAATATGGGTGATTATGGATAGATTGATGAAATCTGCTCATTTCTTACTTGTACTTAAGACGTACGCACTGGAAAAATTAGCCCGAGTATATGTACAAGAAATAGTTCGATTTCACGGAATACCAGAAAGTATTATAAGTGATAGAGATCCAAGATTTACATCTCATTTCTAGAAAACTTTGCAAGGTGCATTGGGTACAATTTTGAAAATTTGCACATAATTTCATCCCCATACTGATGGCCAATCTGAGAGGACTATTCAAACATCAGAGGATATGCTTCGTGCATGTGCGATAGATTTCAAAGGAAGTTAGGATCAACATCTGGCATTGATTGAATTTGCTTAGAATAATAATTAGGGCTAATTACACCTATGCCCCTGAGGTTTGGGGGTAATTACACGCGAGGACACAAAGTTTCAAAATGTAACACTTGTGTCTATTGACAAACGGAATACAAAAATACTTAACGGTTCTGACAAAAAGACCAAGTTGCCCCTAAATAAAAGTTGAAACCCTGATTTGCCCCTGGGACCACATGAAACCCTAATTTTCATTGTCTTCCCCCCCTCCCCACCCCATCTGCATCCCCATCGCCCTTCCCCGTCACCCACCCACCCCGCCTGCTTCCCTTCCCCGGCGCCGCACCCCGCCTGCTCCCCTTCCCCGGTGCTGCACCCCGCCTGCTCCCTTTCCCCGGCGCCACACCCCGCCTGCCTCCCCTTCCCCGGCGCCGCACCCCGCATGCCTTCTCCTTCCTCGTCACCCCGTCACCGCCCACCCCGTCTACATCCCCTTCCTCGTCACCGCCCACCCCAAGCCACCGCGTGTAATCTCCTGCCGGCGTCGAAACCTATCGCCGGCGACGTCACTCTTCCCCTTCATCTCTTCTCTCCTCCCCCACAGCAACCCACTCCCTCATTCCATGCCAGCAGCTCCATCGCCCCACGCCGCATGTAGCTCCATCGCACCACGTCGCCGATTTTGAAGCCCTAATTTGCAAATTAGGGTTTTGAAGCCCTAATTTGCAAATTAAGGGTTTGAAACCTTAATTGGCTGATTGAGACCTTTGAGAAATGGCAGATTTGAAACCCTAATTGGCAGATTGAGAAATTAAAGATTGAAACCCTAATTTGTAAATTAGGGTTTTGAAACCCTAATATTTAAATTAAGGCTTAAAATCTTAATTTAAAATATTTAAAATATTCTGTATATAAAGGGGAAGTATCGTCATTTTCAAAATAGGTATTGCTGACATCATTAAAAAAGTATAATTTTTGGACGAAACCCTGACGGATGGACACGGGTGATACATTTGAAACACTTTTGGTGACAGAATGTTACATTTTGAAACTTTGTGTCCTTGACTGTAATTACCTCCAAACCTCAGGGACATAGGTGTAATTAGCCCTAATAATTATCAGGCTAGTATCGATATGGTACCATATGAAGTTCTATATGGATGAAAGTGTCGCTCACCAATTTGTTGGAATGAAGTCGGAGAAATGAGTTTAATTGGGTCACAAATAGTTCAAGAGGCCACTGAAAAGATTCAGCAAATTCGGCAAAAGATTTTAACTGCTCAAAGCCGACTGAAAAGTAATGTTGATAACAGACGAAGAGAGTTGAAATTTTCAGTGGGAGATTTTGTATTTCTCATGGTGTCGCCATTCAAAGGAATAAAGCGATTAGGAAACAAAGGCCAATTGTCACCGAGATATATTGGCCCTTATGAAATATTGGATCGTGTTGGGAATTTGGCATACATAGTTGCCTTACCTGTATCTTTAGAAGGAGTACATGATGTGTTCCATGTTTCCATGTTGTGGAAGTATAACCCTGACCCATCTCATGTGATAAGATATGAGCCGATATCAATCCAATCAGATTTGTCATATGAAGAGCTGTCGGTGCATATTTTAGCTTTTGATGTGAAAGTTTTGAGGAACAAAAGCATTCCGTTGGTCAAAGTTTTGTGACAAAATCATGAAGTGGAAGAAGCCACGTGGCAAAAAGAGGACGATATGCGAAAAGATTATCCGCACCTATTTGGTAAATTTAAGTTATGAATTTGGGGACCAAATTCTTTTAAGGAGTGGAGGTGTGAGAACCCAACATTTCATATGCTTTGATTACATATTTAAGTATGATTAGATGCATCACTCTACATGAAAATGGTTATGATGAACTATGTATGATAATATATTTGAATCTATGTTTAAATGTTAAAAACCTTGAATTGAGTAAATTGTTTCAAATCTAAAAATTTGGTTCTTTCATCCCTTCTTTAAGGTAAGATAGTTAAAGCTTTTTAATGGGCTTTTAAGACATGAATATGGATATATGCTATATTAGCATAATTCTTTTCGTATAAATTCTTTGTCAAACTTTTGAAATACTTATTAGAAACTTGTTAAGAAGTGAATCTATTCATGTTTAACATATGGGAAATTATGAAAGACATGAAATATGTTATGGTTCGTGTGAATTATGGAAATTATGTTAAATTAGACATGGTTAGAATATGGTTGTGAACATGTTTGTTAAGTTCTATAATTGAAGCTTAGTTGCAGAATATAAATGATTAAATTACATGTTCAAGATGTTATGAAGATGATGTTACATGATGAAAGTGACTAAATATTTGATAGCTAAGTTTTATGGTGCAAGTAAATGAAGATTACAACAACTACATGTGTGAAATGATATGTTTGCTTGCACATGAGCATGTTACATCCTTTCAATGTAAGGGATGGTTGATAAATTGTTGATGTATTATGTTATCTCATTAAAATGATTGGGGGTTGATTTGATTGTGTTTTAGTAGCGGCGCACCGTAAGAGCCGAACACTTGTATCTCCGACTGCTACCCGAGGCAGTATCTGTGTTCATTTGTTTTCGGTTACTTTGCCTTTGGTCGAGACAAAGGTTGTGAACTTATATCCCGGGTGTGGTGACATAAGTGTGGCTATTGATGAGACTGATTTCGGGAATGGTAAACTCTTGTAATGCCCATCTAAGTGTGAACGTGTGATATGTGTAATGTGCACATGTAGAACTGTTTAATGTGATTGAATTGCAATAACGTGCATTATCAATATTCTTGAGTTGAAAGTTACATTAAATGTTTTTTATTATCTTATTGAGCCAGTGGGCTGACGGATTTTTACCCATAATATTTTAGATCAAGGAGCTGGTACTTGCTTCGTTTTAGGCTCAATACTTGCTTCCCAGGACACTACTTTTTATGCCCGGACATTGTTGACATTGTTGGCATCGACGGGCATAGATTAGGCATTGGAATTTTTGGCACCAGCTCAATAAACTTCGGGCTTTGTTTCTTGGGAGATGGTCCTCTTGTTAATGGCATCTTCGATCTACACTGGGGATCCTATCAAATACTTCAACGACGTGTGGTATTGTCCAAAGATGTATTCATGGTAGAACATATTATTCCTCGCTATGTTCACTTGCTCTTTTACTGTGGGGCGGTTTTACCATCTGAGCAACATTGTTTCTCTGCTTCATGATAAAAGCGAATACTGACTTTCTCCGCTCTTGCTTGGTGTTTTCTAAGTCTCTACAGGTGATGTCCAAATATGCGTTGTACTGGTACTGATTCACAAACTCCCGTATTGCATCCTCCTACGTCCAGACTCGGGCTTCCTCTAGGGTATGGAACTATCAAGAGGCGGTTCCTGTCAGGGTGCGGTAAAAAAACTGGATTAACTCATTCTGGTTGACTCCATATGGATCCAATTCATGCATGTACATCTTAACGTGGATTTTGGGATTCGTGATTCAATCAAACTTGTCCATAATAGGCATCTTGAACTATGGTGACAATCGGTCTTCGGGATTTAGGGCCGCGAGTGCACTGAGGTCTAGCGGGTCATCTGCCGTTCTCATTTAGGTAATTTAGGACTCGAGTACGACCAACTTATCCTTCCATTCTGGGGTGGCGGGTTTTCCTTCCTCATCTTCTGACTCTTATTGCCATTCAATTGGGCTTCCTTCTTATCGTACTTCTTCTTAACCTTATATTCATCTTCCTATTCTCCTTTACCCCTCTTCTTAAGATTCTCAATATCCTCAGATGTTTGTGCCTGCTCATCTACCAATTGTGGGTATCTTTCGGCCATTGGGGTTCGTGTGAGTTTTCTGGAAGAATCTCAATACAAACCTCTTATTGCCTCAGCTGTATAAAGAATTTGAAAATTTAAGCACACAGACTACACATAAAGAACTGGAAAGTTTACACTCCATGGGCATATGAAGATGATTAAGTATAGGATTCTGACTAATCGTCCAATAACATGGTGGGTTAACCGGCCGGTTGGTCATTGAGTTATTCTGGGATTTTTGAAAAATCTTGGAGAGGACAGAGAGCTGCCTAGCCGGCCGGTTGGTCAAAAGGTTTAGAGGCTTGGAATCATGGATAAATCTGGAAGGTGAAGGCTTTAACTAACCATCCTGTAACCTAGAGTGTTAACCGGCTGGTTGGTTAGTGGGTAGGGTGTTGGATTGGAAAAATTCTGGAGAGGTTAGGTTCCTGACTAACCGTCCGGTTATCCAATGGGTTAATTACTTGGTCGACAAACTAGGCCGGTTAGTTAGAGTCTTCCTTTTTTTTGCGAGACTACCAGCTAGCTTACAGAATATTGGCCGGTTTCACTGCCATTATGCCATAGGCCAAAGCAGGCATTCTCCCACAAAAGGGTATGTGTGTGTGTGTGTGTACACACACACACACACACACAGAGGAAGCCGATCCACATCTACCACTGGAGAAATAAGGATTTCTCCACCACCTAACTAGCAGTCCACGTGTAGTCGTGGACGTCCCATATTTTACTTTTTTTTACTAAAACCCGTCTAACCGCCACTATCACGACCCGAACCCACGGGTAGGCCCACGAGCTAGGCACGTGACCGGCCGCAGACCCAATACACTCCAACCAAGGGCTCTGCCAGGCCTTACTACAATCCTGTGACTCCAAATTAATTCTAATTCACGGACCTCCAAAAATTCAAATAAAACTCTCATTACATGTCTTTAAAACTTATAACGAAAACTCGAGGAGACGTAAGCTCCTTACATCAGTTGAAGCATAACGTAAATTAACATAGACTAAAATGTTCGAATAATGGACACTCATTATTCTAAAAGTTCTCTTTGGGCACTACTCCCCCGTGTGGCTCATACGGCTCCGCTTCCCTTAAGTCGTCACCTGAAAAATAAGGAATGAGCTAAAGCCCAGCAAGTACACCAGTCATGTTCCTAAAATAAGTTTGAAGTTTCTAAAACATGCCATGGGTTTTCTTTCAACAAATCAAACATTCGATTCTTTTCATTCGTAAAAACGTCCTTCATATACATATACATGAAATTTCAGAAGAAAAGATGTTCAAATCTGAGTACAACCATCGTTCATTCCATTCACATCAGAAACATATATTTCTTTTCGTAGGTATGCTGCGGTCAGCGTACGAGCCCCCCTGACTAGGGCCCGAAATCCCTCCTACACCCGGGATAAAATAATCTTATGGACGCAAGGGCGCACCAGCAGCCATAGTATTATGCATCAACGTATGAGCCCCGTTGACCCGGGCCCGAAATACAACATTCCCCCGTTGGATATGGGGCACAGCAACCAAAACGAGTTTCATTGCTCATTAACATGTACTCAGTAAAATTTTATGACTCACGCGACATTCCATGGCATTCTTTCAAATTACATTTCTCATCAAATATTTTAGAAATAAAACATATGTAGAATCAATCTTTGAACTTCAATTGATCAAATCATAAATACATATTATAGTTTTTGCAAATAAATATACGGAGGAACATGACAAGGGTACTTACCTCGCTCAAAATCTGTTTCTGGTATTTGCTCAAATGCCGGCCCTAACTCTTGACTATCAAAACCTAAATAACAAATCACATGAATGTCATTTATTGTCGCTCGAGCACGTTTAAGTATTAGGTTTCTTTTAAATGAGTCAAAGAAAGAAACTGTTTACAAGAATAGCCCTTTTTAGCGACACTTCTTTGTTAATTTCTTAAAACTAGACTTTCCCTCTCTAAACACAGTGCCTTCTTCTCCACCATTAATCCCATTTGTCTCTTCCCACTTCACCTGTTTATATTACACCCTCACATACGTTTTATACCCATTTCTATACATCACTCATACACTTACTCCTCCCAAAGCTCAACACCCATTACAAGCACTCTTGCACTACTGGTCACACACACTAAACCACAGAGAAATACACGCATACTCTCACCACACTCATGCACTTCACAGTTTCCATCTACACAACCCCCCACTTCCACCTTCTCTCATAAGCACACAACTAACCACACATACAATACACACACACCCAGTACACTTACCTGCGCAGACTACACACCACCTTGTTCACACACACACACGTTCACCCTAATGGTCACAAACCAACATACCCACAAGTCAATACCTTTTCCCTGTGCACGCCCCATCATCCTTGCCAACCCACAGCAACACCATCAACTTATACACCATAAAATACCCAGTACAAGCACACCCCCACTACTGCCTTACGGCAGCTCATCTCCTTCCCCAGTTTCGTTTCTCTCTTGCTGTTACACTCACCCCTTTATCTCATCCAAGAAATATTACACTACACAGCATTCACGCACAGCTACAACTCACTCATATACCTACACAATGTACCATATATTTTCCCACTGCAGTCCCCATATACAAGGCATACTCATTCGACACTACATCGCAGGTTTCTCTCTCTCTCTCTCCCTGAACCCACAACTCCGTCATAGATACTGTCTTTATCTCGGCCGCAGCTATTGGGTTTGCTTCTACCCTCATGCGATCCTTGACGGTGCCGTAAGTCATATTCCCGACAGCCATGGCCGTTCATGGCTCCAACCCGTACACCCGTGACCACCATGCACTCACCCTACCCAGCACTCTCATGGCATTATACTAAATCCATTAAAACACTCAGCGATTTCCTCCCCTTTTTCACAGGTTCTCACACCCAACAGAGTACATACCCGTGGTCATATATACAGTACAATAATGAAATTTAACTGAATTCTATAAGCTAAGAGAGAAAAGGCCAAGAGAAAGCTTACCGAATTTGCTATTGATCGCCGAAAACTTGCCGGAGGATCCCTTTTCAAGCTCTCTTTTATCTCCTGATATCTCCCACTAGGTTGAGTCTGACGGCTAAGGGTGGCTGCCCACAACTATCTTATATATTTATATAAGGGGGTGAAAACCCTAGTTAGAATTGTAAGGAAACCTTATAAACCCATTTGTCGCTAAAACTTCTAACCCAACTTATTATTATGAAAAAATGGTCCAAGAATAAAATACTTACGACGAATCATGTGTTAGCAAATTTATTAAAGACTGTTACGCTAAACTGCTGACTACTTGTCGCTTAAAATGGTTCTAATAAAATAATGCTGCAAATTATAGATATTGTCGTTAATGGTTCTAAATATCAACGCTAATCGCCCTAAAGACCTCAAACAATATCATTCATAATTATTAACGTAAATTATAACTTATGATTTTGCAATTGTCGCTAAAGGTTTAATGAAATTCACTTGAGAAAATCGAGGCTAAATATTACGTATAATTATTGTCGCTCTAAGTCATCAAAGGAAATATACTAACGCTAATAAAGAGTTCGTCGCTAAAACTCAAAAGAACATCACTCCTAGAAATTGTCGCTAAAGTAATAATAACCGGGGAACGGGGCTTCACAGCCACTCTTAGTAGCGGTTAGCATTTTGGCCCAAAATGCCCCTCGCATCCCCCGATACAGTTAAAAAATCCCTGACTGTGCCACTTAGTAGCGGTTAACCACTACTAAGTATAGCGGTCAGGCATGCCTCCTAATGCCGTAACCACTACACTTAGTAGCAGTTAGATGGGCAGATTTATACTCTTCTTTCTCTCAACTTCTCTCTCTCTCTCTCTCTCTCTCTTTATATATATATATATATATATATATTCCTTTCACTGTCTCCATCTTCCTTTTCCCTTTCATCCTCCCCAATTGACTCCTCCTTTCTCCCCACCATTTTTACCGCCTCCAGGCTCCTCTTCCCCGCTAGAAGATCATTGGATAGTAGTTAGAAGAATGTTGGAAGAATGCTAGAAGATCGGTGGAGAAATTTTCTTCCATAGATTCACTTCGGACAAGTAAGTATTTTGAATTTTCTTCCATAGTCCATGTTATATTCATGAATTGTAACTTCTTTAATTTTCAATTTATGTTTATTTTAAGTTTTGAATTATTTACTTTTTAGAAATTGAAATTAGGGTTTCTTTAGGGATTGGAATTAGGGCTTTTTTAGGTTTTGAAATTATGGGAAGGTGATTAGGGCTTTATAGGTTCGAAATTAAAAGTTTATGTATGGATTCAAGTTAGGGATTCAAATTAGGGGTTTTTATGTTTTGAAATTAGGGTTTTTTGGGAATTCGAAATTAGGGCTTACTAGGATTTTAAAATTTTGGGCTTTTAGGGTTTCAAAATTAAGGCCTTTTTTTAGGGTTTAAAATTGGGGTTCTGTAGGATTGGAATTTGAACTTCAATTATCTTAACTATTTTTTTTTGTATTTTGGGAATATTACTTTTCTGAAATGCAAATAGTATGCATGCTAAGTTGGTTTTAAATTTTGTGTTATTGTTAAAGATATGGAGTTTAATCTCGGGCCTTACGGTTCATTGGTCCTTTACGACGATGAAGACCACGTCGCGAGGATGTATTTGAAGAGGTAGAAAGAGGAGTTTTAGAAACAATCCAAAACACGAGTTGCCTACAAGATTGGAGACTAAATGAGGAGCAACAATTAATCTTAAGTTGCCAAGGTTTTAGTTTGTTCACTGCCCTCTCTTATTTTTCTCGGCACGGCGAGTGCCTTATATCCGCTATAGTTGAGTGATGGAAGAGCGAGACGGACACATTTCTCTTTTGGTTTGGTGAAATGACTATTACATGAGAGGATGTCAGCTTTATTCTCGGACTCCCATGCTATGGCAGACCCATTACTTTGGGTAGGCCAACAACATCAGGAGCTGCACTTGTACGACCATATTTTTTGGGAATTCTGCCCGAAGCTTTGACATCAAATGGCATCAAGCTTACGTGGCTGAGAGGGCAGTTCGGCGCGTTACTCAATGAATACACTCCCCATGATATAAAAATGTATACGAAGGCGTTCTTGTTGTACGTTATTGGAGCTATATTATTTTCGACACATTCAAAGAACACGGTGCATCCGAAGTATATGATGTTCTTGGGTGACCTTGATGAGGTTCATTCGTATTCGTGGGGTTCAGCTCTACTTTCGTACTTGTATCGAGCACCGCATAAAGCCATGAGAAAGGGTGCCAAGTCAATTGCCGCTTGTTTGTCTTTATTACATGTATGAGTATTTATACTTTTGGTTAATACTAGTAAAGAGCACGAGTTGCACGTCGATGTGATCGAGAGTAATGTTTTAGGTGATATCATTAGGTTTTTTTGGAACAAACAATGTAATTCAATTATGTTCTTATTTCTTTTGTGATTTATTTTAGAAGAAAAATATATTTGATGTTCACAATTGTGATTCATTCAATATTTGGAAATCTTCTTTATAGGCTGCTATATTGAAGAGATGTTTGATGTTGCTGCTGAAAAGAAGAGCAAATGGAGAAATTAAAAGAATCAAGCTGCGTCCTTATTTTTGTGATCTGCTTAATTGGCTTATGATATACACTTAAAGATTTGTAATTTTCATCACTTTATTATAATTTGGTTTGGTTTTGTGAGATTTTTAGGTTTTTTTTCTATTCATGAAAACACGACAAAAATAAAGCTTTCTTTATTTATTTGAAAATAAGAATTCCATTGAATAATAAACAAGAAGGATGAGCTCTAAACTAAATAAATTACCAAAAAGTCTGACTAATTGAATAGTGATACAAGTTTTATTGTGGCTTTACACAACAACAAAATGATGATGTTTTTGGTATACCTAGTGACACTACATGAAAGTAATTGAACCATACTTGAGCAAAAACATCCGGCACAAGCATTCAGTAAATAGAATCAAAGCTATTTGTATTTAATTTCCTAAATAGAGGAGTTTAGACATACAAAAAAAAAAAAATTACACAAGATATAGACTGTACTACAAGTTATTTGCCATTCAATTACAGGTAATATATGATCATATATGGTATTTTTAATGTGCCACAAAAATATAATTGACCATTAAATCTAATCTTTTGACTAAAGTCTTCATTGCAAACTTGAATCCAACAATTACATAATATGCCAAAGTTCTTATTAACATTAAGAGCTTCGCAATTAACAAATTACTATAAAGTCTTAGCAATTGAAGAGTGATACATATTTCACTGTAACTTCACAGGCCCAAAAAACGAAGATGCTTTACAAAATGTGGTTATTTGGGTAACCAAATGACATACATCATATCAATTGAATCATGCTTGAGCAAAAATATCTAACACAATCGTTCAGTAAACATGGAGCAAAATCTGGAAGAGAATACAATCAACTATTGAAGAAGAACTGTCAATGTGAAATGCAAAGCACCTGGTCTTCAACTGCAATAACAAAACAAATTTTCAATACCAATTTGCGCCATATTTAAGCCTTGTTTTTTCTTCTTCCATTTTTTGGTGCATATTTCGTTCTTTTCTATTTTTGTTTTTTCAAGAATTGTTTTCTTAACTGATTTTTCGCGTCTAAATTTAACCTTTTTTTTTTGCTTTTTTTCCCAGCATATTTCAGTTTATTTATTTATTTTCAAATTTCAATACGTTAATTGCTTGATAACCCAAAAATGCCGATATATTTCAACAAAATGAAAAAAAGAGTAATAAAGGAAAATATTTGTTTTGTTTTTATTTCTCATCACACTTTTTACTTTTCAATGTTTATAATAGATTCATTATTTCATTTCAACCAAATTAAAAAGGGAGTCATAAAGGGAGGGTATAAGTGTTATTGACGTAATTAATGGAGGACATAATCGTCCAGAAATGATTTACAACATTCTTAGTATTATAGGTTGTATTCTTTCTCATGACACTTTTTATTTCCCAATATTTAGAATAGATTCATTGACTTATATTTAATTAATTTAAACCAAATTAAATAGTGACTCATAAAGGGAGGGTAGGGGTGTTATTGGTGTAATTAACGGATGACATATTCGTCCATAAATGATTTACAACATTAATGTTTAGCATAAATTCATTCCACCATATTTAATTCATTTAAACCAAATTAAATAGGGAGTCATGAAGGGAGGGTAGGAGTGTAATTGGTGTAATTAATGGATGAGATATTCATCCAGAAATGATTTACAACATTCCTACTTTCATAGGTAGTATAGATGTCAATGCGTTCCTGATTTCTTACTAATTTCATACAATGTTTGACTTCGCAGATTAGGTCTTATGAGAGACTACCCGTGGGTCGTCCCTTTCCACGAGATGATTCTGCATCGACGTGGCCTAGGTTATTTGCCTGGGAGCACAATTTCCTAGAGACGCCCAATAGGAGAAGAAGGGTAGATCCCCACCATCACTTGAAGTTTTATCGGAAGAGCTCGAGATATTGGACACATCATAAGTCAAGTGCCAGCCCTACTCTAAAGTGATGCAATGATTGGATCATTGGAGCTGGCAATTTCTTGTGTCATATGTGTTGGGAGGTTTTCTTTGGGTGCCAGTCATTCATTTTGTTACTTGTGAGTTCTAAATGCCCGACCGGTCAATGAGGGAAGTTGGATGTCTATGAGGGATATTGAAAGCTGCTGTAGACATGCGGCCATATAGGAAGGGTAGAGGTTTGAACTACGACCAACTTGATGCATTGGATATGTTGTGCGACGAAGTAAACCAATGTAATACATAATAGGAGACATACGATAGCCTTGTATCAATGAACAATCCTGACACTAGTATCGAGGAGTACATAGAGTGGTTTCTCCTGGTGACGTGCACGAGAATAAATCTCCCTTCACAGGCCACTCGGACATCGTATGAGCCACGTGCGATATATGACAAGTTCTGGGCGTTGAACATCGTAAGTATTTTTCTTCTGCTACAATCCTTATGCTAGTTTATCTAGTCATTGATCATTATTCTTTATATCCATCTTTTTTAGGTCTACTTGGGTAGTTCCGTATTCAAGCAGCTGGAAGGATTTGACTGGTTTGTCGAGCATGCCCTTGACGACGTCAAGAAGACCATTGAGAGATACAATGCTGAAGTCCAAAACTTCAGTAATGTGAACAGGGGATACTAGGAGAAGTCATCTTCTGGCTTGTCAGTTGACGTATACGGTTCTCAGCCCCAGAGTCAGGTGACCCAAGTAACTCCTCAAGAGCACCCAGTGATCCAGTCTGACAAAGGAAAACTGACCAAGGTTCTGAGGCTGACCAAGCGAGATTGAATTAATGAACATTATTTTGATCCTGAGCCGAAGGCTACAATAGACTTCCCTATTACGAATAAGGCCGATTCGTATTACATAAGTCATGAGGATATCATGAAATTGGCTCCAGACATAAATCTTGCCAATTTTGGTATGGATGCCTACACAAAACTGCATCGGAATAGAGAAGGGTAACATAACCGTTTGAGTGACGTGAAGATCAACATGTATCTCTCTTACTTCATGTACCTCTTGCTAGACAACATGAATAGTTTGACAGAATGGAGAAGGATGAGAGAGAAGAACAAGGGTACATGGATGCCTACACCGAGCTTGCTGGGCATGATGAGGATGGATAATCAATGTCACATGTCAGAGGCGAACATGATGTTCATCCCTCATATACATTGTAACCACTTTTTTTTATTGGTCGGGTATCCTTCGCAAGATCGGTCTACATCTATGATAGCCTGAGGGACGATGGTCCATGATTGCTACTGAAGGAGATATACAAAAAATACATCAATGCAGTGGTTAGTCTACAATTCACCGTTAATATTGAATATGCTATATTGAATGTTTGTTGATATTTTCTACTATATCTTTGTAGACTACTATCCTTTCACTAGCCATACGACACTATTTGGGAGAGGCCAGCACGAGCAGCTCTATGTTGGAGCCTTGGACAGTTGAAATGGTGCAAGACTGGCCAAAACAGTACAACAGTCATGATTGTGGTGTTTATGTGCTCAAGTACATAGACTACTTAGCACGTGGGGAAGATCTCGCTACGGCGACTTGGTCTCGGAAGGATTCCCTGATGTTTAGATATAGGATATCTTGGGAGCTGGGAAAGTGTGTAGCTAGGGTTCTGCCTTATTATTATTGATGTACTTGACGTTTTTCTGTACATAAAAGTCATTTCCTTGAGCACTTGTATATATGAAAATTGTTTAAGTAATTAATCTTGGCATTTATTGTTTTTCGTTTTATTGGTTTTGTTGGATTATTTTGAGAATTATTTAATTGGACCAGGTTAAAGATATTGTTGTGAGGATTGTTTCATGGATTTTGAGAATTGTTGTGAGGATTTTTTAATGGATTTCTTTTGAGAATTGTTGTGAGGATTGTTTGATGGAACATGTGCAGGTTTGGTTAGGCATAAAAATAGAGGGATATAGGTTTTGGGGGGCTTAGTGTGACCGCTATTCTTTGTGGCGGTTAGTTGGTCTGACCGCTACACTTAGGAGCGGTTAGGGAGTGCTCTTAGCATCTCATGACTGCTTTTGTTACTAGAGATCAGGGGATGCTCTCAACAATTTTGGCCCACTAACCGCTAGTAACAGAAGCAGTTAGAAAGATCCAATTTTTTTTAGAGTCTCCCCACTTCTTGCACACTTATTGGCCCCTTATTATATCTTTGAGTGGAAATTGAAAATTACTTTTTATTTTTATTTTTTCAAAGTCTCCCCTCTTTGGGCCCACTTATTGCCCCCTTTTTGTAGCTTTGAGTGAAAATTGATTTTTTTTTGTTTTTTCAGAGTCTTCCTTCTTTAGACTCACTAACTGGCCTTTTTTTTGTTGTTGTATATTCGAGTGAAAATTGAAATTTTTGTTTTTGGTTTTTTATGAGTCTCCCTTCTTTGGGCACACTTATTGGCCCCTTTTTGTAGCTTTGAGTGAAAAATACTGTTTCTGCTAAACATTACAGATTACAAAGGTTATTCAAACTACAAATTACAATTGGCCAAAGCTCAAATTACACAATAAAGCTTAATAATTAAAGTTCAAATTGAACATTACAAGATTTTGGATACAAGTTCAAATTACACATTAACCCTAACACTCTTCTTCATCATCATCCTCGTCAAGTAGACCGTCAGGTTCGATACTCAACACTTTGTAGTGTTTTCTCTTGTCATGATCAGTCATTTTATCACACAAGGCACACTTTCAAAGTCATTTCTGACCCGTTGCTTCTTGAATCAGATTCTTCATCCGTGAAACTCGCTTTTGCCATTTTGTTTGAGAAAGAATTGGGTCCAAAATATCTTCATCGTTACCTTATAGGCTACCTCTGTCAACCAATGACCGAAGCTCGAGTGACTCAAGCGGCTGTAGTGATTTGAGTGGGTGGAGTGTCTCGAGTGTCTGGTATTGCCACCTTAAACTGTGTCAGATTGACCTTCTCCCTTATGACAACATCAACTAGATACTTGTACCCATCCATTGTTGATGAAGTGTCCAAAGATAGACCATTCATGATGTTACAAAGGTGATTATATTGCAGTGTCTCAGACTGCTCGAAGTCAACTGTAACATGTAAGGTATGTGATCATGTATTCTGTTGGCTTCCTTCGTCCACCGATATGAGATGTACTCTTTCGGAATTTAAAGGGCATTCTTTATGCCAAAAATTTTTAGCTCGTGTCGACAAAGTATACCTTTATTGTAACACCCCAAAACCCGAGGTTAGTTTTACGCTAAAAATTCTAGCTAATTATTTATTGGATCTTTAGCGACGAATTGGTGAGCATTAAATTTTGTTATCTTTAGTAATGATGTTTAGAAACTATAATTCAATTGTGATTTAATGATAGTAGTTATAAGAAATACTTATTTAGATCTTTAGTGACGATTAGCGTGACCGAATTCTACTGGTAACTTTTAGTGACAACTAGCGTAGCGGGATTATGTCATACCCGTTAATTTTTTTTATTTTAGTGCATTAATCTATCATAAATAATTATTTCGGGCCTTTTCGTAATAATAAAAAGCTTCGGGTAAATTTAAAACGACTAACGGAAGTTTATGGGATTTTTGGTAAATGTCTAATCTAGGGTTTTATAAATAAATATATCGTTGTTGAGGCAGCCGTCCTAGCACCTTGTTGAGGAAAAACCGTGAGGGCTGTGGGTAAATCTATGAGAGAGAGAGATAGAGAGAGAGAGAGAGAGAGAGAGAGAAGAGGCGTAGACTGAAATCGATGCTAGAGTTTAGGGGTGAGCACGGTTCGGTTTGGGGGTCAAGCCGCAAACCGAACCAATGGACTTCGGTTTACAAATTCTCAAACCAAACCAAACCGAGACACCTCGGTTTGAACGGTTCACTCGGTTCAAATTAAACGGTTCGGATCGGTTTTAGCGTAGTTCAAATATTATTCTGTTTCAAGAAAAAACAATAGTCCAATAACAAAAAAATACATCATAATTGCATTACATGACAAATTGAAAAGCTTAAATTAGTCACCAACTGTAAAAGTCCTACAAAGTTACATTACAGAACCATTAATAATATAGTAGTGCATCACTGCATTCATGTAAAGAACATCAACATGCTATTGCACTGAAGGTGTACTCTCAAATTTGGCTTCATGCAAGGTAAGTGCATTATTGGCTTAGTGCAGTGTGAAAACTTCACATGTACATGATGAAGTTTTACTATAATCCATATATCAAGAACAATGAAAAGTGAAAACCCAACAAACACCAACATCTTCACATGTATAGGATGAAGTTAAGAACAATTGATTCAACATGTAAGATTGGAAAAACTGGAAACTGAAATTGGAGGTTAATTATGAAACTGGGTACCTCTAATGGGGGGAAGAACAATGAAAAGTGAACCGAACAATGAAAAGTGAAAACCTAACAAACTCGTGAGCTGTCTTGCCAGTTGCCACTGCTGCCGGCTTCACCACTGCTGATGTCCACTGCACTGCTGCCTGGGGGGAAATACAATGAAAAGTGAACCGAACAATGAAAAGTGAAAACCCAACAAACTCGTGAGCTGTCTTACCACTGCTGCCGGCTTCACCACTGCTGTCCACTGCACTGCTGCCGGCTTCACCACTGCTGTCCACTGCACTGCTACCTGCTCTCTTCTTCTTTGGCACTTCCCAGTCAACAGACCCGATCTTCACGTATCGCGGCAGTGGTCTACGAACTTGGATCTTGCCACTGCTGCCGGCTTCACCACTGCTGTCCACTGCACTGCTGCCTGCTCTCTTCTTCTTCGGCTCTTCCCAGTCAACAGACCCGATCTTCACGTATCGCGGCAGTGGTCGACGAACTTGGATCTTGCAAGCTGGAACTATAAAATTGCGCACCAGATCATTCATCAATGATGCTCGAATAAAGCTGAAATCCTTCCTTCATGGTCGATTTGTATTATATGTGGGTGTGTTTGATTTTCTCTGTGGGTGTGCTCTGAAGAAGAAGAAGAGCAGAAGAAGAGTTACGGCAAATGAAGAATTGAAGATAAGGGTTTTATTTAGGGCAAACATATTAAATTTACCCTGGTTAGTTAGTTAACCATGGTAAGGTATATTATTTTTTTAATGGTTATATAGTCATCGGTTCGGTTGGGTTCATAGCCGGTTTGAAAATCCCGAACCGTGAACCGAACCGAACCGGCCTCGGTTTGAAAATCTCAGACCAAACTGTTCAAGCTTATCAACGGTTCGGATTCGATCGGTCCGGTTTCATCGGTTTCAATGGTTCGGATCGGTTTTATCGGTTCGCTGTTCACCCCTACTAGAGTTCCGATGATCGAAGGTGCAAAATTCCGATAAGGTTCTACGCTTTTTCCTTCGATCAATTCACGAAAAAGGTATTTTTTTGGGTACGAGACTGAAAGTGAGTGTAGAATGTGGGTGTAGCAGCCGTTTGGCGGTGCGATTGTGAAAGCCTGTGTACGGCTAAAAGCAGTCGTGTGTGGGTATTGCAGGCGTGCGTGTGTAGGTGAGATAACTGTGTTGTGACTGTAGTGTGGTGCACAAGTGTGTGAGGTGTATTGAGGGGGGGGGGGGGGGGTAGGGGTCTGTGCATGTATGTGATATGTGTTTCAGTGGCTGCCGTCAGCTGTGAGAGTGGGTGTGTGGCGCTTGTTTAATGAATCCGTGTGTGTTTGCATGAGTGGTTATGTGCAGAGTGTGTGTGAAGTGTTTGTGCGTGTGTGTACCCGACAAAGAAGAAGCTACTGGCGTGATATGGTCTAGGTTAAGGATTAGGTAATGGCTGGTAAATGGGTTTCGGCTGTGGCTGAACAAGCACACTTTGATTTACCTTTCTAGGATGAGAAGGGAGATCAAAGCTCGTACCTCTTTGTTCAACAGGAGCATTCTGCTCCCACTCCATCTCAGCCAAACCAACCCTTCTTTCTTTTTGTTCCATTCTAATAGTTGATCTTTCTCTCCTCGCCTTAAAAAAATAGAGGTGACGCCCCGAAAGCACCAGATTTGAATAAAGAAAGCCATCCAAGTGGAACTTGTTGCTAAGCTCAGTAAGCAGTAAACAATGAATGAAAGTCTGTCAGTAAGTACTAGAAGAAGGAAAAGCACTTTCGAAGCGAACTTACCTAGCTATAAACATATGTGTGTATATGGGTCTATGTATGTGGGTGATTTTTGTGTGCGTGAGAGTGTGTTTGTGTGGGTGATGTGTGCGTGTGTGTGAGTGTACTGTGAGCATGGTAAGGCTGCCGAGACAACAATTGAGAGTGTGTGAGTTTGTGCTCGGGTGGGCGTGTGTGGAGTCTGCTGTGTGTTCGAGTGCATCTAACCTCCGTGTGTGTGTGTGTACAAGCCGTGTGGGTGTGGGAGTGGATGAAATTGTGTTTGTGTGTGGTGTGCGTATATATATGCGTGTGTGTAGTGAGTGCTTGCACAGGTGAGTGGGTGTACTGTGGTTGAAGGTGGGTGTGTGACTGCTATGTGTTTGTGCCTCTGTGTGTGAATGAGTGATGTGTGCATGTGTGCATAAAAGAGTATGTGGGTATTGTGTGTATATGTGTGTGTTTGGTAAATAAAAGTGAGTTGCAAGTTGGCGAGTTGGTGTGAGTGAGGCTTGTGTTGATTTGGGTCCGTGAGCGTAGAGATTAAGGAAGAAGAAGAAGCGGGTTTAAGGTATGAAGTTAGTGGGTATCGGGTTAGTGTTAGGTATGATACATGCATGGGGCAGAGTATAGTGATTGTTAACGCGTAAAATTTTAAAGTATGATAATTTGGACTAATTTAGAATTTCTGGCAAAAATTCATAATTTTCTGAGATCGTATGAACTTTTAGCATTTTCTGTAATTTTAGATTTTGTAAAATTATTTTGGAGCCTTTAAACTCATGAAAATGTTTTGGAAAAATTAGAGTAATTTTTTTATAGCATAAAAAAGTCCCAGATTAAGTTTGGTTATTTATAGAGTTGATTTGCTATAATTTTCGTATTGCATTGGCTTTAGCAAAATGAATAATTTAAAAATAGTTTTAATGCCTTTTAAATTCTAATTTTAATTTATAATATATATATATATATATATATATATATATATATATATATATATTAATGTTTTTACAAAAATCATGAGTCTTTCTTTCCAGCTAGAAGCAATTATGGAAATTTATGGGTTTTTAGTGTATTTTAAGAAGTTATTTTAATTAAAAAATATTCAAAATTTCAAAAAAAATCATATTTTTACTTTTTATAATGTTTTAAGCTGTAAAAGTATGTTATTATAATTTAATATGTGTTTGGAATATCGTTACGCATTAAAGAGTGCATAGAATTTCGGTTAGATTAGCCGTTGAGCGGGACCGCTTTAAGTTGCGCGATTTCGGAGTTAGAAGTGAGCATGTGATGGGTAGTTGATATTAGGTTTATAGTATTGTAGCATAGATTGTGTTCTAACAAATGGATTGTCAATTTAGGTTTATTCAGAAATTATTGATTGATGTTTGGTAGCATTGCTTAGCTTGGATCGATGTAAGGATTTTATCTTCGAACCCTCTTTCATTACTTTGATTTCAAATGCTTGGATTTCAAATGCTTTAATTAATAACAGTTTTATAAACTACATTGAATTTTGATCTTTATGATTGATATAAAAATGTTTTCAATTGTCCGTGGAACCCTAAATTGAGCCTTAAAGCAATTGTTTGGAATTCATTGTTCATTTCATCTGTTTTAATGATTCGCTCATCGTAAAAAAATTTCAATTTTATTTACTCCTTCTAAATGTTGACATGAGTTAGTATTATGGGAGTTATAAGGATGGTGCATATTTTTGGCGTTATAAGGATGGTCTGTTAGTTGGGTTAAACTAGTACCTAAATGGATTAGTCAGTGTACATATGCATATGTAAAGTGTATCGAGCACTGCCGGGGTGGTTTTGCTATAGTGTACTGCTCATGTTTAATGTTTAATGTTTCCTGTTTCTGTTTTATTGCACCTGAAGTGTTTTGAAATTAATGATTATTGATTTAAGGGATTGAGTTGATACTCGTCCCTATGCTTATATCGAAATGCATTGGTTTTATTTTAAAAACTATTTTAAAAATTTTCATTTAATTGTAAATGTAATGATCGTCCGAATCATTTTTTTTGTTTTTAATCTCTGATCGACCTTACCGGGCTCTCAAAAGCTCCTCTCCTTTGACTTACTTTCCACAGGTGATAACCAACAATAGGATATTTGGAGTGATTAGAGCCTGAAAAAGAATTCGACTGGAAATTTTATTATTTCTTTTAGGTTAAGCCCCTTCGAGGGAAGTAATGTTTAACTAGTTTTCCGAGTATTTTAGTGTTTTACTTAAGAACAATGTAATTGGGAGTTTGAATTATTGTAGAAGCTCTGATACACATCGGGGCTTTCTTATCAAATTTAGGTAACCAAACGGTTAAGTGATTGATCGATCGATTGTCGTTACGGAAAATTACGGGATGTTACATTTATGCTCAAAGATTTGATAGTTGCAATTAACAAATTGGGTATCCAGACAATGCGATACGGTGAAATGTCTTTAGTTCTTCGGAACCGAAGAAGAGCACGAATTGACAAAATTTGTCACATTTGTCAAAGCATAAACTTTGAGATCTTTGGTACAATACTCGTGCAAATTCGTCCTACTATATCGATTCGAATTTTGAAGTTCCTCTTGAAACAATCTAAATATTTCCTTGGTATAGACTTGAGTCGCATGAGCATCCAAAGGTGAAAAACTACTATGGATCTTTCTCTATAAACAGTAGCAGCGTCGACTTCTCTTTCTAGAAAAATTGCTTGTCAAGGACTTTCTGCATCTCAACTATAAACTCCTTTATACTTGAGGAATTACATACGTACCCATCAAAGAAGGCATTCATACCTTCGCTTCTCGAGGTTGTAGTCATTCCAACATCAAAACACTTTTTGGTGTAAGCCCCAACCCATTGTGTCTTGATCTCATACAATCCTTTTAACCATTCATGATTGTGCAAAAAGTAGTCAGCCATCAACTTGGCCCACCTCTCCTTAAACACGTCGACCGTCAACGATTTCTTAACCCAGATATTGAAATTAGTCTTGAACGTCAGATGGTTTGCATACACATTGTATACTGCTCGGGATATTTGTTATTTATGTGCCATGTCCACAAGCCATGGTGAGTATCTTGCAAGACCTTAGCGATTGCGTTTTTCATTGCCAAATCTTAGTCAGTGGTGATGGTTTTTGGGGGAGTATGGTACATTGTTTCAAGCCACCTTTTAAATAACCACGTAAATGACTCATCCATCTCATCCCTAAGCAGGGCAAAGCCAAATAAGATTGATTAGTAGTGGTGGTTCACTCCGGTAAATGGAGCAAATGGTACATAGTACTTATTTGTGCGGTATGTGGTGTCTAACGTAACAACATCCCAAAGTTTTGGTAAGCAACCCTAGAACGAGCATCCACCCAAAATATTGTACTAATGCGGTTCTCATCATTTAGTTGGATACTATAGAAAAACCCAGAATTCTCGCTTTGAAGGCGCTTGAAGAAATCAAGCGTAGCTTGAGAATCACTCTTATTGAAAGCCTATCTTATTTGAGCACAAAGTTTATTTCAAAGGTCTATCTCGTTCAAACTCAATTTGTTAACTACCCCGGCCTGACTTGAAGAAAACCCCATCATTCAAGAAGGTGGTATCTAAGCCTTATCCATTGTAAATATCTATTGTCTGTGTGCCGAGCTTATTTGTCGATGCGAATGAATTTGACCGACCTTGCCAGGGGTCATCAATTGATGATATGGCTCAACTCGACTCCCGTCACAATCCAATGGTTTTCGTTTTTTCGGTGTACTACATACACATGGGCCTTACACCTAGTACCTAAAAATGTGTCCCCTTTTTTGTCTCTTTGGCCATTTATCACTGATCCGAACCACCGGAGGCACATGTGGTGCTCCTCTATGACACTCAAATAATCGAGAACAAATTTGGTCCATTTTTAAGCGTTTTCTAGTCATCTTAATTCTAACACCGAAACCAAGCTTTTTCGAATATGCTCTATAGGATGCTTCAACTTCATCCAATGTTTGAAAATTTTGACCTTTGTAAGCTGGATCGGAATCTTCAGTAAAATTATTTCCTCCAATTGCATCCATGCTTTATGTTGAAATCTACAGTGAATAATTTTTATAAATCTCAACACATCATAAAATGAACCTACAAATAATATGGTGAATTGAAATGAATTGAAAAGGAATACTATGTGGTGTTGTTGCTTTCAATTCTCTCCTTCAAGATAATTGCTCCAACTTTGGCTTCAAGATAATTGTTCCAACTTTGGATGAACTAGCTTCAAGATAATGCATGTAAAAACTTAGTAAGTCTATTGAACTTGGATTCTAGCTAGAGATTTAAAGTTTGTGATGATGGAAGAATTCAATTGAGCTTTTGCTTAGGGTTGATGGAGGATTGTAGTGGTGGAAGATTTCAATTGCGAGCTTAGGGTTTATAGATAATGAAGAAAGGGTTAGAGAGAGAGATAGAGAAAGAGAGAGAGAGAGAGAGAGAGAGAGAGTAAAGGCAGTTGTCCGTCTAACCACTACTAAGTGTAGGGGTTAGGGTGCGATCATGGATTTTTGAACGGCATTGGGGGGCGCAAGGGGCATTTTGGGCCAAAATGCAACCGCTACGAAGAGTGGTAGTTAGACGGGTTCTAGTAAAAACCTAAAATATGAGCCGTCTATGACTACACGTGGACAACTAGATAGGTGGTGAAGAAATCCTTAGTTCTTCACCGGTAGATGCGGATTGGATTATATATATATCTTTCTCTGTGTGTGTGTGTGTAATGTAGTGTAGTGTGTGTGTGTAGTGTAGGGTGTGCTTTCTCTCTCAACGCCGGTGTAAGGTCACTCCGTTGGCTAGACTTCTACTACAGCAGCCTCTGGTGATTTAATGGGTAACCACCAGAATGCGTGTGTATAATATATATATATATATATATATATATATATATATATATTATGTGGGTGTGTGTGTGTGTGTGGTTTCTCTCTCAACACTGGTGTAAGGTCACTTAGTTGGCTAGACTTCTACTATAGCAGCCTCTGGTGATTTAATGGGTAATCACCAGAATGTGTACACAAGTCATATAATATACCAAGAAACCAGGAGGTCACTTTAGTACTAGGCCTTAGAGGTGAGAGTACAGCCAAATTTGTGCCGATAAACATGAAGCCCATGTGTTTCAATCATTACCCTCGAGTGGGTGGGTTAAGAACAAACGTGCACGTGTGTGCGACACAAAAATAAGAGCACAATTACCACTGTTATAGCACAAATAAAATACAAAAGGCAAAAAAGCAATAAAAATTTGTTCAAGTCTAGTCCTCTTAGTTCTTTAATGTCCCCAACAAAGTTGCCACTTAGCAAACTGCCTCGGAAAAATTTCTGAACCCCGGAAAATGGGTATGAAGATTTTAGAAGTCGCCATCTTATTTTATTAAACAAAGGAAAATAAGAAAAACCTGAAAAATGACTCTAAAATGTCCAAAGGATTACTAATCTATTGAAAACAATGAACTGGGTTCGGGGACTAAGTTATAAAACGAGCAGGTGTTAGGCACCCGCGATGCCATTCGATCTCAACTTCAATTCTCTTGATTTTTGGCCTTTTAAGATATAAACATGCAATAAAACAAACCTAATCTAATTCATAACTTTGGGTTGAATACAATAACAGGGGTCGAATATCCTACTTATCTGGTCAGATAAATCGGAATCATAATCGTCGTAGTTTGACTCGGACCTTGTGGAAGGCGACTCACACTTTGGTCTTAGACTCGAACCATGAAATATAATGTAAATATTCTTTTATGTATTTTTTGTGTAATAGAAATGTGATCGTGGGGAAGAGAATTATTCTAGACTATTTCATTAAATTAGCCTAGAAAGCAGTAAATATACCTCGCGAGTACGCTTGCCTAGAAGACTCATAGCACTTTGTGAAGGATCCATGATGCAAGTGACTTGAGAGACATAAAAATAAATCTGAAGTACTAATATCTCTTAAGAGATAATCTACCACTTCTAAGAGAAATGGTATAAAATCTCTAGGGAGAAAAAAAACTTGTCTTTTGAAAATGTAGCCGAAAGATCCTATTTATAGAGGTCTGGGGTGCCAGAAATGATATTGATGACCATCTCAATCTGTGATTTAGAGATAAAACAAAATATTTGATAAAAATCACAAATTAAGAAAAGTCAACAAACCGGCTGGTCAAGCCATTACTTAAATAATTTTTTTTTCAAATTTCAAGACATTATTTGCCCTCAATTCAATAATTATATCCGATTTAATCAGAGGGGATGTACCACATTTGGAAATTATCTTTATATTCCATATAAATCAAGGGTTTATCATTTGCATTAAGGAAAAATCACGAACAATTGTAAAATCTTCTAAGTAAATCACTCTCTTGACAGATGGACTAGACTCACCTAAATGGACTTGATTGAGCCTAATTAATGACTAGGTTGGGCAACCGGACTGGACTGGCTATTGAACTGGGCTGGACTGGTTACTGGACTAGATTAATTAATCAATTTTACTATATTATTAGGTCTACACCCACAATAATAAACTTGAATTAATAACAAAGCCCAATAATTATTTAACTATAATGACTAGAAAAATGGGCTGTCTACACTGAGTAAGAACAAAACCCAAAGCGTGAGAGCAGACAAAGTTGACATGTATTTCAAAGTAAGAGCGAAAAAGCATAAAGCAAAAGCAAGGATTTAGAGCAGAACAGTGATGACGTGCCTTTGAAAATCTAGTCTTTTGAGTCGCCGTCTAATGTTTAGAGTTGAATACAATAATTAATCGAGAAAATGAACAAAATCGTAAAATCAACTCTAGATCGCCAATTAAGCCAATCTAGTATGTACATCCCTAGATTTAGATTTAGAGGCTAATTTATATTACAAGAAGATATTAGGCACCTCAATACATATTACTAGTTTGGATGTATCCACGATGCAAGAAACTTGAATGGAAGAGTGTATAAGTATGTGTATTGGAAAGAGGATAACAATTTAGTAGAACTCTAATAAAAAGCTCCAAGAATTATAGCAGCCTCTGCTGATTTTTCTCTGTACTTAGTAGGCAGCTTATGGGATGTTCATATAGATATCTAGGGGTCTAAGGCTGAACAAAAGCCTCACAAAGATATTAGTAGGCAACCCGAGCGGCCATTTGAGAAAGACAGACATATTAAGATACCCTTCTACTGGCCTATAGTCTTTGGTAGTTACCATATTTTCTGATTGCTTTTGTCAATAGTTGAGTTTTTGGTTTAAGAAATTCTAATTGGATAGAGCTATTTTGTTTTCTCTATGTAAACAAGCACTGTAAGAGCTATTAGGATTGAGTAAGAGAATTACTGCACCTTAGAATCTCTTCTAGGTGAGACTCATAGAAGGCCTTAGTGAGGCTCTAAGTTTTGTTACAATTTGTATCATTTCCTCGTTTTACATCCTAAACCCTAACTCTTTTTTTTAATCACAAATCATTCAAACCTAAACCCTAGCCCACTGTACCAGCTTCTAGGACAACCTTATTTACGCTTACTTAGTCCGTCCTACATCAATGTTGGCATTAGAGAAGAAAGTTCCTGGTATCTAGTTGTATGCAATATATCAGAAATATTCTCGGGTACAAGCAGTGTCACGACCTAAACCCACGGGTGAGCCCATGAGCTAGGTTTGTGACCGGCCGCAGGCCCACTAAACCTCCACCAAGGCTCTGCTAGGCCTACTACAGTATGTACACAAGATTTATAACCAGTACCCAATACTACGTTTAAACCATTTACAAGATTACCAAAATCATACTTATGGATTACCTCAAAGTACGTCTCTAATACATCCATATTATTCAACTAACAAGGATAATAAAAATAAAAAAAACTCTATGGAGGTCTATGCTCCAACCAATTCTCAAAACAATAAAAGTAGTACTTCAAAGTCAACGAAACATTATCAATGCCCCAAGGGAACTTCAACTCCCTAACGACTATCTCCCGCGACTCAGTTTTCATGACCCTCCTGAATGTCGGGTTTAAGAATGTAGTCACCTGAAACCATTTATAAAAGAGTGAGCTGGGGCCCAGTAAGCACACTTACCATGTCTCTAAAATAGGTAAGCACACATACCAATAAATTTCTTTTCGAGATTAGGCAATCAATATCACCATAACAAAAAATTGCTTCACTATACATACATAAATGTCTTGCACAAAAAGATTCTCAAAACTGGAGTATGACATTAAGAAAGCTCATCAAACAGCTATCACAGTTAATCATAATTTAGTTATGTTATGGTCAGCGTACATGTCCCCCTGACTAAGGCCCACAATCCTCCTACACTCGGGATAAATAATTATGTGGACGCAGAGGCGAACCACGAGCAACAGTACTATGCGCCAACGTATGGTCCCGTCGACTAGGACCCATAATCCAACTTTCTACCATAGATATTAGGCACAACAACCAAGCCAGAATCACTATCTCATTCAATATAAGCCAAATCTAAAACCACTACGAATAAAAGCATTTCATGGCATTTTTAATTCATATTCTCATCAAATAATTTAACATGAAAACATAAGCAATACAAAGACTTTAAAATATTTCATTTGATGGAATCATGTAGACGTTTACATATTTATTGGAAAATAGGGTATACGAAGGAACATGACAGATGTACTTACTTGACTCGATAAACGATTCTGGTACTTGCTCAATTGCCGGTCCTAACTCTCGTCTATCGAAACCTAAATAATAAATCATGAAACCAATAAAATAACCCTAGAGGGGGGTGAATAGGGTTTTTGAAATATAATGGGGAATTTAAACTAAGCAACAATCATGAAACTCAATCAAACCAAGTAATACTTCAATGAAGATGCTAACTACACAATCTCAAGCAATTGTAGAACAATAAGTAAAGAGATTGAGTTAGAGATACTTGTGATGCCAAGGAAAGTGGGTTCGTACCTACGTGGAGGTGCCACAAAGGCTGTAGTCTGAGTCACCTTCCAAGTATGTTGATGTAGGACACATCAACGGTGGAACAAGGGCAGAGACCAAGGGCTTCCCAGACAGAGCTTGAGGGTGGCAGTGCTGCGAAGGCGATGGCGCGGGATGAATACACGATGACAGTCACAGTCCGATGCTTAGGTCCAGAGTCAAGGTCCTGTATGTTTCTCTCTCTAGGATTCTAGAGTGAGAAAGTGAAAATGTTTTGAAAATGTCCAACCGTCATGTTTTTTGTCCCAAATGAATTCTAAAGACCTCTATTTATAGAGATTCAGATGATGAAGTCATTAACCGACACGTGGTGCTTCCCGGGAGTGACACGTCACTGGGGGGTCCACGGGTGCCGGTACTCCACGGACTGTCGGATCGCATATTCACCCGGCCTGCCCCGCACAGCGTCGCTCTGTCTGTCTAGAAAGACTGGCTCCCACAACGTCGGTGTGGCCAGAGAACCCCTTGATCTAGCCTCCAATCCAAGCCCTTGCAGAGTCCCACAGGCCTGGCAGCGGTGGGGAAGACCCGACGCCCAACTGCCAGGTGAACTAGGCGCGATGCCCTCCGAAGACCTGCTCCCGTCTCGGAGTGACCCGGGGGTCATAGTCCCTAGGGGTGCCGACGCAAACCCCCAGTGCCGGAGCACGTAGGCCAGTCACGCAGGGACCCTGGCGGAGATAGTGTCCCGGAGGAGTCGCCTATTCCGCAAGCTGAGGTAGCATCCCGGAGGAGCCGTCTACCTGGCAAAAGGGGAGTCTTCGTGCCGGAGCACTTGGAGCTCCCTGGCAGAGATAGTGTCCCGGAGGAGTCGCCTATCCCCGCGGGTGAGTCCTTGTGCCGGAGCACTCGGAGCATGTCAAGGTAGCATCCCGGAGGAGCCGTCTACCCGACTGGCCGAGGTAGCATCCCGGAGGAGCCGTCTACCTGGCGGAAGGGGAGTTGAAGAGCTTCCTGGCAGAGATAGTGTCCCGGAGGAGTCGCCTATCCCCGCGGGTGAGTCCTTGTGCCGGAGCACTCGGAGCATGTCAAGGTAGCATCCCGGAGGAGCCGTCTACCCGACTGGCCGAGGTAGCATCTCGGAGGAGCCGTCTACCTGGCGGAAGGGGAGTTGAAGAGCTCCCTGGCAGAGATAGTGTCCCGGAGGAGTCGCCTATCCACGCGGGTGAGTCCTTGTGCCGGAGCACTCGGAGCGCGTCAAGGTAGCATCCCGGAGGAGTCGTCTACGCGAATGGCCGAGGTAGCATCCCGGAGGAGCCGTCTACCTGGCGGAAGGGGAGTTGAAGAGCTCCCTGGCGGTGATAGTGTCCCGGAGGAGTTGCCTATCCCCGCGGGTGATGTACACTCCGGAGAGTGGGTCGAAGCATGTTCCACCACCAAGGCAAGGTGCGCATGGTGAGGTGAATGAGTGTGGTGCCCGGGGGCATGTAACATGATTGTGGCGCATGGGCGCGATGAAGTGAGTAAGGTGCCGGGGGCACGTCTTTGTGACAGATAGCCTGGGGCACGGCTGTATCAGTGGCGCGGTGCACGGGCACGGCGAAGGATTGGAGTGTGGCACCCGAACGTCGGCGACGGGGGTCGCGGAGTTGTGTCCGGGCGACGGACGATGTAAGGCCTCTTGAAGAGTAGTGAAGGTGCTAAGGATGGAGGCCAAAGGCCAACCCTTGGGGGAGGGCAAGGCCAATGCCAATGGAAGGCCGAGGCCGACCCCCAAGGGGAGGCCGAGGCCGAGCCCAAAGGGAGGCCGAGGCCGAGCCCAAGGGGAAGGCCAAGGCCGAGGCCGACCCCAAGGGGATGGCCAAGGCCAACTTCCTTGGGCAAGTGCCATGGTGCGCCGATGGGCGACATGCGAAGTGCGACGGTCGAAGTGTCATGAGGCTTTGCGCGAAAATTAGCTTCTTAGTGACGAAGTCGCGTAGAAGAAGTAAGAAGTGCACGTGACTTGAGCGTGCACGCTTTGACCGGTTGTGAGCGTTGAAAATGACTGTTGCTTGTGCGGACGTGTCATGGAAAATGGGACCGCAGTGGGCCTTTGGGTACGACCAGAATAGGTTGGGAACAACTTGACAATGAAATTTAAATGGTTCCGCTTGAACTACCCTCAAGCCTACGTCCACCTCTTCAAGGAAGTCCATTGCAAGAGCACCAGAATCCGCTAGCAACAATCTTCTTCTGGGTCAAGATCAAAACCCTTACAACACTTGGTGATATCTCAACACCAAGCACAAGCCTTGAATCCACAAAGCTCACCCAAGACTTGACAAACCCAAGCCTTTATCACAATCTTTTTTTACAAAGATCAATTGTGTACAAAGAAACCCTCTTGAAAGAAAATGAGTACAAATGAAGCTCTAGTACAATAGAGAGATGAGAGAATTGATGACTTGAAGAATGCTCACTCTCAATAAAAGAATTGCTCACAAAGATGCTCTCTTTAACGATGTAAAATCATGAAGATGAAGAGAGAAAAGTTTAATTTGTGAAGAGAGAAAAGTTTAAACTTTTCTCTCTTCATCTTCATGATTTTACATCATTAAAGAGAGCATCTTTGTGAGCAATTCTTTGATTGAGAGTGAGCATTCTTCAAGTCATCAATTCTCTCATCTCTCTATTGTATTAGAGCTTTATTTGTACTCATTTCCTTTCAAGAGGGTTTCTTTGTACACAATTGATCTTTGTAAAAAAAGATTGTGATAAAGGCTTGGGTTTGTCAAGTCTTGGGTGAGCTTTGTGGATTCAAGGCTTGTGCTTGGTATGGAGATATCACCAAGTGTTGTAAGGGTTTTGATCTTGACCCAGAAGAAGATTGTTGCTAGTGGATTCTAGTACTCTTGCAATGGACTTCCTTGAAGAGGTGGACGTAGGCTTGAGGGTAGTTCAAGCGGAACCATTTAAATCTCATTGTCAAGTATCTCTAACTCAATCTCTTTACTTATTGCTCTACAATTGCTTGAGATTGTGTAGTTAGCATCTTCATTGAAGTATTACTTGGTTTGATTGAGTTTCATGATTATTGCTTAGTTTAAATTCCCCATTATATTTCAAACATCATATTCACCCCCCTCTAGGGTTATTTTATTGGTTTCAAATCATACAGGTGTTAATTCTTGACGCTGAATTATGTCTGATTGTTAAATTTCCCTCAAGTGAGTGCAATTACCAAAATACCCCCAGACTTGTGTAAAATTATCAAAATACCCTCGACGCCTAACTTACCATTACGCACCAAAAAATGACCCAAAACATCCTTTTAAACGACTAGGTAAGTTTTTCGGACTAAAAAATACCTCAAGAGATTTTATACTCAAAATCCAAATTCGCTCCTTTAATTGATCAATATGGGCCGTATTTCAAAAGCATAGCAATCGGCACCAGAATGCATCAAAATTTTAGACACTCAAGCGACTCAATTAAATAAGATTACTGTAAAATTTTTGGCTAAAAATAAGTTCGTTTGCTATATGAAATAATTCAAAAACCTATTTCATATCCTTCGCATGCTTAGAAAAATCCCAGAAAATTCCAGGATATAGGTTTCGTGAAAGTAAATGTGCTTTAGGCCCTGTTTGTTTCACAAAAAATGCTTTTAGTCGAAATTTTAATTAGAAAATGCTTCACGGTAAATGCTTACAGAATTGTAATCGGTAAGTTGTTCTCCGACATTTTGTTCTTCAAAATAAGTGTGATAGGAAATCATTTTCCATTGAAAAATCTTATGCATGTACCAAACACAGGAAAATGCGGAAAATATTTTCCAAAAAATGATTTCCATGCACCAAACACCGAAAAATACGGAAAACCTTTTCCGGAAAACAATTTTCGTGAAACAAACAAGGCCTTAGTTTCACACTTTACCTAAATCAACCTCTAAACAACTTTTAAAAAATCCAAATAAGGATTGTCTGTCAAAATTTATCTGTTAACCTTCTTCCTCCTCAAGGAACCCTAACTCTAACCTTAATTGCTACTCTCTCTCTGTCTCTCGCTCTCTCTCTCTTCTTCCTCATCGAACACAACCACCACCTCATGCAACGGTTGCCCCATGGCAGCCTCTCTCTCTCTCTTCCCCCCCTCTCTACCACCTCAAGCCATCACCAAAACCCTAACCCTCATTCTCTTTCTCTCTCTACATTCCACACATGCCACCACTACCATGGCTGCCCATGGCAGCCCCTCGCTCTCCTATTTCCCCCCTTTAATTTCATCTAAACACAACATAAACACTCACACAATGCACCACGATTACCCCATGGCAGCCCCTTTCCTTTCCCCTCTCCCTCTTCACGCACAAGCACCTCAACACCCATACTACACCACGTCTGCACCATGGCAGCCCCTCCTTTCCCCATTCTCCCTCGCTCTCATTCACACACAAGCACAAAATACACCCCACTATGGCTGCCACCACATGGCAGCCTCTCCCTCTTCCCTTTTATCCCTCACTCGCACCCATAACACACACCACACAACACGATACATGGCTGCCCCATGGCAGCCCTTCCCTTCCCCTTTTTCTCTCACTTCGGTAGCCCCCATCGCACCACCACACAGCACACACCACATGGCAACAACCCGCCTACACGGTTGACCTTTCCTCTCTCTCACTTCGCACGCACAAACACACCACACATCACACTATCATGGCTGCCCCATGGCAGCTCCCCTTCCCCTTCACGGCACACACAAATCCATGCACAATTACACAATCCCGTTCAAAAAATCACAAGAATCCCATATACATAGCCAAATAATGGAATATAAGAGAAAAGTAGAGAAGCTTACCTAATTTTTAACCTAACTTCTTCTTTCTCTCTATCTCTTTCTCCAAAACTTCATGTAAGGTTGAGGGTTAGATACTTATGTGATGACTGAATCTGAAATGGGGGTACTTATACTAGCCCTAAAAAGAAATTTTCTTAGAAACCCCTGGACTTAATTATTTATTTTCTTTCCCAAATTTGCCCACAATTATAATATAATGGAACGACCCCAATTTAATTTGGTTAAGGTAAAAATAAAATTTTATTGACAAATAAAAGTGTTCCTAACCTATCTTGGCCGCACCCATGGACCCACTAGGGTCCTGTTTTGCACGACACGTCGAAACAACCAACGGTCAATTTTTTCAACGCTTCCAACCGGTCAAAAAGCGCATGCTGAAGTCAGGTGCACATTTTTCACTTTTTCACGATAATTTAAAACTGAGATGATTTTCTTCAATCGACCCGTGACCTCTAATGTGACGACAAAGAAATTGGCATGCCTTCCTACTCTTTTTAGGGGTCGGTGCCTTCCCCCTTAAGGGGGTCGGCCGCCTTCCCCTTCAAGGGTTCGGCCACGTTCACCTTGAGAGGGTCATCTACCTTGCCCTTAGGGGGGTCGGCCACCTTCCCATTCAAAGGGGTCGATCGACCTCGTTTACCACATGCCCATCCCGTTCCTTTTGCACTCGGCCAAGCACCATATCGCTCGCCATCTCAGCGATGCCCGTCGTCTGCGCGTCGACTCTGTGATGACTGTCACATGCGCGCTGGCTCTGTGACGCCCGTCATCCGCGTTCATGCGCTATCTCCACGACGCTCTTCACCTGCGCCCGTGCGACGTTTCTGCGATGGCTGTCGCCCATGCCCGTGCGCCATTTCCATGTCATGTGCCCCTGGCACTCCGCCGCGCCCATGCACCGGACCATTGATACAGTCACGCGCCGCCGACTCTCTGTCACACTACCATGCCCTCGGCACCATAAACACTCTGCCGCACCGCTGATCTAGTAGCGCCTCCTGGCTCTTTATCATATTACCACGTACCTTGTGTTGGTTCATCATCCTTTCACCACACTGTGTGCACCTTGCCTTGGTCATGGAACATGCTTCGACCCACTCTCCGGAGTGTGCAGCATCCTGCGGGGATATGCGACTCTCCAGGACACTATCTCCGTCAGAGAGCTCTAAGTGCTCCGGCATGAAGACTCCCCTTTCACCAGGTAGACGGCTCCTCTGGGATGCTACCTCGGCCCGGGTAAGCAACTCCTCAGGGACACTACTTTGGCACACTCTGAGTGCTTCGGCACAAGGACTCACCCACACGGATAGGCGACTCCTCCGGGACACTATCTCCGTTAGGGAGCTCTAAGTGCTCCGGCATGAAGACTCCCTTTCTGATAGGTAGACGGCTCCTCCGGAATGCTACCTCAACTTGTCGGATAAGGGACTCCTCTGGGACATTACCTTGGCACGCTCCGAGTGCTCCAGCACAAGGACTCACCTGCGGGGATATGCGACTCCCCCGGGACACTATCTCCTCCAGAGAGCTGTAAGTGCTCCGGCATGAAGACTCTTTTTCCAGGTAGACGGTTCCTCCGGGATGCTACCTTGGCCCGTCGAGTAGGCGACTCCACCGGGACACTACCTAGGCGCGCTCCGAGTGCTCCGGCACAAGGACTCACCCGCGGGGATAGGCTCGCTTTCTAAGGCATTATCTCTACTAGGGAGCTCGAAGTACTTCGGCTCAAAGATTCCCCGTCTACTAGGTAGACGGCTCATCCGTGATGCTACCTCGGCCTGCGGGATAGACGATTCCTCCGGGACACTATCTCCGCCAGGGTGTCTGCATGACAAGCCTACGTGCTCCAGCACTTGGGGATTTTATCGGCACCTCTAGGGCTTATGACCCCCGGGTCACTCTGAGACGGGAGTAGGTCTCCGGAGGGCATCACGCCTAGTCCGCCTGACATATGGGCATCGGGTCTTCCCTACCGTTGCCAGGCCTGCGGGACTCTGCAAGGGCTTGGACTGGTGGCTAGATCAAGGGGGTTCTCTGGCCACACCGGCAGTTTGGGAGCCAGTCTTTCCAGACAGATAGAGTGACGCTGTGCGGGGCAGGTCGGGTGAATATGCGATTTGACAGTCCGTGGAGCACCAGCAGCTGTGGACCCCTTAGTGACGTGTCATTCCCGGGGAGCGCCACTTGTCAGTTGATGACATCATCATCTCAACCTCTATAAATAGAGGTCTTGAGAACTCATTTAGAGAACTCTTGAAAATTTTTAGAACTCACTTTCTCACTCTAGAATTCTAGAGAGATAAACATACATGACCTTAACTCTGGAGCTAAGCATCAGACTGTGACTGTCGTCGCGTATTCACCCAGCGCCATCGCCCTTTGCAGCACTACCACCTCAGGCTCTGTCTGGGAAGCCCTTGGTCTCTGCCCTTGCTCCATCTTTGTTGTGTCCCACATCAATATACTTGGCATCTGACTCGAACTGCATTCCTTGTGGCACCTCCACGTCGACTGCGAACCCACTTCTTTGGCATTATTTTGGTGACACCGCTAGGGAGGTGAGCATCGCAGTGCAGTTTGTTCCTTGCCTAACACACCCAAGCAACCATGCCTCAGCAACCCAGGGCTACCAGGACTACCAGCCAATGTCTCAACCCAGCCATCCAAGATGAGCATCACCTCGAGGACCAAGAGAAGACCAGCCACAACCAACTCCAGCTTCTCCCCGGGGTGGATGCACCCAATGTGGCGACGATCGTCAACGCCATAATCCAACACCTTACTCCTACCATCACCGAACTCCAAGACTCTCAATCTTCTCTCATGGCTGTCATCTGAAGAATGCAGAAATCAATCCAAGTCTTGACTTCACAGTCGTCGACTTCTCAAAGCCTCAGAGCTGCCCACCCTGTGTTCGCTGCTCACCTTGTGTCATCCCCAGCTCTAGGGTTGGCCCTTCCTCCTTAGATCCATCCTTCAGGGCCTGGGCTAGTTCTGGACACTGCTTAGGTCCTAGTGTTGTGACCACCACTGCCTTGGTCCTCCGGGCCCTCAACAGTAGGACTCGCGACACTTCAGCCCACGGCGCCACGCCTTACCCTTGCTCGGAGTACTTCGGTGACTCATGACTCAATTGAGATGGAACCTAACCCCAACATGGCCAGTCGACACTTAAACACAAGCCATTCCCCTGACTTGCTCTAGTCAGCCCTTCCTGATGGCCGGCCACCTGCCGCTGGCACTACCCCTATGCAAATGACACCTCAAAAAGTTACTCCCCACCACCAACCCTTCTCTACCATTGTCATGCCATTAATGCCTTAGGTTGCCTCGTCTGGGGGCTCGGGTGCCAGGATCATCCCAACCAGGCACAAACCATCTCATGCTTCGTATATCACCAAGCATGACCTTGACACCATCATCTGCCGTCTAAAGCAGTCATCCTTACCACACTCCCCCTCTAATCTGTCTGGGCATGCTTCTTACTCTAGCGACCTCGCTACCAAGCTTTACCCTATCAAGTACAAGTAACCAGCCTTCACCCTGTTCAACGGTAAAGAGGGCAATGCCGGTGAGCACCTCACCTATTTTGCTAGCTCCCTAAAGCACTACGGGGAGGATGACACTTTGAAGCTTCGGGAATTTCACAAGTCCCTGACTGGCCTTGCCTACTCTTGGTACTACCAGATCCCCGACGGTACTATCCACTCATGGTCTGACATGGTTCAACTTCCTTGACAAGTTTTACTATGAAACAGAGCATGTGACCATTGTTGACATTACTGGAATCCGCCAAAACCCCGGGGAGGACCTCAATGCCTATGTCACACGATTTCATCACAAGTGCTTGGAGTGAACTAACTTCAGCAAGGATGCGACCCTTGTACCCATTTGCATCAAGAACATGAAAGACACTTACTGGGTCTACCTTGAAAACCTCCAGCTTCAGTCTTGGGGACATCTGAAAGAAGCTGCGCGACGGACCCATGACTAGGTCGGTCTGTCAAAGACCCTGAAGCCCCAAACTCAACTTGCTCTGACGGCGACGGTGGAAGCAACCAATGACGACAACAGCCGCAAGCGCCAATCCCAAGGAAGGGATTAGTGCCTTGACAAGAGAAGGCAGTCGACGCCTGCCCCGGAATACCCATGCGACTTAAAGACTGTCAGAGCTCTCCTCGAGACTTGGATCAATGACAATACCATAACCCTTCCACATGCCAAATCTGAACCTATCCCGGAACACTTAGCTCATCCCAACTACTGCCCCTATCATCAGAAAGTCGGTCATGGCCTCAAGTGGTGCAGGGGCCTCAAGTTCTCCTTCGCTGACAAGATTGCATCTGGCGAGCTCAAACTCTAAGTGCGGAACCTGTGACCCGCCTGCCCAAGCCTTGGCCTGCCCTAGCGCATTTGCGACACTTGTAATTTTTCCTTCATTTCACAAGTTTTCATGTACTCAATCCCCATGTACCAAGGCATGTCGCCTACTTTTGTTATCAATGAAGTTATATTTTCCAGACTTAGACAATTTTCAAGCTACATTGCTCTTGCACAAGTCTACTGACACCACCCTTGATACCATTAGCCACTCCCTTGAGGGCTTCACCCTTTCCCTACCTCTTCCGCCTCACATTGCACAGTGACTTGGTAGGTGGTGCGCAGGGTGGCTCGAGCCAGGCTATCAAAGTCGCCTCTGTAATTCAGTCGGTCATCAATGCTAGCCCATCAGCCCGCCAGCGCGCCATCCCAAGCCCTCACCTCCCTTTCATCCTGCTTGCTCGCGGCCAGGTCACCACCCTCAATAGCCTCCCTCGGCACCCTTGTCGAATTCCACTCTCCTTTTTCTGGGACTTAAGAAAAAAAAATTCAAAAAATTTCTTCCATGTAGCACCTCATCCCTCTCATCCTCTTTCCAACACTTAGAGAAAATTTCAAGAAAAATTTTCACCCCCCTCCATCTTATGCTCCTTCCAACACTTAGACAAAATTTCAAAATTTTTTCACCCCCAACCCCTTCCATGCTCTTCCCAATACTTAGAAAAATTTCCAACAAAATTTTTCATCCCCCCATACCTTCCCTCCTCTTATCCTCTCTTCAACACTCAACAAAAATTTTCATACTCCTCCCACCACCCCTCTCATTCTCTTTCCTACACTTGGAACAATTTTCATCAAAAATTTTCATACCCCTCCCATCACCCCTCTCATTCTCTTTATATACACTTTGAAAATTTTCCTTGGGGGCAACACAAAAAAAAAACGAAGAAAAGAAAGGGAAATTTGAAATTTTAATCCAAATTCAAAAGAAAACCCAGTTGGGAAGAACCCAACCGCGCGTGACCGGTCCGCTTTGCCCGACCCGCACCCTTTTCTTTCTCTAAAAACCTTAGACCCACCAGAAAACCCGAACCCGACTAGAACCCTGACCCTGCTCCCCAAACCCTAATTTCCCTAACCCTAACCTCTATCTCTTTCTCATTGCGCTGCACTACTCTCCTGCGCCGCCAACTGCAATCTTGGCCTTCACCTTCGGCCGACAGCCCCCATCCGGCATCACCCCTCTCACCGGCGACCCCCTACCCTTACCTTTCTTCTCCTCCCCCTGATCCTCGCCCCCCCGTGACAGCCCCACGTCGCCGCCCTTCTCCTTTTTTCATTTCCCCAGCTTCTGCTAATCTCCCCGCCGACCCACCTGGCTGACTCTCCCACCCCAGCGGACCCCCCCAAGCCCGGCCGACCCCCTACCCACGTGACCCCCCACCCCCACCGACCCCCCTCCTCGCACGACCCCCTCAATCCCCCCACACACACGTGACCCCTAGGTCAACCCCGAGGCTGACCCCCTCCTCGGGCCTCCCAACCCTTCTCCCATGGCCGAAACCCCCTCCCCACCCTTGGTCATCCCCACCCAAGGCCCCCCTCCTTCGGCCTCCTTCACTCCAAGGCTCTTTTTTCGGCCTACAACACAACCAAGGCCGACGAACCACCCTCTCCTACCTACCAAGGCCGTTGCCCAACAACCTTCACACCACGGCCAATACCCCAAAGCCCAACCCATACACACTTCGGCCTACCCCTCACTCTCCCAGTGCGGTCTTCGGCCACCTCCACACACCTCGGTCGACCAGCGACCACCAATACCTTCCATCATTGCCACCTTTCTCATAACCAAAGAAAACAAAATCTTCGTGAGGACACAACGCGCACCTCGCGCTCCAACCTTCTTGTTGCTCCATTTCCTACCCATTTCGTCACTCTTCTTCACTTAGAATTTTTTTTGTAACTTTGACCAAAATTTGCATATCCAAGGTTTCAGTAGGTGGTGCACGAGGCGGCTCGAGCCACCTACTCCTCGCCCTCATCGTTCCGTGATGACCGCGCCCCTGCCCTAGTTGTCGAGCCCCGCATCGCGACACCCGTCGTCCATACCCCTGTGCCGCCGTGCTCCGTGTCGACGCCCAAGCATTCCCAGGTTTCAGTAGGTGGTGCACAAGATGGCTCGAGACACCTACTCTTCACCTTCGTCGTTCAGAGACGATGCCAGTGACTCTCCGACCAACAAGCATCAAAATTCTTCTAAGAATGAACTTGACTATGCATACGCTACACGCCCGGGTTGCCCCTCTGCGCATACCGCATGCAGGGGGCTTATGTTCCTAACCTATCTTGGCCACACCCGTGGACCCACATGGGGTCCTATTTTGCGCGACACGTCGACACAACCAACGGTCAATTTTTTCAACGCTTCCAACCGGTCAAAATGCGCATGCTTAAGTCACGTGCACATTTTTCACTTTTCACGATAATTTACAATTGAGATGATTTTCTTCACTCGACCGGTGATCGTTAATGTAACAAATAAGAAATTGGCGTTCATCCCCCCTCTTTTTAGGGGTCGGCCCCTTCCCCCTTAAGAGGGTCGGCCGCCTTCCTCTTCAAGGGGTCGACCACATTCCCTTTGAGGGGGTCGGCCACCTCCCCCTTAAGGGTGTCGGCCACCTTGCCCTTAGAGGGGTCGGCCACCTTCCCATTCAAGGGTTCGATCGGCCTTGTTTACCACATGCCCATCCCGTTCCTTTTGCACTCGGCCAAGCACCATATCGCTCACATCGCATGCGTGCCACCTCCGTGACGCGCATGCGAGTTGTCACGCCCCAAGAAATGACAACAAATACGCTAACACGCTAACCTTCTTCTGAAGGTAATCAGAGTGCGCTAGTTTGCATTTGAAATGAAGAAAAACTTCTCACTAACTCATGAACAAATGGTACATAACTACATAGTACACCTCACTCCCTATTTACAAGTGGATAAGGACTTACTATCCTTGATTCTCAGGCACAAAGGGGTACTCAAAGTTTAACTCGCTAACACCCTCGCGTATCCTTTCTTGATTTTCTCCCGTGTCTAAAAGGTAGAGATGGAAGAGGGGTTAGCAATAACTAAGTAGGGCAAACATATGACCAACATAAATACTATCTTAATCATAACGAGCGTGCATAAGCCAAACAAAATGTGATTAGCTTCAGCTCATGCATGGCATATGATAAAATGCAGCGAACGAGAAATAATTAACTCAAGCATAATACATATCATAACGACTCTAAGGAGCCCAAACCATAAGCTAAAGGCTCGTTCACCTACCATCCTTTTTTGGTAAGACCCTAAATTGATCACTCGAAAGCTGAGCCGATCAAGTTCAGTTTATGAGTGATAAATTTAGACATTACACAAGACTTCACACATATTGACAGCATACGTAGCGCAACGTAATGCCCATAGGAGGTTAACCTGCTGATCAAGCTCAACATATATCCCGTTTCTATATAACCCGATTTGCCGGCCTTCGACCCCCGACCACTACTTCTGAAGACTCACATGATTTATAGCATGATATAATGCATAGAGAATGTTAAACACATCAAGTATCATATAAAACATTTATATACATTTCTTAGCTCAAAACAGTTTCAGTGAAAGTAGACCGGTTCCAAATCTAAGCAATTTAGGGTAACATACACTTCGAATTTGAGAGTGATATAAAATACAATGTCAAATCACACATCTTAAGCTTTCCATAAAGTTAAAGAACACTCAAATCTGATAAGTATTGAATGGGATATGCTTGTTAGATATCTACACAAAATCTGCCCAGTTTAACCAGCTTCGACCCGTTTCATATTTATGCAATTTAGGGCAGTATAAACTTCGAATTAGAGAGTGATCAAAGAAATTTTTTTAAATCTAACATCTTCATCTTTCCATAAAGTTAAATAACACTCAAATCCGATAAGTATTGAATGAGATATGCTTGTTTAAAAATCAGCACAGAATCTGCCCAGTTTAATCAGCTTCGACCAGTTTCATATTTATGCAATTTAGGGCAGTATAGACTTCGAATTAGAGAGTGATCAAAGAAACAATGTTAAATCTAACATCTTCCAATTTCCATAAAGCTATAAAACACTCAAATCCAACAAGTATTGAATGAGATATGCATGTTTAATGATGAACCTAGAATCTGCCCAGATTCAACCAAGATTAAAACCATGCTCAAAGCTGCTTATATGTAAAACCCTACCATTGACAAGATTAGGGTGTTGAACTCATCTAGATCTCCCTCTTTTGTCAAGAAGAGAACATCCAAACATCAATGGTTACTAGTCTGAAATTATCACAGCAAATTCTCCTTCTCTTCCTTCGTCAAGCTTTCAAACCTCTTCTAAAGTTTTCTCTAAAACTAGGCAGCTCCCTTCTCTCTTCTCTTCTTGTTTTTACTTTAAAAAATAGAAACATGAGTCACTATAAAGTTTAGAGAAATCTGCTGAGATTTTTCCCTAGAGAAACAAGTGTTTTAATGTTATTAGACCCCTTCCAAGTCTTACCAATAAGAAAATGACAACACAAGTCAATTCTTAGACCTAATAAGCTAGTTAACCTAGATTAGTAACTAAGTAATCACAACCAGCTTAATCAAGATTAGGGCAAACTAATCAAGCTTAGTCACTAACTAATCACGATTAACCTTGACTACCAGATTAGCATAGTCACGATAGGGCTCAACCTATCATGCTTAGGAATAACTAATCATGCTTAAGACCAACTAATCAGGATTAAGAATAAGCCAATCCACCAACTTAAGGTGCTTATATGCCAACACAAGCATACGACTTGTTCTACATAATTAGGTCAGGAAGACCATTGTATAATGCATAAGATCTTGAATTAACAAAGGTATCACGCTACATGCATAATAACAAGCATGAAATGAAGTTTATAGCTAGGTTAAACTAGGGTCCTCACATAGACGGCTCCTCCGGGATGCTACCTCGGCCCGTTGGGTAGGCGACTCCTCCGAGACACTACCTTAGTGCGCTCACAAGGACTCACCCGCAGGGATAGGCGACTCCTCCGGGACACTATCTCCGCCAGGGAGCTCTAAGTGCTTCGGCATGAAGACTCCCCTTCCGCCAGGTAGACGGCTCCTCCGGGATGCTACCTCGGCCCATCGGGTCGGCGAATCCTCCGGAACATTACCTTGGCACGCTACGAGTGCTTTGGCACAAGGACTTACCCGCGGGGATAGGCTGGCTCTCTAAGACATTATCTCTATCAGGGAGCTCTAAGTGCTTCAGCAGGAAGACTCCCCTTCCGCCAGGTAGACGGCTCATTCGGGATGCTACCTCGGCCCGTGGGATACACAATTCCTCCGGGACACCATCTCCGCCAGGGTGTCTGCGTGACAAGCCTACGTGCTCCGGCACTGGGGCTTTCATCGGCACCCCTATGGACTATGACCCCAGGGTCACTTCGAGACGGGAGCAGGTCTCCGGAGGGCATCACGCCTTGTCTGCATGGTAGTTGGGCATCGGTATTCCCTACCGCTGCCAGGCCTATGGGACTCTACAAGGGCTTTGACTAGTGGCTAGATCAAGGGAGTTCTCTAGCCACACTGGCTCTGTGGGAGCCAGTCTTTCTAGACAGACAGAGGGACGCTGTGCGGGGCATGCTGGGTGAATATGCGGTTCGACAGTCCCTAGAGCACTGGTAGTTGTGGACCCCCTCGGTGATGTGTCACTCCCGAAGAGCGCCACGTGTCAGTTGATGTAATATCCTGAACTTCGGGAGCCGGTTAAATAACCATTTGTGCTGCGAAAAATAAACAGGCGATAATTTTGAGCAATGCTCGAATAGTAGTAGAGAGTGGAAGCTTAAAATAATTTTGGGGCAAAAATGTAATTTTTGAAATTTGGGGGGCATTTTTGTAAATTTGGAAAACTTTGGGGGGATAAAAGTAATTAATGTTTTTGCTGATGAAAAATAATGAAATGAGTGACAATATATGTTTTAGGGTCATTTAATTAAATTAGTGGAGGTTGGAATAATTTGTAAGGCCTTGATGTAATTATACAAAAATTTGGGGTTATTTTGTGATTATGGAAACTTTAGGCGTCAAATTGCAAAATTTGAAAACTTGTACCTAGGTGTCAAATTTTGAGAAAATGGGTCATAAGTTGGTGACACCTCCTACTTAATTTTTGATGACTAATTACATTATAACATAAACTAATGAATTATTTAATGTATAAGAAATTAAATGGAAGAAAAACAAAAGAAAAGAAAACATAAAAGAAAGTCGGGAAATTCAAACAAGAACAATACATAGGAACAGTAGCATGAAGCTGAAAACAGAGAAGAGAAAAAGGGGCTTCGGGGGGCAAGGAATTGAGAGGGATCAAGCATAGATTTTCAAGGGGTATGGGTCTCGGGTGTGTGAGTTTATGTATATTTTGGATATGATTGTGGATTAAATTGTGTGTTTAAGGGTGTGTTAAAGTGTAATTAGGGTAGTATAATGCATTCATAATAATTTGGAATGGATTGGAAGCAAATGAATTGGTGTTTGTGAAGTGTTTGTGGGATGAATGTGTTTCAGCAGAAGAAGGAGGTGGAAGAAAGTGTGTGTTTCAGGGGGGAATAGTGTGGGTGAATGATTTTAATAGTGTTTGTTTTTTGTCGCTAAAAAGGGAGGTTAATTAGGCAGTTTTCTCCACAATTTTTTATAAATACATAGGGTCAAAATTAGACAAAGTTAAAAACTGTAACCCTCAAAATTTTTACAAGACGCACGCTCTAGAATTTTTCGTATCTGCAAAGGATGTTAAATTAGCCCATCAATTAAACAAAATGAGCAAATTATTTAACCTAGTAAACCCAAGTTATTTTGATCTGAAAATTTTATGGAAACCCTATTTTACTGATATGATTCATTTTCTAAATTTTTACGCCATTCTGAGGTTGATAGGTATTTCTTTTCGAAACTAACCTTTTAGTGCTCGGTCCAGACACTAATTCGGGATTTTTGGGCGAAAATTTCCTAAATTACTTTTTAGGCCGAAAATGATACTAGGATGCTTAAAATAGAATTTTAAGATGTTTTTGCGATTTTTTCGGTGTCGAAAATTCGTAGGGGTATTTTGGTAATTTGCCACCCCGAGGGGGGGTATTTTGGTAATCTTACCCATAAAAGGTATTTTTGAGTAAATTAGCGTATGGTAAGAATATTTTAGTGATTTTACTTACGGAAAAGGTCATTTCAGTGATTTAGGTATAACAGGGGTATTTTAGTAATTTACCACCCCGAGGGGTATTTTGGTAATTTTACACAGGGACATTTTGGTAATTTTACAGACGCGGTGAGGGAGGTTCATTTTGGGAGTATGTGTGAGTCCGTATTAAGTTATAATATTGTACTGTAGGCTGTATTCTGACGATTTAATTATTTCATTTAGGTTAAAGCTAAAGACTTTCCAGTTAGGATAATTCAGCTTCAGATCCAGGTAAGGGGTTTTATCTGAACCCTAGGTAAGGACTTTCGTCTAAAGCCTTATTTTGATAACTCGTACTCGTAAGTACTCATTTGATTACTTATGGCTAATGCCAAACTCTGAATTGTATACTGATATCAACATGTTACTGCCCAGAAAACCCTAATGTTGAACCTGAATCGATTATTTAGAAATTTTGTTGTGATGCTCTCCTGTTATTGCGTGCTGAGAAATTTTGATAATTGTTTGTATCTGCTCTTCTGAATTGTCGTGCCTGAATTCGATAACTATTCGCAATCATTTTTGCTGTATATTTGTGATTTTTTTTAGAATTCTGAATGTTGACTTATGTCAGTATGATTATTGTTCTTGGAATCCAAATTGAGGTTGGTAAATTGAGCTTATGTTAAAGCTCATTGATATTGTTGATTTTTCTGTGTTGACCTGGGTTTCCATTTTGTGGGAGGGCGTAATAAGGCTGGTTTGAATCCTGAACGAAAAGCTAGCTAGTACCCAGTGGGACTAGTATTTATTATGGTACAACATGCATGTGTACACTACCAACTTTGCCTGAATGGCATTGTAACCGCCCAGGATCAAAGTTGTTTTTTGATTTTATTTGTACCATATGTACCATGATTGTTACGTAAATGACTAAGAAAGGATTATCTCACTTGATTTGAAATACCCCGAGAAAGCTCTGTTGTATTTTGGAAATTATGACTTTGGAAATAATCTTTATTGATAATTTTGGAACCCATCGTGATGGTATTTGTCTATTTGGTATTTATTTCTGATGAATTTTGATCCTTTTGGGAAATCATTGAATTTTCGACCGTTTGAAGTACTATGAAAATCTTCGTCAGCTGGATTCTTGGAATCGTTTTTGTAATTCTTTTGTTGGTCCTTGTACGACCTTACTGAGCTCTTAAAAGCTCACCCTTCGTTTGATTCCCTTCTGCAGGTGATGATAAGATGTAGCAGGTTCGGGAATGGGTTAGAGTCTGTGTACGCTTCCGGTGAGCCCGCCACTTCTGTCCCTGCGTGGGTCGGTACCGTCACCTTGTTTATAAGGACTTGAGTTTGTAAAGAATCTAGGTTTTAATCGTTTAAGTTTAAGCAGTTTTGTAAGATTGTATTTGAAGAGTTTGAGATAGTATCGGATTAGATGTTTTGAAGTATGTGTTAGTGATCAGATTTAACAGGTTTCATGTGATCCGGTAGGTTAACGACCCAGGAATTTGGGGAGGGCGGAGCTCCGGATTTCCTGGGGCGTTACAGTTGATGACATCATCATCTCAACCTTTATAATTAGGGGTCTTGAGAATTCATTTAGAGAACTCTTGAACATTTTCAGAACTCACTTTCTCACTCTAGAATTCTAGGGAGAGAAACATACATGACCTTGACTCTGAACCTAAGCATCGGACTGTGACTGTCGTCGTGTATTCACCCAGCGCCATCGCCCTTCGCAGCACTTCCACCCTCAAGTTCTATCTGAGAAGCCCTTGGTCTCTGCCCTTGGCATCTGACTCGGGCTGCATTCCTTGTGGCACCTCCACTTGAATGCGAACCCACTTTCTTGGCATAAAAAATTTATGGGCGTTACATTCTCCGCACCTTTAAAAGAAGTCCGTCCTCGGAATTAAACATATCTTATACTCCCAAAAATAACTTCGTGTCTTGTCTCCGTTCTTAAGCATGTTACCCCGATAGCAACCAATACAATGGCCCAGTACTGTCTAACTCCGCACCACAGTTCATGCCTATGAAAATCCAACTTCAAAATTTTCACGTAAAAAATTGTAACGCTTAGCTCAAACTTATTAGATCTCCACTACCCTAATGTGATCTCTAATTGCTTGCTAACTGTTTAATAAGGTTAGCAGACGTGACTGAATGCGTGGTACTATAATCAAATGACACTTTCGTAAAGGTAGAAGAGATAGGGAGTGTACCTGTAACCACCGAGTCGGAAGCCTGTACATCATGTCGAGTCATCGTAATAACTTTTATTGTTGCATGGGGTTTTCTTTCGTTTAGTTGACTCTGTGGTCCGGTTCTAGGGCAATCCCTACGAAGTGACCTTCTTGTCCGCATGAGAAATATTCCCTCGTTCTCCACTTATAGATTCGACCAAGGTGAAAGTGATTACGCCTGGGGAAGGCAGCGATCAAGCTTTTCCACTCTTCTGAGATGCTGAGTTCCTTTCGAAGTTCTTCCGTTCGTCATTCCAAGTTTTTTACAGTTCCTTTCATGGAGCGTTCTCTGCTGGCAGTCTATTTCTTGTTGCTGCTCTAATTCTAGAATGCATATCTCCTTTTGTGCCAGATATAGGTACCCACATGGCCCTAGAGTATGGATTAGCCAGCGTTCTCGAGTCAAACCTTTGGGGTTGCTTGGTCGACAAAATCTTCTGGGATAACGAGGAATTTTCTTTTTCCATAGTAGGTTCGATATGGGCTTTTTGGCTACACATCGTATAGCTAAAAAAAGAAGGGGTCGTCAGATTTAAGGTGCAATATATCTCAACCTTATGCTAAAACATCAATGTCAATCCTAATTGTTGGCAGATCAGAGGTTGACCGCGTCCATCTACTCCCTTGTGGTTGCGCCCTTACTAACAACAATTGCTTTTGGTGCAGTGGTAAACGCTTGATCATAACACTAATATAACTCTTTAATCTCAATCACATATTATCTTATGCTTAGGAGTCTACAGAATCTCATATCTAAACTCTAAGTACCACCAAACCGTATTGCTTAGCTTAATAATCAATCACTTAACCTTTTACCGGATCCTCATATTCTCGGATCCACTACTCTGCTTGAGCCCGCAAGAATGTCACAGAATCTCTATCTCCCAACTGATTCTGTAACTCTATAGCCTTCTTCCAAAAGTAGTATTTTATAGTATTTTTGCCTTTGCCCCAATAGAAATCATAGCTTTTCTTCATACGCTCCAATTATGTGTTCATAGATTCCCTTTCCTCCATGGCTCGACTAGTATCGACCTCCAAGGACGCCATCTGACATATCATCTTGTCTTTCTCACTAGTCATCTGAAGTACTTCCGCTTCCATTCATTCGGTTTGGGGTCCTCACGATCGATGTGTTCGACCCCAAACTCATCCTCAGTAGGCCCTTCTAGTTCAATCAAAATAGGGTCTTCTTCTTGCCCTTCCTCCTCATTTAGGTCTTTTTCCTCAGGATCTCCTTGAGGATCCTCTTTGAAGTCATCGTCTTTGATCCATCCTCAAATACCAAGTTGCGCATCGTTAGATATCCCAGCCATATCCTATAGCAAGGAAGATGCAAACGCCATCAATACACCCTTGTCTATTCAACTTCACATATCTGAGGTACATTATCGTCTAACTAAGATCATCAATTTTCCTCCCTAATACTCTCGTCAATCAAGTAAGCATCCTAATATAAGCTTCTAAGGTCTACAGAATCATAACCTGAGCTCTGATACCATTCTTATCATGACCCAAACCCAGGGGTGAGCCCATGAACTAGTGTCGCATGTCCACTAAACCTCCACCAGGGCTCTACCATGACTACTACAACTTGTACACAAGATTTATAATAAGTACTAAGTCTAAGCCATTTACGAGATTACCAAAATCATACTCATGGATTACCTCAAAGTACGTTTATAATACATCCACATTATTAAACTAACAAGGATAATTAAAAAAAACCCCTAGCTCCGACCAATTTTCAAAATAGGAAAGCAGTATTACGAAGTCATCCAAACATTATCAATGCCCTAAGAGAACTTCAACTCCCTAACAACCATCTCCTGCAACTGCATCCTCATGACCCTCATGAATATGGGTTCAAGTATGTAGTCACCTGAAAACATTTATAAAAGAGTGAGCAGGGGGCCAATAAGCACACATACCATGTCCCTAAAATAGGTTTTGGGGATTATATAAGATACCATGGAAGTTCTTTTCAAGATCAGGCAATCAATATCACCATAATGAAAAACTGCTTCGTTATACATACATAAATATAGTTGCACAAAAAGATTCTTAAAACTAGAGTATGGCTTCAAGAAAGCTCATCAAACAACTATTACAACTAAAATATGTTGCGTTCAGCATACGAGCCTCCTGACTAGGGCCCACAATCCCTTATAATCCCGGGATAAGTAATTTTGTGGATGTAGGGGCGAACCACGAGCAACAGTACTGTGCGTCAATATATGGCCCCGTCGACCAGGACTCATAATCCAACTTTTTTCCGTAGATAAGCGAGCCAGAGTTACTGTCTCATTCAACATAAGTCAAATCTAAAACCACTACGAATAGAAATATTCCATGGCATCTTTAATTCATTTTCACCTCAAACAATTTAACATGAAAACGTAAGCAATACTAAGACTTTAAAAACTTTCATTTGATGGAATTATGTATACATTTATATATTGGAAAATAGGGTTTATGGAGGAAAATGGCAAGAGTATTTATCTGACTCGATAACTGGTTCTTGTACTTGCTCAGATGCCGGTCCTAACTCTTGTCTGTCGAAATCTAAATGACAAACCATACGGGTGTTCATTCTTGACGCTCAATCATGCTTGACTGCTGAATTTTTCCTAAGTGAGTGAAATTACCAAAATGCCACAGACTTGTATAAAATTACGAAAATACCCCCGACGCCTAACGTACCATAACACATCCAAAAATAACTCAAAACATCCATTTAAAAGACTAGGTGGATTTTTCAAACTAAAAAGTCCCTTAGGAGATTTTCTGCTCAAAATCCAAATCCGCTCCTTTAATTGAACGCTACAGGCCATATTTTAAAAGCATAACAATCGTCATCGGAAAGCCACGAAATTTCAAACACTCAAACGTCTCAGTAAAATAAGGTTACATTAAAATTTCAGACACTCACCCCGAATTATGTTCCTCTCTTTCTCTCTATGCACTGCACACACCCCTCCACTCCTTCTCTTATTTCCCCTCTCTATATTCATATAAACATAACAAAAACACTCACACAATGCACCACGGCTTCTCCATGACAGCCCCTCTCCTTTTCCCCTCTCCCTCTTCACGCACAAGCACCTCACTCTCACGCACACACAAGCGCAAAATACACCCCACCATGGCTGCCACCACATGGCAGCCCCTTCCTCTTCTCTCTTCTCCCTCACTCGCACCCATAACACACACCACACAACACCATACATGGCTGCCCCGTGGGAGCCCTTCCCTTCCCCTTTTTCCCTCACTTTAGTAGCCCCCATCGCACCACCACACTGGCCCACATCCCACAGCAACAGCCCGCCTACACGGCTGCCCACACAGCAACCCTTTCCCCTCTCTCACGTCACACACACACAAACACATCACACAGCACACTATCACCCTCTTCCCCTTCACAGTGCACACAAATCCATGCACATTTACACAATCTTGTCCAACAAATTGCAAGACACCCATATACATAACCGAATAAATGAATGGAATAGAAGAGAAAAGTAGAGAAGCTTACCTAGGTTTTAGCCTAACTTCTTCTTTCTCTCTCTTTTTCTCCAGAACTTACAAGTAAGGCTGAGGGGTTAGAGACTTATGTGATGGCCAAATCCTAAACGAGGGTATTTATACTAACCCTAAAAAGAAATTTTCTTAGAAACCCTTGGACTTAATTATTTATTTTTCTTTCCCAAGTTTGCCCACAATTTATAATATAATGGAACGAGCCCAATTTGATTAGGTTAAGGTAAAAATAAAATTTTCAAATTAAAGTTCTGAGTGTTATAAGCACAATTCTAGCGGCCACGATGCAAGGTCTTCAATAGAAGAAACTTTTACTACTCAAAGCTCACTTCGAAGCATAAAGAAGTGTTTGCAAACATCAATCATCGATCGGATGTCATACTTGGAAGGAGGTCAAGGCAAAAAGAATATTGAGGCTGAATGTGATGATGATGACGATGCATGCTCTACTACCCAACCACAAAGAAACGAGCAAGCGTGAAGGTTGAGTTCGTATAATGGGAAATCGAGGTGTTCGGTGCGAAAACCTTGAGATGTATGATGATACGTCTTGAAGTTGCCGAATTTTATAGAAAGCACAATCCTACGGCCTTCCTTGATTGGCTTATATCCATGGAAGATTACTGTGAATAATACTCTATGACTTAGCACAAGGAAGTTTGGTTTGTCAAGGCAAAATTAAAGGGCGCAGCCTACTTGTGGTGGCATAGCATTAAGGATTATCAAGGTCTACATGATGTCAAATATACTTTCGGTTGCTAATATCAGGTTGCTACCACATCAGGTTGCTAATATCAGGTTGCTAGTTGTAATTTTATCTAATATCAGGTTGCTACCACATCCAATGACGTGATGTCAGATATACTTTCGGTTAAGTCATTAAATGCTTGTATATTATTTGATTCTAGAGCGTCATATTAATTTGTAACTCTTACTTTGACGCGGAGATTGAGGGTGAAAATCCGTCCTTTGGAGCTGACCTTGTGATAGGCACTCCTAACGGGGAGTCTTTGACTGTTTCTACAGTTCTCTGTGACTATATTGTTCATATTGGGGATAGAGATCTTCCTAGGGATCTCATCCTATTTTGATGTTTGGGACTTTGATATCATATAAGGCATGGATTGCTTATCCATATTGGCTTTTATAGGGCGCAAGTCATACGTGACTATCGAGCTGGAGCAGTTAGAGCGCGATAACCTAACAGGTTTGAACTTAGCATTCGTGGGACATGAATTTAGGTGTGAAGGTTAAACGTGGCTCGACTACTATATTAGTAGTTACAGAGTTACGCAGCGGTAGTGCCAAGACGTTATAAGTAATAAGAAATCTGATATCAAATTTTGAGGACTAAATTTTTGTAACGTGAGGAGAATGTAATATCCCGTACCTTTTTGAGCTGTCTAAAATGATCATCTATGCTCTGGAAAAAAAAATGCGATAATTTTGAGTAATACTCGGGTATATGTAGAGTACATAAGCCTAAAATGATTTCGGGGTCAAAATTTAATTCCGAAAAGTTTTTTCATTTGTAAATATGGAAACTTTGGGGAAAATTTTTTATTTTTAAAATTTGGTATAATAGCTGTCAAATTTTTAGAGAAAACTCTCTTAATTGGTTCCACCTCCTACTTCTTTATTGGTGACTAATGGAAATTTCTTATAAAGTAATGGATAAAGTCTTTAAGGAATTAAAGAGAAAAAGGGAACAAAACAAAAACAGAAGAAAGAAGAAATAGAGCACTTTGCTCGGCAAGAAGAAGGGCAGAAAACAGGGGAAGAAAGGAAGAGGGGGAGAGAGAGAGAGAGAGAGAGAAAGAGAAGGAATTGAAGGAAATTTCAAAAGGTTAATTCCCTTTCTCTATTAGTGTGTGAATTTATTGTGTGTTAATGTATGTTTTATTCTGTGTCTGTGTTCAACGTGAGTGGGTGTATTACTGTGTGTGTGTGTGAAGAGTGAGGACTGTGTGTGCGTGTGTGTTGCCGTGTATCTGTGTGTGATTTCAGTGTATGTGTGTGTGTATGGATTGCTGTAGTGTGTGTTCAGAGGGTGTGTAGAAGTGTGTGTTTTCAGTGTGTTGCCGAGGGTTTGTGTGTGTTTTGGTGTGTGAAGTATGTGTTTGTGTAATTGGGCAGTGTGTGTGTGTGTTTCAGGTAAAGTATGTGTGTGTGTTTCGGGTGTGTGAGTATTTTGGGTTATTGTGTGTGTAGTATTGTGGTGTTAGTGTGTGTTTAGAAGGAAATTTGGAAGATTGTGTGTGTTTTCAGTGTGTTGCCGAGGGTTTGTGTGTGTTTTGGTGTGTGAAGTGTGTATTTGTTTTTTTTTGTTAGACCACTCGGTTTCCGGACACCACATTGGGAGCCGACTAATCCGGGTTCGAGCCGGGCAGGACCATATGGGCGGCAAAGCTCTCCCTACCAAGTTTTAACACAGTTGCATTCCCAGGTGACACACGGTGGCCTTTGATGGCACAAAGGAAACCGTATGTGGCACTCGACTTGCCTCTTGCAAGAAGAGTCCGCCAACAAATCTCAACAATCTATAGCAATCAGTGCATCAACATTGCATAAAACAGTGCACAAAGAAGTAATTTCAACACAAGGGCAAAACGGTCCCAAATATTCTCATTACTTCAAAATCATCGTTACAACTTCAGAAGGCTTCGTTTGCATCCACAATGTGCAAAATAGCTAAACAGGCAAGCTAAAACAAAGCAAGGGACTCTCGGGTATAGGTGTACATGTACTCCCTATATAGTACCATTAGGAGGATTTTTCAAAGTGACAGTAGTAGACATCACTATGTGCGAGGAGTCATAGTGCCCCTTTTTAAAGAAATACAACTCGAAATGACTTGAAAATTTACATGGAAACTTAAATATATACAAGGGTGATCTCCACCAAAATTGAGCAAAAACGCACGCCTAGATCTTCAGATCTTCACGGTTGGCTTTTGACGTGCGCGGCACTATAGTTGGGCGCGCGGGCGCTGTGCTTGACGGGCGCATGGGCGCGAGACTTGAAGAACTTGCAAGGACGCATGGGCGCGTGCAGGATGGGCGCGGGGGCGCTGTGCAGGATGGGCGCGGGGGCGCGGTGCTAGGCGGGTGCAAGGGGCAGCCCGTGACATTCTCCCCCACTAGAGCTGTTGACGCCCTCGTCAACTTCTGCATGTGGTAGGCTTCAATCTTGTCGGTGTAGGCTGACAAGTCTGCTGCTCGTTCCCAAGTGTTCTCTTCGTCCATATATCCCTGCCACTTGACTAGGTACTCCTGATGGCGTTTGTGGGATGCTGTAATCACTCTATCATTCAAAATAGCTTCAGCAACTCGCTTTCCTGCCGCTTTGGGTTTGAGTCCTGGTCTCTTGATTTGGCCCCTGGAGGGGTCTGCTGTGTCTTCATAGAATGGCTTCAACATGCTGACATGAAAGACGGGATGGAGCTGGCGGCTCCACCAATTTGGCGGATCAACTTTGTAAGCCATCTTGCCTATCTTCTTCACTATAGTCAGGGGTCCCTCATATTTCTGCAAAAGACGAGAGTCTCTTCCCCTTAGAAATTTGCGATCTTGTGGCAGTAGCTTAACCATAACTTTCTCGCCCACGTTAAACTCCTGAGATCTCCTGTTCTTGTCTGCGTGTTTCTTCATTCTTCTGGCTGCTTTCTCCAGGTAGGAGTGAGCTAGGTCTATATTCTGCCTCCATTCTTCGCTGAAGCTTATGGCCCTCGGAGATTTTCCTGCTTTGGGGACATTTACTGTGTGGGGAAGTAACGGTTGTTGTCCATTCACAATCTCAAAAGCACTCTTCCCTGTCGAAGAGCTTTTGCGTGAATTGAAACACAGCTGGGCAACGTCCAGTAGCTTGACCCAATTTTTCTGTGTTGCACTGACAAAATGGCGGAGGTATTCTTCTAGCATGGAATTGAACCGCTCCGTCTGACCGTCTGATTCTGGATGATAACTTGAACTCATGGAAAGTTGGGATCCAAATAACTTAAAGAGTTCAGTCCAAAAGTTTCCAGTGAAGCGAGAGTCCCGATCACTGACAATGTCTTGAGGCATGCCCCAATACTTCACCACATACTTAAAGAAAAGTTGCGCTGTGTCTTCGGCTGAGCAATACTTGGGTGTTGCGATAAAGCTCGCATACTTGCTAAACCGATCAACGACAACAAGAATCGTGCCTAAGTCTCCAACCTTCGGCAGACCAGTGATGAAATCCAACGACACACTCTCCCACGGTCTCTCGGCGATCGGCAGCGGTTGTAGTAACCCTGCTTTCTTCTTACGCTCCACCTTGTCCTGCTGACAAGTAAGGCATGTCTTCACATACTCCTGCACTTCATCCCCCATTTGGGGCCAGTAGTAACCTTGTTGAAGGAGAGCTAATGTTCTTTCTCCTCCGGCATGGCCTGCCCAAAGGGTGTCATGACATTCTCGAATCAATGTTCGTCTCAGATCATCAACTCTGGGGACGTATACCCGTCTTCCTTTGGTCATCAGCAAACCATCTTCTTGCCAAAACTGTCGAGTTTTACCGCTCTCGATCAGTTTCAGCAGTTGTTGGGCAACCGGGTCCCTGGTAAGGGCCTTCTTGATCTTCTGTCCGATGTTGATGGCAACTCGGCTGTCTGCTCTAACAATAGCGTTCATGGCCATCAATGCTACCTGATTTAGTTCGGCTCTCCTGCTGAGGGCGTCTGCTACGTTGTTGGTTGAGCCGGCCCTGTACTCGAGCATGAAGTTGAATTCTGCCAGAAGTTCCTGCCACCTGGCCTGTTTCGAGGTGAGCTTAGATTGACTCAAGAAGTGGCTCACCGCAGTGTTGTCTGTCCGCACTATGAAGCTTGAACCAAGCAGGTAGTGCCTCCAAACTCTGAGACAATGCACTACCGCGAGTAACTCTTTCTCATGAGTCGTGTAGCGACGTTCTGCTTCATTGAGCTTCCTACTCTCATATGCCACCGGGTGGCATTCTTGCATTAGAACCCCTCCAAGTGCAAAGTCAGAAGCGTCTGTATGAACTTCAAAAGACTTCGACACATCAGGGAGAGCAAGTACCGGATCTTCAGACATAGCCCGCTTCATGGCCAAGAAGGCCGATTCACATTCCTTGGACCATTCCCAAACTTTGCTCTTCTTCAGAAGTTCGGTTAGGGGATGGGCCATTCTCGAATAATCTCGAACAAATTTCCTATAATAGTTGGCCAATCCTAGGAAAGATCTTAGTTCTGAAACATTAGTAGGCGGCTGCCACTCCTGTATCACTTGAACTTTAGCTGAGTCCATCCTGATCTGACCCTGTTCTATCACATGGCCCAAGAATTTAATCTTGGTCTGGGCAAATGTGCATTTCGACAGCTTCACATATAACTCGTGCTCCCTCAGTCGGGTAAGCACCTTCCTCAAGTGCTTCAGATGCTCGTCCAAGCTGGAACTGTAGATCACAATATCATCGAGATACACTACTACAAAATCATCAATGTAGTCCCGCAAAACCTGATTCATCAAGGTGCAAAATGTGGCCGGGGCGTTGGTCAAGCCGAACGGCATGACCAGGAACTCATACGCACCGTATCTGGTGACACAAGTTGTCTTCGCCTCATCACCTTGGGCGATTCGGACCTGCCAATACCCAGACTTCAAGTCCAACTTGGTAAACACTCTCGCCCTACTAAGCTGATCAAAACAATCGGCAACTAAAGGGATAGGATACTTGTTCCGAATAGTCACCTTGTTTAGCGCCCTGTAGTCCACACACATCCGCAAGGAACCATCTTGTTTCTTCTGGAAGAGGACTGGCGCACCATAAGGCGACTTCGCTGGAGTGATCAAACCCGCGTCTAACAACTCTGTCAGTTGTTTTCTGAGTTCAGCAAGTTCTGGTTGTGACATCCGATACGGAGCTCGGGCGGGTGGCTTCGTGCCTGGCACAAGCTCGATCTCATGGTCAATTGCCCTTCTGGGTGGTAATTTCTTCGGCAATTCATCAGGCATCACATCTTCAAAGTCGTTTAATATCACTTTAACTTCTTTGGATAATGGTCCCGATACTTCTTCAATCTCGTCCCACCGTAGCATGGCAAGGTAGGTCGTTTCGTCCCGTTTTAACCCCTTTTTCAACTGGAGGGCTGAAATAGAACGCTCTCCCGCCCTAGTAGATACAGTCGGGATGACACACGGTTTACTCCCAAGCATGGCCAGAGAGTTGGTGCATGGCATCACGGTGGTCTTCGTGTCACGCAGAAACTCCAACCCAAGGATCAGCTTAAAGTCGTCCATGATGACTACTGAAAAGTTGGTCCTTCCTTCGTATGGGCCAATCTTGATCAAAACAGATCTCGCTATTCCCGCTACTGGCTGTGCGGCAGAGTTGATAGCCTTCACCCGTCCGCACCCTTTTTCTAGAGTTAGACCCAGTCTTTCCACTTCGGTGCTTGAAATGTAATTATGGGTAGCTCCTGTGTCCACCATGGCCCTGATGGCCTTCCCGTTAACCTTGATGTCCACATACATCAAGCCTTTCCCTGGTACATCGCTCTTTTTCTTTGGCGGCACGTCTTTAGGCTTTTCCCCAGTCGAGCTCTCTTCGGGGTTCCCAACCTGCGTTGTCACAGCATTACACCACTGAGGAAAGGCCCCGACGGCATCTTCCTCCTCGTAATCTTGTGTGTCTGTTTGTTCCTCTGTTGGTGGATGCCTTGATTGAGAGCCAGATTGTTCCCCACGTTGCACCTGCCCCATGTTGTCAAAGAAGGCATTCATCATCTGTCGTTGCGGACAATTAGCGATCACGTGCGGCCCTTGACACAAAAAGCAACCCCTGAAAGCAGGTTTCTTCACTTCTCCGCTAGTGCTAGCGTCAGGCTTGGCTTTGAACCCAACTCCACTCTTCTGTAGGGTAGAAGAGTTTGACGCCCAACTGCTTTTACTGCCCCAACTTTGGTTTGGCGCTTGACCCCCTGGCTTCTTGCCACCATTACTCCTGTTTGGATTCCCTCTCTGAGGGGGTCTCTGTGGTTCGTAGTTATAATCTGAAAGGCTCTCGGCAGCGATGATGGCTTCGTTAAGGTTGTTCACCCGACGTCTATTGAGCTCGGTGCGAGCCCATGGTTTTAACCCTTCCATGAAGAAGAAGAGTCTGTCGACTGCGGACATGTCGCTGATGTCCAACATCAAGGCAGAAAATGCCTGGCAATATTCCCGGACCGATCCGGTGTTCTTGCATTCCAACAACGCTTTCCTCGCGTTGAATGCGGTGTTCTCTGGGAAAAACTGGCTCTTTAGCTCGCGTTTGAGTATTTCCCATGTGTTTATGACGCAAGACCCATCTTCGATCTCTGCGTACTTCTTCCGCCACCATAACTTGGCATCTCCAACCAAGTACATGGCAGCCATCGACACCTTTGTCGCTTCCGAGTCAACTCTGATGGCTCGAAAGTATTGTTCTATATCGAAAAGGAAGTTTTCTAATTCCTTGGCGTCACGGGCTCCCCCGTAACTCTTGGGCTCTGGCACTCGTGGCCTCGATGAGTGCTCCACACCCCCTGCGGGTGTGTTAACCACTGCACGACTAAGAAGCTCCACTCGATCCTGGAGCTCTTGAAACTTGCCCTCCCAATCCATGTTCTCAGCATAGCGGGCATTATCAGTGGCTTCCACATTCACTTCCAACGCGTCCAGGCGAAGGGAGATTTGCTTCAGGATGCCTGGAGCATCCTCGTCGCACTTGACAATGCGTTGGACCTGTGCTTCCAAAGCATCAATTCTTTCTTTCATGTTGGCCATAGTTTTTCTCAACAAACTATCCCACACAATTCTCTTAGCTGAAGCCACGGTCTTTTGGGACAACCGCGGCTCTGATACCACCTGACACACGGTGGCCTTTGATGGCACAAAGGAAACCGTATGTGGCACTCGACTTGCCTCTTGCAAGAAGAGTCCGCCAACAAATCTCAACAATCTATAGCAATCAGTGCATCAACATTGCATAAAACAGTGCACAAAGAAGTAATTTCAACACAAGGGCAAAACGGTCCCAAATATTCTCATTACTTCAAAATCATCGTTACAACTTCAGAAGGCTTCGTTTGCATCCACAATGTGCAAAATAGCTAAACAGGCAAGCTAAAACAAAGCAAGGGACTCTCGGGTATAGGTGTACATGTACTCCCTATATAGTACCATTAGGAGGATTTTCCAAAGTGACAGTAGTAGACATCACTATGTGCGAGGAGTCATAGTGCCCCTTTTTAAAGAAATACAACTCGAAATGACTTGAAAATTTACATGGAAACTTAAATATATACAAGGGTGATCTCCACCAAAATTGAGCAAAAACGCACGCCTAGATCTTCAGATCTTCACGGTTGGCTTTTGACGTGCGCGGCACTATAGTTGGGCGCGCGGGCGCTGTGCTTGACGGGCGCATGGGCGCGAGACTTGAAGAACTTGCAAGGACGCATGGGCGCGTGCAGGATGGGCGCGGGGGCGCTGTGCAGGATGGGCGCGGGGGCGCGGTGCTAGGCGGGTGCAAGGGGCAGCCCGTGACACCAGGGCTCGAACACGAGACCTCTGGTTAAGCTAGGACAACCCCTTACCAGTTGACCTACGCGCCTGAAGTGTGTATTTGTGTAACTAGGTAGTGTGTGATTGTATAACGTCCCGAATTTTCGGCATTAATTTCAAGTAAATAAAGGCAAAAACCCTCAAAATATCAAAAAGTCTTCCAAACTGGTTATTCAAAGCCGTTACCAATCAGTCTCAAAGATACATTAATAATGCTATAGTGACCTAAAGCAGTTATATATTCCTAAATTAATCTAACACGGAGTTCAAAAATAAAATCTAAACAAATTCAACTCGTGTTTATTATTACATCTAAAAATGTTAATACTCACTCTGATGTAATATTGCTAGCTCTCAGACACACAGCTAGCCCTGTAATCCACTTCCCTCTACTGATTACCTGAAAGTAAAACAACGAGGAGGTGAGTCAAATGCCCAGTAAGGTCGCTCAACAAACCAACCAAAAAGGATAGAAAAATGTACGAGAAAACAAAATTACGGATGTACAGAGTTTCAACGGAACAGACACAAGACAGAATTTCAAAATGCCAGAATGTATCTTAGTACAGAGACAGACACTAGAGGGACCATTCAGAATTAAGTCCCACATGCCATCACTGAGACGTGAGACAGGGTTCAGAACATAAGATCGTGATCTCTAGCTCATACAACTGAGTTAACTCATGTTCCAATCCACATGGGTAAGTCAAAAACAGAAAAGTCACATACACTGTGACATGGCTCACATAATTATTAACACATAGAATTAATTTACCGCGATACCAACAAGTTTTTTAGACAATGGAAATTGGTGTCTTCTCTAAGCTACACAAACGGTACGATGCAAACATGGACAGATATTTGAAACCAATTTACATACGGTATTTCAAAAGATTGTAGAACTAGCCCAATATTGGACTTAAATCGAAGAGGACAAAACAACGGACTCAACAAAATGTAAATCGCTGGAATATGGGGGCAACACGATTAACTAAAGAATGGGACAAAAAAATATGCCGATAAAACTAGAGTAATGGACATGTGTGAACAAACAACACAAAAACCCAAAAGGGATTCACATTCTGATATAGTTTTACACACTACAAGAAAATTAGGATTTTGCGACGGACTTTTAGCGACGGAAGATATTCCGTCGCCAAAACGTATTTCAGCGACGGATAAACCCGTTGGTAAAATGTCTGTCGTTAAAAAATTATAAGCGACGAAAGTTACCGTCGCTAAAAATTCCGTCGTTAAAGATATCTGTTGTCAACGGGCTTTTAGCGACGGTGTCATTCCGTCGCTAAAAGTCCTTATAAAACAGTTTCGTCTTTTTTCACTCTCCCCGTTTCTCTATGTCTCTCACTCTCACCCACTCACCGACGATATTGGCGTTCTCCCTCTCCGACGACCCACCTCCGGAGACATCACCGCCCCCCTCCCCCGACGTCGTGCCCCTCCATATCCGCGTGCCACCAACGCTGCGCCACCAATTCCCTCCATTGCCGCGCCACCAAGGCCCTCCATTGCCGCCGCGCCCCTAACACTGCCGCCACCGCACCACCTCTCTGTATGCAGGGGCGGAACCAGAATTATTTTTTTTTATATTAAAATAATATTATATAGAGATTTTTTAAAATCTCTATATAATCACTGAATTAAACGCAATTTAAGAACTTTACTAAATCTCTATATAATCACTGAAATTAAACTATACCAATGTTTCGATACTCAAAATTTTAGAATTAAACTCTAGGTTTATGATACTTTTAATGTACCAATATATTTGTATTGACATCTATATACATGCAAAATAACTCAAGTTTGTAGCATAAGTATCGACATACAAATATAAAATAAATAATAATAATAAATTAATGATAATTTACCAAAACAGTGGGCCACTCCTTCAAGCACTCAAGTCTCAAGTAGACAACACTCAACAGACAACAGACAAATTCACCACGGCTGGATGCAGCTCCACCACGAATTGGGATGAAGCAACATATAACAGACAAATTCCCAGCAGCAAATCCCAGCAATCGTCCGAGCAGCAGCTCGCGGTCGCCGGCAGCCGGTAGGGATGACAATGGGGCGGGTCGGATGCGGATCTTATAAGATCCGCAACCACCACGCTACCCCTGAAATCCCGCCCCACCCCCGTCCCCGCACTGGGTTATATAATCTCAATACCATATCTGACCCTAAAATACTTTAGAAAACCCGTCCCCGCCCTGCACCCGCCCCGCCCTTCCGTTATGCCCTCGAAACCCGTCCAAACCCGCCCCGCCCCGTTCCGTCTGCTTTGGCACTTGGCAGAATTGCTTTTTGACCATATATTTCAATAATTTTGCACTACAAAACTGTATCATCAAAAGAAATAAAATAGAGAGATATCAAATTAATGTCCAAAATCCTACAGGATTAATAGATTAGATTACATCACATCACAGTTCGAATAAATGATACCACGATTCAAATATGTTACACATTTTCGAAATAGCTTAACTTCAATACAAATTCCTCAAAACAATCACTTAGAAGTAGCAAATACAAATACAACAAAATAGCATAACGATGTCCAAAGCAACTTAGTCCAGCTGATCCTCACTCCAAATACAAATGGAGTCAATATTCACTGTTAAACGTTAAAAGGAAAAAATGACGTTAAAATAAATAGCTAAAAGAAAGTAAGGAGTCAAATTGAAATGAAGTACAAATTGCATAAGGAGTCTTACATCCGTAACACATGAGTTGTCCCCATCTTTGTCATCATAAATTGTTTAATATTCCTTGTGTGCTAGATTAGATACACCTATAACACAATAATACAAATTTAAAGTGCATGTCAAAATTCACAAATAAAATCAAGAATGAGTTACCTCTCATTTCGTCCAGCTACTTAACACCGGACAAGCAAATGAACATTTACTTCCAGCTTTAGAACATAAGGTATGTGTTAAATTTGGAAAATTCGCGAAGTTAACCGGCTTTTGGTGCCAAGTTCAAACCACAATTTAAGCAGTATTTTCAGGTTCAGTTACATTTTCATCTTAATCAACCTTGATTTCCTGTTTCTCAAAGAGTTTTCAATTTTGAACAAAATAAGAGATTAGACTTTTGAAAGTGCTTTTATGAATAATAGGAAGAGACAAAAGCCTTGCTGCAATTTGCATGCATGATTCACCGACATGATCCAAGAGTATCGCGGATATAGTAGCATGAATAACAATGACATGCCAAATACATCATGTTTCTAGCATTCACGTTAATAACAAAGATTTAGTGTTCTTTTCAATGACATGCCAAATACATCAGGTTACTTGCATGTTTTTAGCATTCATGTTAATAATCATTGCTGATATAGTACAATGAATAACAAAGATTTAAAAGTGTGACTAACAGCTTGTTTAATAACTAAAGGGTGCACATTTAGCAAGATCACTGATTTATTAGCATTCAGTTCTCTAGAAAGATCACTGATTTATTGTTCAGGTAAAGACTAAACCTTGTCTCTAGCAAGACAATTACTGTATCTGAAACTTTCTTTTGGACAAAATTGTTGTTAGGTCCTTCAAAGTGCAGATTGCAAGCCCAAAATCAGAATACTAATTGTGCTTCATAATCCCTAATCCTCCAAACACACAAATTTGCACCAACATACAAAAACTTTGCCACAATCCACAAATAAATATATAAGGTAGCATATGCACAATTGCAGGTAGCTTTGCCACAGTTCATAATCCCTAATCGAGATTTAATATCGGCATGCACATTACAGGTAGCCTATGCACAATTGCATATTTTAAAACTTCTAAAAATTCATGGAGCTTACCTTTGTGATTGGTATCGAATCTTAACAGCTACCCACCAAGAAACGACAAGGTAATGCTAAGCTTTCTTCCAAGTTCCAGCAGGTCAGATGTTCTTCCAATCTTGCTTCCAATGGTAGAGTCACGGCTGGAGAAGCTCGGCGGAGTCGCCGCAGAGAAGTTCGACATAGTCGTGGACAGAGAGAGACCAGCGAGGGAAGCGCTGGAGATTCAGTCACGATTGGAGAAGCTCGACGTAGTCGCCGACAAAGAAGCTCAACGGAGTCGCCGACAGAAAGAGAACAGCGAAGGAAGAGCTGCGGTGGCTGGTGGGGAAGCTCGGCGGCGTCGCCGAGAGGGAGAGAACAAAGAAGAAGGAGCTGCGGTAGTGCCGTGGCTGCCTGGCCATGGGGAATCTCGACGGAGTCGCCGAGAAGGAGATCACAAAGGAGGCAGCTGAACGGCATAGTGAGAGAAGATCGATCTTTATTCTTTAGGGTTTACGATAAAATATTATATATATGTAAGGATAGACGGCTAGGATTAAATGAATTATATGGTTGATATAGCGGGGCGAGAGCGGGTCACGGGGCGGGTCGGATACCGGGGTGGGCTAGATGAAATACCACACCCGACCCTAACCCGATGCGGATTGTTTTTAAAAAAACCATACCCGCCCCGTGAACCGGTCAAAGTCAAAATGACCCGCTCCTATCGGACCGAGGCGGGGCGGGGATCCGCCGGTTGCGGATCTTATTGCCATCCCTAGCACCCGGCATGGTGACTGGGTGAGGCACTCCGTCAAGCAGACCTGGTCGCGTGGTCGGACGGCGTCAAGCAGTAGCACTCCGTCAAGCAGATCTGGTGACTGGTCGCGTGGTCGGACGCCAAACAAAGACTCAGAGATTTGGTCGCCGGCAGAATACCATTTCTTCAAGATCTGGTCGCCGGTCGGAGATCTACAAGGTGAGTTTAGACCGTTCAGTCACGTGGTCTCGGGGAACGGGGTATCGGGGATGGGGGAACGGGGTCTCAGGAACGGGGTGGTGCGATTCCCGAAAACCAATCTAGACATCAATTCTGGATTTTCGAGCAAAAATTTCTTGAAATAATTTTTAGCCCAAAAATGACTTCAGGTTACTAAAAATAGTGTTTTAAAATGTTCTTGAGATTTTCCGATGCGAGGGGCACCTGGGGGTATTTTAGTAATTTTCCACCCAGAGGGTGTGTTTTGGTAATTTTACCTATAAGAGGTGCTTTTTGGTAAGTTCACATACGGAACGGATATTTTAGTTATTCTACTTACAGGAAAGATGTTCTAGAGATTTAGATATGAGGGGTGTTTTAGTAATTTTACACATTAGGGGTATTTTGGTAATTTCACATAACCAGTGAGTGAGTCATTTTGGGAGTAGGAGCAAGTTGGTATTGTGTTTATAGCATTGTGCTATATACTGTATTCTAATAACTAGATTTCTCTGTTTAGGTAAAAAACAGAAGATTGTTTAGTTAGCTTAGCTCCGGACTAAGGTAAGGGGTTTCTATCTGAACCCTAAATTCGATAACTTGTGTTTGTTCTTTCGATTTTTCCATCGCTATTTTTGGACTCTGAATATATGGATTGATATCAGCATATGTTATTGCCAATGAAACCCTCACATTGAACCTCAATCGATTATTTGAATTCTTATCGATGCTCGTCTTTTATTGCATGTTGAGCATTGAATTATTTGTTGATTCTGTGATTGTTGTCTTCTGATATTGACCTCGTTGGACTTTGGGTAAGGATTTTTATCTGAACATTGAGGTGATGATTTCTATTTGAACCTCAAACTTATCAATGTGTTTATATTTGTTCTTTCGATTGGATTCTAAATCTGTGAATTGATATCATCATATGTTATTGCCATTGAAACCCTACATTGGACCTTAAGAAATATTTGAAACTCTGGTTGATGCACATATGTTACTATGTTCGAGCATTGATTTGAATGTTGAAATATGCATGTTGTCTCTGTGAAAATTGACACGAGGACCAGTTATTCTGCACTGCCTGTGTGACTTTGCATATTTCTTTTCTAAGGGAGACGTTATAAGGATGGTATGTTCCTGCATAATTATACAGGCTAGTTCCTGATAAAGAGGTCTAGTTATTATACATCATGCATATGTACTCTGTATTGTGTACTGCCTGTGTGGCTTTGCTCATCTGTTACCCAGTGCTCATGTCAATATTATTTGTGTGGCTTTCCACATCGGTTATTGTGCACCGCTTGTGTGGCTTGGCTCATCTGTTACCATGTGTCTGTGTCAATATTATCTGAATCTGTTGCATGATATTTGAAAGTGATTGTGTTAATATTTGGTCGAAGGGATTGAATTGAACCCGCTTTCCCATATTATCAATGAACTATTTGAGATCATCCAAAACTCTTTGGAAAATCATCATTCATGGTCAATATCTTCTGAATTTGTTTACATTGTATCTTAAAATGATGGAAAATGATCATTTTGATATCTTATCAAAGGAGATTGAATTGTAACTCTTTCTCATCTTGTTACCAAACTAGTTATGACTGTTTTGTAATCTTTTGGAAAATTGTCCTTGAATTGGATCTTGTTGATCTTGTACAAATGCTTGTCTTGAACATAGAGAAATCTCTTGGTTTTGAAGTACCTTTTGTGTGACGTGGCTTAAATAATTTTGATCAATGATAATGTTCGAATGATTTGTCTATGTGCATGATATGTTATGATTCTAATACAGATGAGCTTTGGCGGATCTGTTTAAGGATACCGGAAGCAAGATGCTGAAATGTTATGTGTGATGTGTAAAATGAATATTGAATTGGTTTACCAGTTGTTCAGGTTGCTAAGCCACGGTCACTCTTTAAAACGGTTGTTTTGAAAATGATTGAAAATGGTTGTCTCAAAATGTTTGTGCTTGTTTGGAACCCTCCCCAGATTTTCTTTGAACTCGTTTTGAAATCCTTTGAAAAATCATCATTGTGTTTTAAAATGGTATATTTGAAAATGATCTTCAAATGATTATTTTGGTATCTAATCAAAGGGGATTGAGGTGAAACTATTCCTCGTGTTGTTGTCAAACTGTTTATGATTGTTTAAAATGTTTTGAAATATTATCATCAATTGAATATGTGCGTTGGAAGTTTTAGTAGTTTATGATTGTTTGAAATTTATGATTTTCGGAAGTTTTACTAGTTTGGTTTAAGTTAAAATTTTTTTTTTTTTGACTCTATATTTTGGAGGATTTGACTTACGGGTATATATTAGAATCTCTAAAGCTTGTGCCTGATGTGATTTGAGTTGATCTGGTAGGTTAACGCTCCGGAGGTTCGGGGCGATGGAGGCTCCGGATTTTCGAGTCGTCACATTTGATAATAATCAATGAGACAAGAGTTTACAACCTATCCAAGCAAAGTGGGACAACTGAGTTGATACGTGCATCAAAATTGATTTTCTAGGATAAAGCACCAATGTCAAAATGCTTTGCAGTTGAAATAGTTGACAGATATTAAGAGATATCATGGAAAATGAAGAAGACTTTGGTAGGAAAGTATTTGTCTTTGGAGGGAATTTTTGCCAAGTGTTACTACTTGTTCCAAAGAGCACAAGAAAAGAAACTCTAAATGCAGCCTTATCTTTGTGATCAAGTATGCAATAATTCACTTTAAAAACTTTAATGAGAAACATGAAAGCAACAGACGATGCATATTTCAGCAAGTTTTTTTTACAAGTTGGGGATAGGGACGAGTCAACAAACGAGGATGATATGATATGTATTCCAGATGAAATAGTGATGAAATGTGACAGTGATGCAGATCTAGAGTAATCCTTGATTAAGTGCAGCTTTCCTTCTCTGCAAGAAAATGCAAATTCGACAGTTTACATGACAGAGTGTGCAATACTTGCTTCGAGTGATACAAAAATATTCAATAATTATGACGAAGCAGTTGACGATACCAATCATTACTATGCAGAGAAATTTTTGAACTCCTTGACACTTAACGGTGTACCTCCACATTTGTTGATACTGGAGGAAAGATGCCCAATCATGTTGCTAAGAAACTTAGATCCATCTCAGGGTTTGTGTATTGGGACAAAAATGGTGTGCAAAAGTTTTAAAGACCATGTTGTTCATGCAAAATTGCAATGGGCAAGTTTACAGGAAACGAGTCTTAATACCATGAATTCCTCTTCCCCCAGCTGAGAATGAAGGCTACACCTTTCAATTTTAAAAAAAGCAGTTTCCCATACGCCTATGTTTCACAATGACCATTAATGAGGCTCAAGGACAAACTATACTATTTTTTGGCATCTACTTACCCGAGCCACTCTTCTCTCATGGACAATTAGTTACAACCCTTTTCAAGAGAAACGTCTATGTCAACAGCAATAGTGTTGATCAAGTTAGAGTCAGGAAAGGAAAGGGACAACATGCACTAAAAATATATTCTAGAAAAGTTTTTTTAGTTACCAAGCTTGATATATTTAGGCCACAAATTACCTTATCACTTTCTTGTGGTTCAGTTTTAGATTTTTAAGTTATGGAACATATGACCGCTTATAAGAAGAAGAAAAAAATTAGTTACTATCATCTTTATATTTTGGAAGTTTGTTAATTAGTCATGTATTACTATATCTTCTAAATAGGAAATTTCTCAAGTTCGTGTCATTTTCAACATTACTATCATGCGAAAGCACATGTCAACTGTAGAAATGGAAACTACTCAAGTAGTACCAGTGTTATCAAAGGCGCGCCTAGGCGCAAGACGCAGGGAGTTCGCCTCGCCTAGGGCTAGGAGCAGCCCTTTCAAAAAGGCGCGCACCTTGCACGCCCAAGCGCCCAGGCGTAAGGCGCAAGTCAGTGGAGGGGCAAAAAAAAAGCCCAAAAATCCTTGTCTTTAGTTTTTGCATCGTGGCACCATCTAAACCCCTCATTGTCTTTGGTTATTTGTTTCACAACATAATAAATCAATATCTAAAAGACAAAAAAAAAACCTAAAGCCCCAAATCCTCAATTAATCGGCTCTCTTTTTGTTGTTCATTGTGCTAGCGCCCCGTCACAAATTGTTGTTCTCTTTCAAGTAAATCTACTCCTTCACTTCACCTAAAGATGATGAAATTGAGCCGGACTTGGAGCCTATGATTCCTTTTTGAAGAAAGCATTGTTGCATTAACCCTCATTGATGATGGGGATAACGTTGTCATGTTCATTTAAGATTAACTACTTCTTACTAGATTTGAAACTTTTTATCGTGTTGAAAATTTGTTAAATTGTCATGTTCTAAAAAAATTTACGTGATTTTATTGGTTTAATGCACTAATATCTATTTGTTTTCATTTTGCGCCTCACTTCGAAAAGGCGAGCGCATACACCTTGCGCCTAGGCTCCAGAGACCCTTGGCGCCTTAGGTGCGCCCAGGGGCGGATCCAGAAAGTTCAACCGGGGGGGACCAAAAGTCATTAAAAAAATTGACACCTAACATAAAAGAATTCGCGTTACGATTGAATACGTTAAATGTAAAATAAATTTTTGATTATGGATCTACTACCAGAAATTATCTCATAAAACGGGCTTTCTAGAGACCCCCATTTGCTCAATTTGACTAATAATCATATAATATCACTATTTATAGTGATTTATTTAACTTGATAAAGTTGGTCAACAACAAACTATTAATCTTGGATGAATTAAACTTAACTCTTATTGTATATATGTATTACTAGTGCGATTATCAATTGTATGATGACAATAGTCATGTATAACATATTATAAGAATTTAAACTAAAAAAGAAAAAAAAATAACTAACCTTGATCTATTAGTGTTTTCTTTATAATATGGTGATTTATAATTTGAAAAAATGAAGATGGACAAAAGAACGAAGAACATAAAGACTACAACGGCCGGCGGCACAAAAAAGTAAATAACATAACAAAATGAAACTCTAATACATTCATTTATAATATATTGACATTTTAGTAAATATTTTAAACATATTTATCTATTGTTTAAGACAGCAAAAAAAAATTTCTCAAACTATAGGGTGGGGGGGGGGTGGGGGTGGGGGGTGGGGGGGTGCCATGGCCCCCCCTGGTCATGCTTGGGCTCCGCCCCTGGGTGCGCCTACGCCTTTAATAACTACGAGTAGTACCCATTAACTCTTTGGTGGCGTACCAGAGAACATGGACCATAAAAGTGATTCAACTACAGGCGCAAAGGGCGCGAGAAATATATTGAAGCTATTTTAATTGATAAAGAGGTATTTACAGAAGTACATCATTAGAATTTTTTTCATCTTTATATCATCATGAAACTACGAAAATTCACATTTTCACATTCTAAATTTCCAGGGAACAAAGTTCAGGCCGTTATGTGTGAGGAAACAATAACAAAATTTGATGACATCTTTATATTCAAGTGCTACACAATTGGTTATGGAACCGTTAAGCCGATAAACCTAAATTCCAGAATACTCATCCTAAAATTAAGTTGATGTTACAAGTAAGCACAAACATTCGTGAAGAGGAAAATCAAATCAATGTTCAATCGAACATTATGACATTCAAGCTAACAACAAATGAGTAAGGGAAAAGACCAATTATTGGTACGTTCTCGCCTTAAATGGTATGCATGATTGAAGTTTTAGTAAAAAGGAAAAGGCTTAATGTCAACCAAAATTGCAGAAATCCTTATACTGCTTAACTTTGTTTCTTATACAAATATACCACATCTTCCTTAACTTTGTTTACGGGATTCATTAAAGTAATAATCTTTGATGTTGAAAACAAAAGAAAACCTTACTATGATGCTCGCGTATTGTGTCAAAGATCATTTGTAAGATATGAGAACAACACTGAAGGCATAAACAGCCATGAGCCAAATGCAAATGTAAGATATGAGAACAACACTGAAGGCATAAACAGCCATGAGCCAAATGCAAAACAGAGTCGCATCCAAAACTCTAACATCAACAAAATGCATCAAAATTATAATGTTAACATCTTTGTGATTACATCAAGGTACAACGTTAGGCTCGAGATGGTTGATGACACATACAGAGTTACAGCTATCTTATTTGATGAAGTAGCCATAAAGGTGACTGGTTGCACTGTCGAACGATTCAAAGAGTCTATAAGGATTAAGGTGATAAATTCATAACCTTCTTTTTCAAATATGCATGTACATTTCGGACTTCATCCTAATACTATCAATTCTAGGGATGGCAATGGGACGGATCGGATGCGGATCTTATAAGATCCGCACCCGCCCCGCTACCCTTGAAATCCCACTCCGCCCCGCACCCGCCCCGCACCGGGTTGTACAATCTCAAATCCATATCCGATCCTAAAATGCTTCAAAAAACCCATGACCGCCCCGCCCCGCCCCACAGCGATGCGAAATTGGCAGTAGATCACGGCAGTGAAATTGGCAGCAGATCACTTCTTTTAGATCGTGGCTTGCTGATGGCTGGCTGTTGAGTCAGTCGCCGACGGTGCCGTTAGGTCCGTCGCAGCCTCGTAGGTCAGTCATCGACGGTACCGTTATGTCAGTCGCAACAGCGCAGGTCAATCGCCACGATGCAGTAACGTCAATCGCGACGGCGCAGGTCAGTCACCACGGTGCCATTAGGTCAGTCGACAGTCGCATCGTCGCAGGTCAGTCGCCGTCTCACCGACGGTGCGAAGGAGAGGGAGAGAAGATGAGGCGCGACGGCGGTGCGGCACGATGCAGTAACATCAATCGCAACGACGCAGGTCAGACGATAGTCGCATCCTCGCAGGTCAGTCGCCGTCTCACCGACGGTGCGAAGGAGAGGGAGAGAAGATGAGGCGCGACGGCGGTGCGGCACCATTGTTGTCGGCAGAGAGAGATTGATTGGAAAATAGGGTTTTGGGGAATGGGGGCTGATAAGGGCTAAAGGGCATGTTATATATGTGTGGGATGGACGGCTATGATTAAAAGATGAATAGGGTTAATATAGCGGGGCGGGGCGGGTCGCGGGGCGTCTGGACTAAATACCATACCCGCCCCTAACCCGTTGCGGATTTTTTTAAAAAAAACCATACCCGCCCCACGCCCCGGTCAAAGTCAAAATAACCCGCTCCTAACGGGACGGAATTTTGCGGGATCGGATTTTTTTGCCATCCCTAATCAATTCATTGCAGCATGAAGACACCAAACTACTACAAAAAGATGGTTGGACACAAAAATAAAAAGTACAAGTTTCTTATAAAGCTACATAGAATCTCTAAAAATAACAAAAACAAGGCATTGATTAGTGTAGAACCAATAGAAGCAATTGCAAAGAAAAGGACCCTAGAAGCGGTTGCAGAGACAGAGACAGAGACCATCACTTACAAACAAAGAATCACTTACAGACAAAGAGACAGTAGAAGCAATTGCAACCAAAGTGGCCACAATAGTCGATGATGACATGACTAAAATTTTCAAAAGAAAAAGGCTAAAAACATCTCCTGGAAGACAATGAAGGATGAGAAAGATTAGGACATTAGCGTTACTTTATAGGAAAGGAAGAAATTCAGATTAATTAGCAATAATACTTTGAAGCTTTACTGCGTGAATCTCTTTTTACAAATTCTTTTCACGTAGGTTGCATTCCAACGTGCACGTACAACCTAACTAATAAAAAATAAAAGACGACGACGAAAGAGACCAGTAAATAAGGTTCCTTTCAACGTTTTACACTTGTATAACCAACAAAAAATCTTTCGGGTACAAAGCCAAACGGAGAAGATGGAAGATACTAGCCAAAACAAGTTTATGGCACTAGCAGGTGAGCTAAATTATAGAAGCAGAATGTGAGTAAAACGGGTGATAACAGCGACACTGCGATTCAAAATGAGGTCCTTGCATCACGTTATATCTGTCACAACTGAAGTACATGTATATACATTCCGATGTAAAGGACAAACAAGTTCCACATAACAAATTGTCAGTAGCCTAAACAAAGTTTCAAGTTACCTAGCATATCCACAACAAATCTACCAGCGCCAACCGCTCCCAGCTCTTACTATCCTTCAAGTCCAGTAGCACCAAAACGAAGGCCCTCAAATGTCAAGTTACCAACTGTCCAAGTACCTCAACAAATCACAATTATACACTAGTGTACATTCCTTCCATATTCACAAGCTTTGCCGCTGCACTAATCCAGCATGCAGTCATTGAAATCATAATAGGTTGCTCGTTCCTACACAAGACAACTACTTTACTAAGTCGGCAAATAAAGTTATTACAAGTATAAAAGATCAAGGATGAAGCAATGATATACATTGCTGAGGACACATTCAGCATTTCAGGTTTTCTAATAAGCATTAGTCTTACAAACAATACCAGCCTATTTTCACAGCAACCAGACAACATACTTACATTCAAGGACTATTGGTTGACTCAAGGAGATGCCTGTGGTGATTGACTTTGTACCAGCCAAGTCCCAAACATAGGTCACTGAAGAACCCAGTGTCCCATTTTGGGTGAGAACGAAGTTCAGTTATAACAAGCCATATACAGAGCAGATTCACTCTTACCAGAGTTTCTATGTGAGGAAAATACTTTTTGAGAGAAACTTTTATCATCCATGCCGTACATCCTATTGACCACCAATTCAGCAAGAACACCCACAAGAATATGATGGGTTCAAAGAACAACATTTTCCGAAGCATTTGGTAATTAGTCACTACTTTGCATATGAGAGCATGGATTGTACCCTGGTTGGCCGAGCAACCAGTCTCACAGGACGCGACACAGTTTGACCCTTTTCCCTTCCCTCCTCTCGATTGTAGAACACATTGAACAAAATTCGGGCTTTATAATAACATGTTGAAGTACTCGGCCATCTTCAAAAAATCAATACTAACAGGAAACTTACCTTTCTTTTCATGTCAAGTGCCTTGCTGTTGAGAAGTTTAATATACCAAATGACATAAAGAATGTAAACGCAGGATGAGGTATAATATACCTACTATACTTTCTGTTTTAGCCCTGAGGAGGAGACTCTGGCTCAGAACCACAAACAGATGAAAAGGATATGGTATCTTCTTTCGCTACGGCCACAAAGTTCAGTGGTGCAGTAGACAACCTTCTCATTTCCTTAAAATATCCATTCTGACGCCCAGAGTATGAGCGGGGAGTTAGAAGCTCTGGAGTTGGGCCACCAACTGAGTTCCGGCGAGGAGTGGGAGTCATTGATCCATTTCCATTCGTATGGTACCCATTCACCTTCCTAAAACTGCTGCTTCTTCTTGGACTAGGTTTAGAACCATAAATAGATTCCTTCTCCGTAAGTAGCATATCCTGAAGCTTCTTTTGGTCCTATAAGAAACACAGTAAAAGAGGTGTCAGAAACACTGAAATGGAGCTTTCTAATATGAGGCCACTTGAAAACATACAACGTTCAACAATGCATTAAACCAGGGAATTCTAGAAGGGCATGAAATTTTCCATGCTCATAATTTCTCATATGATTTCTTCAAGAAATTAGGAGGAATAGTCACAGGGCCCACACAGCATTGGCAAATAAAAGTTAGGAAGAACCAAGTTGTTTCAAACAATTTGCATCAAGTTGAGAGTCAGATATTTTGCATCTAGAAGATTGTAAAATGCTTTATATGAAACTATAGGTTGAGAATACCCTGGATCTCCTTTTTTCTTCTTCCTTTTGTTGCCTGGTTAGCTTGTAATCCTCCAGTACTGTCACTAAGCGTGCCTGTTGATAACAGATTATACTAGTTAACTCGAAAAACGTAGCACATTAAGTAAAATATGGCTTAGAAAGCTCATGCTGCAGTACTCACCCCATCATAAAGAAACACTTTCCTTTTCTCGCCCTCCCATGCTTGCGTCTTGTATATCAAATTGTCAACCATTGCTGAAAGCAAAAGCTTGTTATCTTCCAAAAACCATGCCAACTCAAAAATTAGCGATGACTCGTTACAAAAGCCAGATGAGTATACCAGGAATCTTGTTTATAGTAATCCGTGCTCGTTCTGCACGTTTAAGGTTGATGTGAGCACCTCTTCCCGCACTGTAGCGATTCTCATCCTGATGATTGGCAATAAACGTTAAAACAAGCCAAGATCTAAAAGATCACTTTCAACTGTAAAAATATGTGCCACAACTGCAACAGACCTGTTGCTAACCATAAAAAGTTGGCTATACAGGAAAAGTTCTAAAAAGAACGTCCCAAGTTTAATAATTTCTATCTGCTTACAATTGTTCTCACTTACTTGGTTATAATCTTCAAGCCAATTTTCCTCATCACAGGCAGATAGCCATCTTTCTATCCTATCCATGATTTCTTTTCTGCTCAATGCTTCGTCTTTTGCTTTAACTATTTGGGCTTCAATGTTTGCCAAGAGTTCAGAAGGATCTACTAGACCTAAATAAATAAAATTGAAGTGCATTAGTTTACAAGAAGTGGTCAAGATGATTAGATTCTGGCTTGAAGACGAGCTCATACCAGAATCTATCATTGCATTAGATTTTTCAGCAGCTGTGCTTGGATCAGGTTCAATATGGCTCTTATAACATATATCCTCCAACTCGGACCTCTTCTTCAAAACCAATTCTTTCATCCTACTTGCTTTGAGTCTAGTCAGCCTTTCAACTTCTGCTGACGCCTGTGGGAAGAAACTATTACTAGAGTCCACTTATCAAGCCAGGAAATTTTTAAAAATGAGAGGGCTTCCAAACCTGTTGAATTATATCCAGCGAAAGAGCACCTGGCTCAACAATATCTGTTTCTGACAATCGCAGGATGGAAGTAATTCTTGAAAAGTAGCTTTTGTCTTGTTTCGTCGAATCCATCAAATTCCAGAGTTCAAATAGTGATGCAATAATATCTTTCAGCTGCAAATATTTTGGACAGATTAACATAGATAACATTGTTCATGCCAACCAATAACAGGCTAGAATTACCTTCTGAAAACGAATTTTTCTTTCTGTCTTCAACCTGAGGATCGCCTGCTCTAGACCTTCCAATGTTCCATTACTGATGTTTGTGGATTGTTCTAGACTTATCCCATGCAAGCTTGGATGCACATCACTTACAATTTTGCCAAAATCCAAGCCTAGAACACCACTAAGGGTATGTACCTCATTCACATAGTCCAAAACTTTTTGGAGGCGCTCTGACTGCAAACCAGTTATTGAGACACATCAACATTTATGACAAAAACGAATCACAACAGTGATGCCATTCTGACCACACAATGCCTTTGTTGTTGAATATAGGCATGGTGACACTTTGATCCAGTAATTGCAAGTTTACAAACATGACACTAGGGAATCACCCAATGGCAGAGACAAGGAACCAGTACTGTTAAAGAAGTGTACTTGACAGAGCTAAAGAGACGGTTTCTGACACTAGGCAAAGGGTAATTAAGTTTTACTTCCCTTTCCAAACTTGCAAAGTCACTAGAAATCAGGAATAAATGGCCAATTTAAACAACATCTACAAACGTAAAGTTACCCTTAATTCCTCGCTTTCCAGTGCAACATTTTAATGCATGGGAGCAGCCCCCCCCCCCCCCCCCAACCCAACCAATACACACCCGCGCAAAAAAAAAACCCAGTCATATTTGCTTATGCACACTCTCAGATGATTTATCTTCCTATTTCTAAGGGTTGACATAGTTTATCCCCAAAAGATATGATCCTATTTCACTTCCATAGAGTTCCGAACTTTCGAAACTTGATCACTGCAACAGATGACATAGTCCTCAGATTAAATGACTAGCAGAATAATGCCACATTATGCTGAAAGGTCTCTTGAAATCAGAACAAACAAGAACCATCAACTAGATAGAAGTGACAGTTTGCATACCTTTTCCTTTTGAAGTGTACGAAGATGGCTTTGGTACTCAGTAAGCTTTCTCAGTGATAAGTCTTGATCCTCCACATTATGTGAACTCGCATGACCATATTCAGTAATCTCTCCTGTAATCTTTTCGATATGTGCCTTTATATCTGCAAATTGCTTTATCCTTTCCTCTTTCTTTATTTTCAAATCTTGCACCAGTGGTGTAACTAAAGTGAGTTGCTCCTTCAATGTAGTTGCTTTCTTCTCTGCATGCATCTGCGAGTTTCATGAGAAACAAGTAAAACCAAATTAATTGCGTGGGTCCTATGAATGGAGATACATAGGAAGCAAAAGATTGACATTGCAAAGAAGCCGCAAAATGAGACTTAGACAAGTAAGAAGGTTAAGAAAGAGCATGATCACAAGTATGACCATAACTAATACACTGCTAACTACTTAAATATGCACGTGCCAAATAATGCTATTGGCAGCAATAGGAGCTAGCTCATCTATAAACTATAAAACCACTGCTTATCCATCTATCCTTTACAAGGCAGTATATTAATTATGGATAGTAAGGATGATCATGCTCTTTTTTACACAAGTTTAAAGGAAACTATTTGCAAATGGAGCTCTTTGGAGGCCAACAAATTTGAACCCACTCCTAGGTTTCATTGGAGGGTAGGGGGAGCAAAAATCCTGTAAAAATCACCAGAAAATTTTAAATTAATGTCTGCTTTAGCTTCTTTACCTCTTTAACTTTGCTCTTCTGGTTCTTTCTTCTTTTGGTGCCAGTCTATTTTCTTTCGCTAGACTGAATTGTTGGAAGTCTACCAAATTAATGAGGTTTTCTTTTTTATTTGTGATTCGCCTTCAAACCAGGTTGCACCTAGAAATTCTATACTCACTCACATGACAATAAGGCCAAAATGTACACAAGACTTTGTACTTTACCATTTGTGAATTAAGACATAATTGTTAATCCAAGTCTAAATTTCCTTTTTCACATTGGAATGGGCAGAAGAAAACCATAAGTTCGGATGCTCTTCTCCATCTACAGTCATGACATCCCAGAACAGGATCATGTTCTTCACTCAAACTACCTGTTGGAAATTCTATCTACCGAACTCTAGTAATATTGTCTTATATAACATGATAAACTGGTGGAAAAATTCTTGTCTACACAATTCGACCATGCCAAATTTTCTGGGTGCTAGTCTTCTTTTTTATCTTGAGGACTTACAGCCTATGGAAACTCTACAACTAGGTCTGAAGTAATACACATAACCCACCCCCTTTTACCCTAGAAGCATGATTCTCTGTTAGAACTCAGATTAGGAATGTCCAAAGAACTAATTTTTATCATCTCTACGTAAGATGACAGTATAACCAAAATGGATGGTCGTTTCAAAAAAATCTCCCAACACAGAGTATCAAAGGCCAAAATTGGATCAGCGTTAAGCACTAAAAAGACAAGCAATCTTAGCAAAAATAGAGAGCATGAGAGAACGTAACTAATTTTGGAGACTACAAAGTAAAGGTCAAGAAAAGGAAACACTACTTAAAGGTAAAACAAGATTACACCATGAGAACAAAAAGAATGCCAGGTCATGATGATGGTTTTGAAAACTTGAAGATGCTTTTTACCGGTGAATGGATATTAAGTTCCCCAAGGGCTGCCACAAGCATTGCAAGCTCAGCTTCTTTGGTTGCAACAGACTGATGAAGACGTGCCTTGGCATTGGCAGCCTCATCAACCTTCTTCCGGTAAACATCTAAGCACTCCTGCTCCAGCTCAAATAACATACGATCTTTCTCTGCTTCAGTCTCGCCAATATCAGTCCATAATTGCTGCTCACCGGAACAACAGAGTCAAGAAGTTGGAGGGCAATGAGAGGAATAATTCATGGATAGGAACTATCTCCTTTAACATGGCAGAGAGTCAATTGGAAAACTTCTAATAAGATGGGTAAATAACCAAAATGAAGGGGAAAATCAATTTGACCCCCGAAAACTAGCATCCTGAGTCCACTGGACAATAATCAATAGTCGGTGAGGAAAACAAATAGAAACATCTTAAATCCCATTCCTGAGGAACTATATTTTCTTCCTTTTCCTTTACTGGTTTAAAACCTACAAGGGACTAAATATTTTTCACCATTTTTGAACTTACTCCTAACTGAAATTAAAAAGTTAAATGCCGACCGCGCCCCCCTCCTGAAGGGGGTAATTCCTCAAGCCTTTCCATCATCCTCTTTGTTTTTTTCTCTGAAATGAAGAATAATTCCTCTTCAAACCCAAATCCATTGCTAAAGGAAGCCTTAATCTGAACTGCTTTGAGATTTTTAAAAAAAAGAAGAGAGAGAGAGAGAAACAAAATTGACCACAACGTACCCCCACCAACAAACAAGCAAGCACCTTGAACTCCAGCATCGTGTTTAACGCCTACTCAATAATCAAAGCTAGACTACGCACTTCAATGAATCGAGCCCAAAAAGAAGCTAACAAGTAAGAGAAGGTGATCAATATTTTGTTATGCCCGACAAGGCTCGAGCTCCCGTCAAAATCAGGATCAAACATCGGCCGGCAGCTTTGGAGGTTACAGGCGAAGTTCCTAGATCAGAGGGAACATCAACAGCTGCAGTTTAATGAGCAAGGCACGAAGATATGGACGATTGGCACATGTGGCATGCCAAGTCACGGGTATAAGGCTTAGTGGCAGCTTAGGTGTTTAAAATAATGTGAGTCGTCACTATTTACGTGGACCACTTAGGACAGACATGTGTTCCCTCCCTTGGATTCCACAATCTGTTTGAAAATTCTGTTCGTTGTGAGTTAGTTGAGAGAGAATGGATATAACACAGAGAGAGAGGTGAATGATAGAGGTATGAAAAATCTTAATCATTTATAAAATTCCTTCCTTCTTCCTCCCTTCCTTCTTCTTCTCTGTTCTTCTTCATCAATATCTCACAAATTAACAGTAGTGACTCCACGATTCGCTACATTTGGTATCTCAGAGCCAGGCCATTTTACTCTGAAAATGCCAAGATCTTCAAAAACATCACTGATTGAAACAGATTCCCTCGGTCCTGTAGATGGACTTGAGCGACGGTTTGAGACATATGACCTGCGATTTGGGTCATTGGATGCAACACTAGGTGATTTACAGAAGAACTACTCTGATATGAAGCTGGAAATGCTTTCGACTGTCATGCAGATCAAGGCGCCATTGGAGGCTCTCTTGAAGGCTAAACAACCATCTGAGGCTGGAACCGGCAAAGGTAAACCCCCCCCCCCCCCCCCTTCCTGTTAGTAACCAGAATAGCCTACTTCCTTATGGAAATCCACCTAATCAAAATCTCAACAATTCAATGCCTAAACCACCTAAATTGACCTTCCCAAAATTCAATGGTGATAACCCTCGAGGTTGGGTGTTCGAAGGTGTGAGCAATATTTCGAGTTTTGCCCCATACATGAAGAGTTTAAGGAGTTTAAGGAGTTTAAGGTCACTTGTGCTTCTATCCATTTTGAAGATCAAGTGGAATATTGGTATTCCACTTACATCAAACCCTTGGGCAAGGTGTTTTGGAACCAGTTTGTACGCGATTTGTATGCCAGATTTTCGAATGTGAGAAGGGACAGTGTAATTGGAGAGTTTAATCAACTAAGGCAAACTGCAATAGTGAGTGACTATTACAATCACTTTGAAGAACAAAGGGCTCAGGTGGTGGAGGAGTTTGGAGCCTTGGATGAGGGATATTTCATCAAGAGCTTCATTAGAGGATTGAAGCCAGAAATCAGGAGTCGTGTGGAACAATTTGAAGTGGTGATTCTCACTAAGGCCATACATATTGCCAGGAAAGAAGAAGTGGCAATTGCTAATTTGTTCCCTCATGCTAAACTCCATCAAACATCCAGCTCAACCCAACCTAAGCCTAACACCCCTCTTTACAGTAAGGCGATATCCCAACCTATAGCCAATTTGTCTATTCCATTAAAACCACCTATACCCAACCTCTCCTTAAGCTCTAATGCTAAAGGGGTCTTGCCAACTCCACCCAGCTTACCTACTAAAACCTCCTCAACAATCAAACACCTAACTCATGAGGAACATCAACAAAAAAGAGAGCAAGGGCTGTGCTACTGGTGTGATGGTAAGTTCACATCTGGACATCAGAAGGTGTCCTAAAAGGTCAATTGCTATGTTGATAGCTGACCATATACCAGATAATCTATGAAGCACGGACACCTCTGCTAGGTGGAGGTATGGTGTCCTAAACGGACGGACACCCCGACACCCTCCGGACACCGCCCGACACGTGTCGGACACCGCCAATCGGTGTCGGAATTTTTTTATTTTTTTTTTAATTTTCCGACACCGTGTCGGACACTTCACCGAGGAGTGTCGGACACGACATGGAGCAGTGTCGGACCATCTGCTTCTCTTACCTCACGGCCGTCTCCTTCTCACTCACCTCACGGGTGCCCTTTTGAGCCATTACCGACTCGGAGCTGTCGCCGGAGCTTAGTTGCCAACAGATCCAACCGCCGGAGCTCAGTCGCCAACAGATCCAGTCGCCGGAGAAACTGAGGCTGACAGATCCAGTCGCCGGAGCCGTCGCCAGATGCCGAAGCAGCTGTCGCCATCGCCGGAGCTCACTTGATCGTCGCCGAAAGTCCTCCGTTGCCGTCGCTGACCCACAGGTCCTTCTTCCTCATCTCGTCTGACGTCTCCTTTTTCTTCTATTCTGAAGAGTCCTTTGTTTCTTCTTTTTAGTCATTTCTAACTATCTTTCTTTCTTTCTTTCTTTTCTACTGATTAAGTGAAGAAAGTCCCTCTCTTTCCTTTTTTTCCTTTTTTACTTAGTTATTTTGTCCAGTACATTTCATAAATATTTTTTTTGACTTTGTTATTATTTTAGATTGTAGAATGTATTTGATATATATTATTATTATTATTATTATATATATATATATATAATATAATAAAAAAATATTAAAAAAATAGCGGTGTCCTGCGGTTTCCAAAATCTGATTTTTTTAAAAATGCGGTGTCCGGTGTCCCCGTCGGTGTCCGTGCTACCTAGCAGATAATGTAGAATGGGTACAGGAACCTAAATCTGAATTTGAACAGAAAATTGAAACAACTGATGAACCATCTGAGATTAGTACACAGGCCTTGGCTGAAACTCAAGCCACACCACTATGAGGATTCTAGGCTGGGTAAACAAGAAATCATTCTCTATTTTGGTTGACACTGGGTCGACTGACAACTTTTTGGACCCTAAATCAGCTGAGAGGTTGGTTGTCAATTGACACCCACCACACCCCTCACAGTAACTGTAGCTAATGGAGGAAAATTTCAAAGCACAGCAGTATGCCAGGGTTTTAAATGGACTATGGGTGAACAATAATTCAAAACTGATGTTAAAATCTTACCCTTAGGTGGTTATGACTTTGTGTTGGGAGTATAATGGCTCAGGGCTTTGGGAAGTGTCCACTTTGACTTTTCTCAACATACTATTGCCTTCCATTATCAGGGAAAAAAGTGAAGCTGAAGGGTGGTAGTATGCCTGGAGTATCTATTAAGATGATTTCTAGTGTGGCAATGACAAGGTTGTTAAGTAACAACACTGGCAGCTTATATGGACAAGTTTTTGCAGTGTCCACTGAATTACACACAGGTGCATTATCAACACAAATACAAGTATTGGTAACTGAATATGCAGATGTTTTTGAGGAGCATTCTCAGTTGCCTCTTCACAGGCCACAAGACCACAGGATTATCTTAAATGAAGGAGCTCAGCCTGTAAATATCAGGCCATATAGAGTGTCCTATGTGCAAAAGAGGGAAATAGAGGACATCATTGCTCAGCTTTTAGCTACAGATGTGATTCAACCTAGTAACTCTTCTTTTGCTTCACTTGTTTTGCTAGTGAAGAAGAAAGATAGAACCTGGAGGCTATGTGTGGATTATAGGGAACTCAATAAGATGACTTTGAAAGATAGGTATCCTATCCCTATTATTGATGAACTGTTGAATGAGTTACAGGGATCAAGTGTTTACTCCAAGCTGGACTTAAGGAGTGGGTATCACCAAATAAGGGTGGTTGATGAAGATATCCACAAGACAGCTTTTAGAACTCATGAAGGGCATTATGAATTTAGAGTGATGCCTTTTGGGCTCACTAATGCCCCTGCCACCTTCCAAAATTTGATGAATGAGGTGTTCAGGCCACACCTCAGGAAGTTTATTTTAGTATTTTTTATGACATTTTGATTTATAGCAAAGATATGCCCAGTCACATGGAGCATTTGAGGATAGTGTTGCAAATCTTGAGGGAAAATCACTTATATGCCAAGATGAGCAAGTGCACCTTTGCACAGAACAAGGTGGAATATTTGGGACACATTGTATCCTATCAAGGTGTATCTGCTGATGTGAGTAAAATTGATGCCATGATACATTGGCCTAGACCTTAGTCTGTTAAGGACCTAAGAGGGTTCTTGGGGCTCACTGGCTACTACAGGAAGTTTGTGGCTGGCTATGGGGCAATTAGCAAACCATTGACAGCTCTGAACCCTGAAGCTGAGCAAGCCTTTACACACCTCAAACAGGCCATGGCTTCTACTCCAGTGCTAGCATTACCCAACTTCTCACAGATGCTAGCAATTGGGGTGTAGGAGCTGTACTCATGCAAAAGGGAAGGCCTATTGCTTACTACAGCAAGGCCCTGGGGCCTAAGAATGCTGGGCTGTCTACTTATGAAAGGGAGCTCTTAGTTGTAGTCCAAGCAGTCACCAAGTGGAGTACTTACCTCAATCACCAACCCTTTGTACTGAGAATGATCATTGTAGCTTGAAGTACCTTCTGGGGCAAAGGGTTACCTCACTTTTGCAACAGAAATTCCTCTCAAAATTATTGGGGTATGAGCTTCAAATTCAATACAAGAAGGGAATGGACAATGGTGCTGCAGATGCATTGTCCAGAATACCTGACCACCAAGACCATGTGGAGTGTACAGCCATCAATACTATGGTACTTACTTGGACTCGGGAAATTCAAGCCAATTTGGTTGAAGATCTTGAAGCCAAACAACACATACAAGTGTTACTGTTGGAACCCATGGCCACAAGTTATTATTCTTATCAGGAAGGGATACTTAGGTATAAGGGCAAGATTTATATGGGCTCTAGTACCAAACTAAGGAAGCAAATAATAGATGAGCTTTATGGAGGGAAGAGTGGGGGTCACTCAGGAATCAAAGCAACATGCAAAAGGATTGCAGGACTGTTTTATTGGCCTAGCATGAGACAAGAGATACAAACTGTAGTGAGTCAGCGTGATGTTTGCCAAAGAAACAAGGTGGGAAACATTAAACTGCCAGGTCTACTCCAGCCCTTGACTGTTCCAAACCAGTTTTGGTCACACTTAACTATGGATTTCATTGAAGGCCTTCCCACTTCTGGGGGTAAGAATGTTATATTAGTGGTGGATAGACTAAGCAAATATGCACACTTAATGGCATTAGCACATCCTCATACAGCTGAAACAATGGCTCAATTGTTCCTTAATCAAGTGATTAAGCTCCATAGTCTACCAAATTCCATTGTAAGTGATAGAGATAAAGTCTTTCTTTCTCAATTTTGGCAACAATTGTTCAAGATGATGGGCATTACCCTTGCTATGAGCATTGCATACCATCCGGAAACAGATTGTCAAACAGAGGGAGTTAATAGGTGTTTGGAAAATTATTTGAGATGCATGACAGGAGATAAGCCAAGACAATGGGTGAAGTGGTTATCCTTAGCTGAAATCTGGTACAACACAAGCTTTCACCAATCCTTACAGGCCACTCCCTTTGAGGCACTGGATGGTTATAAGCGGGATAGCTTCTTTGGAGCTACTACAATAATTTCTTTGGATACATATCTAAAGGAGAGACAGGAAATGCTGCGATGCTTAAAGACTAACTTGGTGGAAGCCCAGAATCGTATGAAACAGTATGCTGATGCTTACTGGACAAAAAGGGAATTTGCAGTGGGAGATTATGTTTATCTCAGGCTCCAGCCATACAGGCAATCCACCATTGCTGTGAGAAAAAACTTGAAGCTCTCTCCCAAATTCTATGGACCCTATGAGGTGTTGGAAAAGATAGGTCCAGTTGCTTACAAGTTAAGGCTACCAAGTACTTCAATGGTTCACCTGGTCTTTCATGTTTCATTGCTAAAGAAGAAGGTAGGTCACAGCATCACTCCCTCAACTGAATTACCAACTACTAATGCAGATGGTCAATTCCTCATGGAACCGTTAATAGTCTTGGATACGAGGTTGATTCAACGCAACAAAACTCCAATCTCTCAGGTATTGGTGAAATGGTCAAATCTAGCTGATGGGAATGAGACTTAGGAGGATTGGGAAACAATTAAAGGGCGATTCCCAAATTTCGATCCTTGGGGACATGGATCAAATCAAGGCGAGGGGAATGTTATGCCGGACAAGGCTCGAGCTCCTGTCAAAATCAGGATCAAACATCGGCCCCTAGATCAGAGGGAACATCGACGGCTGCAGTTTAATGAGCAAGGCGCGAAGATATGGACGATTACAGATCAGGCAAACGTGGCTTGCCAAGTCACGGACTCACGGTTATAAGGCTTAGTGGCAGCTTAGGTGTTTAAACTAAATTGAGTTGTCACTATTTACGTGGACCGCTTAGGCACAGACACGTGTTCCCTCGCTTGGATTCCACGATCTGTTTGAAAATTCTGTTCGTTGTGAGTTTGTTAAGGAGAGAGAGAGAGAGGTGAATGATAGAGGTAAGAAAAATCTTAATCATTTATGAAATTCCTTCCTTCTTCCTCCCTTCCTTCTTCTTCTCTGTTCTTCTTCATCAATATCTCACAAATTAACAGTAGCGACTCCACGATTCGCTACATATTTACAGAGTTTTGTGAAAAACCCCACTTCCATTAACGCCCCTAAACAGGCGCAAAAGAGGCCACCTGGTCGAATTGAAGCACCTTGCTTTTCTTTAACACCAAGTATCCTGGACTTAACAAAGTCAACTGATTTAGACACCCCGCATACAGATACCACAATCTATACTAACTTACCAAAGAAATAAATCAAGAAACACGATACAGTGAGCCAAAACCTCGGGAAATTCCAGGTCAAGAACCCAATCTAGGTACAGCACGCTGAGAAATCCAGATACCAAAGAGGCTGAAGAAAGAAAATCGCTACAAGAAAAGCTGCAAATAGACCCAAAAAGCAAGAGGCACACACCTGAAGCTCTCTGAGTAAAGCATTGCAGCTAGTGCCTGCACGTACACCCGTTGGACTCCTTTTCCCCAGCATTGCACCAGTTGATTTCTCTTCACTTTGCTCTCAAAAACAGAGATGAATAAAGAAAATAAAAGCTTCCAAAGCAAAAACAAACAGAACCCAAAAAGGTTTTCTTGGCAACAAGAAAGAGAAAAGTGAAAGTGGGTGTAGTGGGTTTTAACTTTTTAAGTCACAATACAAAAAAGGGACTAACAACTATTAAGCATACAACAATGAGAGAATCATTTGTATGTCTCCATCTCCCTTAACAACCAGACCATCCCCTTCTTTGCCAGATCTGAAGGTTCCTCATGTGTCAATGCCTCGTAAAACAATTTCAGGAAAGCAAAAAAAAAACAAGAAAAACGAAGCAAACCCACTTGATGTATTTGTTTTTGTTCTTCTGAAACAAAATGGGATCTTTTTGAAGGAAGGTGGATAAGAGAGAAATTAGGTGCAAATAAGCCAAATGTAGCACAACAAGAAGAAGGCAAAGGTCCACCCAACCACTCTCTACGAATTTTTTTCTAGGGTTTGTGGCTTTATGCTAAAATACGCCAATGTAGGCTGCCTAGCAGCAGTTGAAAGCAAATGGATCTGCGCACGTTAGCACAGACTTCTATGAGGCTTCTTCTTGAACAGAAGGTAAAGCACAAAGGAGCAAATTTAAATAGTGATGGAGGGAGAGTTTGGTCACTCTTGGTGGATGCGCGTAAAGCACACCTTCCAGTTAAAACTGAGTGGTGATGCTCACGGGCTCGAGGGAGGGTTGTGGTGGGGAGATTATTCTGGTAATCTTGGGGGAGGGTACCAGAAATCCAGCAGTGAAGCAGCTGTTAGATTAGATGTATCATCAGTTGCCAAATAAATGTGGGGGTTTACTTTGTATTGTATTGTATGTATACCCCCCCCTTTTGGGCTTAGCAATAATTACGTTTTTTGCTTCTTTTATTAACAACTACCAAAACCAAAATAGGGCAACGATGTACCGGTTGCGGGCAAGTACATTGCAAACTTACTTAGAGCTGCATAGAGGGTCGTTGTTAACACGTAAAGAAGTGCTACTTAATGAATGGTTCATCAATTGGATGTCTTGTCTTGTCGGACCCAACGCGATGATTAAGGTTTCAAGATTTTTTTATCAAATATTTGTTAGGTGTCCACAATGTGGAGTGGAATAAGTGGTCAGATTATAGCACCGCTATTCTCTTGCAATCGCATTTTTATTTTGAAGTAACGATTAATGAGCATGTACGCGCATCACCATTTCAACAAAAGAGCCGGACTTAAAAGTAGATTTTGTCCAAAAGTCAATGATGAATTGTCATTTTATTCATAGAGCATCAACATTAGTCTTTTAGAAATCTAATCTCAAAGCAAAAACTTTAAATCACGCGACTCTGTTGTTAGCAAATTTTTCTTTCTTTCTTTCTTAGAGAAAAATAAATAAAAAAATTCTCTAGTTTAGTATTGGGTTTCACTCGTGTGGGCCGTCATGCGCAATAATCTTTTTTTTTGCTGAGGCAAAAGTCTCTGGCAAGCATTTTCAATAAGAAAGTGGGTGGAAAAGCATCCGTGATAGGGACATCTACTTGGTCATATGTGGAATAAAGAATTGCACCAAAAAAATATGTGGAACAAAGAATAGCTCGTGTACATATGTAGGTAATCCATTCTTAGTCATAATAGTCTTAGCTACCAAAAAACAAAAACAAAAAAAGTTTTATGCGTCTGAGACGACTTCGTAGGAAGTACTGCACGTAGTGTTTGAGACCGATGTGATGTGGTCAATACTCTTCCAGTCCACACTTGCTTTGACCCTCACATTCACACTTCAATCCACATTTGCTTTAGTTTCTTTTTTCCTAATTAACTTATAGGAGTATATAACTATTCAAACTTCATTACAAGTGCATGTGACTTCTCAGGCGTAAATGCTTTGACTATTGCTTAATGTTACAAAAATCTTATGTAATAGAGCCAAAATGGTAATAACACACGTGAGTAATGATGTTTACTTGGAAATCTGAAATGTTGTATAGAGAAAATAAGATATCTATATATTGTGATGTATTTAGGGTGATTGTACCGCCTATTTTATAAATCTACATCACTTTGAAACATGCCATGAATGCTCTCGTAATAAACTGTGTCTTACTTAGTATAATAGTTTTACAAAAGAAGCGTCACATAAATTATATGAATATTAAGTGAATTTGAACCGATCAATACAACTTCCTTCGTAAGTATATATGACTTTAACGTGCTAGATTTAGGATATTTAACACAAGACTTGTTCATCTCCACGCATGCGCTCGTAATAAACATTACCCTGTCTACGAAGGTTTAAACTTTAAACCAATTCCCTCACGAGGTCTAACCTTCTGCCCGAGTATCAATTCTATATGATGGCTATTACTAAAGTCTACATCTATGTTTTTCCCTTTTTCCGGTTATTTTCTTACCTCTAGGTAGAGCCGATCTTTGTTTGATCCCAGCTATCATTGTGGAAAAGAATCTAATAAGCCAGAGAAGGTGATTATTGGGGTTCAGAGTCAAGAAGTAACAGATTCTCCTAGTTGTTTACTCAAAAATGAAAAGAGAATCACTGATGCCTACCTTTACGAATAAAGATGATTGATTTCTACCCTTTTTTTTTCCCCCTTTTCTTGCTATGACAAGAGATGGATGTGGGGTTGGCTGGATGAAATTATCAGCCACCACAATCGAATGAAAGGTTGTGAAAAACAATTTTGTGCAATGTCCACTTTCAAGAGAAGTTAATAATTTCATAAGCAGCCTATCAGTCGAAATTCCATGACCACTTTTGTTTTTTGAGTAGAATTGAACCGATAGAGGACAAGAGAAACAGATAAAAGATCAAAAGAATTACCATAATATATCAAATCTAACACCAAAACTTAGGGGCCGTTTGACAGGCTTTTTTTTTGCTTTTTTTTTACCCTCTTCTCTTTTTTTTGCAAAAGCCCATAAAAGCTTGCTGTTTGGTTGACTTCTCTTTTTAAAAAAAGCCCAAGAGATTCTCTTTTTAAAAAAAGCCCAAGAAATTAAAAAGAGCTGGCCATTTTTAAAAAGAGCTCAAAGCTCTTTTCTTCTTCTCTTTTCACGCGGAGACTTCAGGATGTTTAATGAGGTCGCCCATTCGAGCCTCACTAGCAGCAAAAATGCCATTTTTCGAGCTGGGTATAAAACCCACTTTTTAACGATTCTTTCATCTCTCTCTTTCTTCTCTCTCTCTCTCCCCCTCCGTCCGAAAGCCCTACCATCGGCTTGACATCAAACATGGTCCCAAACGTGAGCAGGTTCAACAGATCCCCAATCACGTCATCATCGACTTGTTTCTCTAGGGTTTCTGGGGTTGGTGGGTTTTGGGTGGGGGTGTGGCGTTCGAGGGCGAGCTGGGTTTCGTCGGCGACGGCAGCGGAGAGGGGCTGACGGAGCTTCTCGAGCTCGTCGATGGCGGCGAGGACGGAGGGCTTGAACTTTAAGGTTTCCTCTTGCTCCTTGTTGATGGGCTTGCCATGGGACACGGCCTCTTCCATCTGGGTGATGCGGTTCTGCTTCTTCCGCAGGGCGCAGAGGCGCTTGTTGATGAGGCTGAGGACCATTGTGTGGCCGTTGCCGTCGTTGCCGCCGCCACTGTGTGGTGATGGGACTTGTGGTGTTTGAATTAGGTGAGGGTAGAGCTAGGGTTTGAATTAGGTGCGGTGATGGGGTAGAGCTGAATTAGGTGGGACTTATGGTATTTTATTTAATTGTATGAGTTACAAATTTTGCAAATATAAAAGTCAAAATTTTAACGATTAAACAGTCATATAATTTTATCGTAGTTATATTGTACACCTTCGATAGAAAAGGTGACAAATGATTTTTTGTCAAGGTGTAAGCCGGCGATGTGCCGGTGGTCTTGGCGTCGGTGGTCAAACTTAATTATTTAATTAAACATAATTAAATAATTATGTTTAATTATTTGTAAGATATTGTAATATAGTTGCTTAATTACCTTTAATAATGTTTAATTATGTAAAAATGTATATTAAAAAAAATAAACCCAAAGAATTGTCCTGTCAAACGCTTGCTCTTTTCTGTTTTTTGAAAAAATAAACTCTGTCAAACAGCCACCAATTTTTTAAACTGTGAAAAAAAAAACCAGAACTCTTCTCTTTTTTTTTTAGAAAAAAAACTGAAAACTGAAAGCCATACCAAACAGACCCTTAAACCCTCACTTTTTTTTCCAAAATCATCTGATAGAAAACTTTTGATATCACATAACAAGTATAACTGAAGTGCATAAAGTAACATCAAGAGATCGTTTGGTGGTTCCAATTACAAATAAATAAAAATAACAACACATTTAATTAGCAGCCAATACGACAACTGCTCCCACTAGACAACCTTCATAGCCCTAAACTAGTACCCTGAGATGTGCACAAATTAAGATCCTTCAATATGCATAAAGGGTGTTGCTACTGTTGCTTAAAACATTAGCACCCTTTTTGACAAGTCATGTATATTTGCTACCCTTTCTCGCTTCATTTATTGTATCAAAAGAATAGGGTCGTCAATAATGATTTGCTCTTTGGGTTACTGAAATGAAAATTAATTAGCTATGGAGGTAAGTACACCGTTTTTAATTGCTACTAACCAAATGTACTTAATTAGAGATGCATGGATGTACGTTGTGTAAGAAGGAATGTACATGGATTATCATGAATAGCATGTTTGTGAGTTTTGAGATGAGAGAAAAGAAAAGAAAGGAAGAGAAGGGAAGACAATTTTCCTTTCTCTTGTTTGTGAGTTTAAGAGAGAAAAGAAAGTATCATCACTTTCGCTTGTTTGTGAGTTCAACAGAAAAGAAAAGAAAAGACATCTGGTTACATATATACCCTTAAACTATATCGTCATAATTCTAACTAAGACCATGATGTATGATACTAAAAAAGAACACGATTTTAACAGGAAAATAGATTAGTCATCAATGATATCATACAAAGTTCATATCATATTGTTAGCCCTATGGTTGGATAACCTACGCTTACATCTTGTTTTGATGATAACTACACATTGATTATGTTCTAATGCGTGTTTTAAGTGTATTCTTAGTAGGTATATACATGCACACTCATGAAGACACATTTGAGAAGTTGGATAGATGGATTAAAGCCAAAGAAGCTTAAAATTATAGTGGACATGCTATAGAAGCTTCATCAAGTCCAATGTCGAAGAGCAACACAGAATGCATCGGCTAAGTTACTATCGATTATAATTGATCTTTCCTATTATGTAACTAGTCTTGGTTTAATGCTTGGATTGATGACTATGACCTAAAAATACCTTAGGACACATTGTGCATTGCATGTGAGTTCATAACATTTCACACAAGTGTGGTTCTTGAAAATAAGTGAACTTTGAAGCTCACTCCGATTTTCTCAAAAACTATTTTGGTGGTAATATTTTCATATCTTGATAAAACTTTTCATTAGATTTTCAACGCAAAAAACGGCACCTCAATCCAATTTTTCTAGAGAAAGTTATGCTCAAAATAGGAAAAGAGATTCCGTGAGGCAGCCGACTGTATTCCAATGCAGTAGGGTATTGCAGTCGACTGTATTGGAATACAGTCGACTGTATTGGAATAGAGTCGACTGTATTGGTCAAAATTCAGCTCCAACGGCTATTTTCGAGGACAAGACTCCAACGGCTATTTTAGAGGGAATCCAGTCGACTGCATTGGGAATACAGTCGACTGCAATGGCAGTTTTGCTCACTTTATGCCTATAACGGCTATATTTGATCTCTTCTCTATATAAATGATTTGGGGCTTCATCATACACCATGGAAACCACATTCTAGGCCTCCATTAATTAGAGAAACATCAAGGCTCATAGATTAAACTTATCTCTATTCATCTTCATGATTTTACATCATTAAAGAGAGCATCTTTGTGAGCAATTCTTTGATTAAGAGTGAGCATCCTTCAAGTCATCAATTCTTTCATCTCTCTATTGCACTAGAGCTTCATTTGTACTCATTTCCTTTTAAGAGGGTTTCTTTGTACACATTTGATCTTTGTAAAAGGATTGTGATCAACGCTTGGGTTTGTCAAGTCTTGGGTGAGCTTTGTGGATTCAAGGCTTGTGCTTGGTGTGGGGATATCACCAAGTGTTGTAAGGGTTTTGATCTTGACCCGGAAGAAGATTGTTGCTAGTGGATTCTAGTGCTCTTGCAAGGGACTTCCTTGAAGAGGTGGATGTAGGTTTGAGGGTAGTTCAAGCCGAACCATTTAAATCTCCTTGTCAAGTATCTCTAACTCAACTTCTTTACTTATTGCTCTTTAATTATTTGAGATTGTTTGGTTAGCATCTTCATTGAAGTATTACTTGGTTTGATTGAGATTTATGATTGTGCTTAGTTTAAATTTCCCATTAATTTTCAAAAACCCTATTCACCCCCCTCTAGGGTTGTTTTATTGGTTTCACATACGAATGTAATAAACCTTATATCACTGGTTAATGTCACAATAGAAAAAAAAACAAGAATTAGTTCTGAGTTGACTACAAACATTTCAATATCCAAATCTGATTAATGTCACACTAAAAGCAAAATGACCAGTCATGAGTCAACTCTAACATCTAAAATAATCATTTGTTTGTAATTAAAATGGGAAGTTCTTGAAATGAACCATAAAATCTAAAAGTCCTTAGAAATTTAGTCTTCATTATTTTCAAGGGTAATATGGGTATTTTTAAAATATTACTTTCGAGAGTTTCTTTTCTTTCCGTTTCTTCTCAATTTTGGGAGGAAAGATTTAGAAACAAAAGAGGTCTAAGCTTTCCTCTCATTTCTCTTCTTTTTTCTCCTGAAGAAAACTTACAAACTAGAGAAAATGAAAGAAATGAGTCACTTTCCTTTCTTTTCCTCTCTTTCTCTCCTAAAAAAACTCGCAAACAAGCTAGAAGCGCCAAGGAAGTGTTAATTATAAAGAAAGGTTTAGAAAACTCTAATCAATAACATGTTAGAATGTTTACGTGTGTTGAACAAATGTCAATTCAACCCAGATATCCGTGCTAAGAGTATAGTAACAACGGTTTCTTGCAATGACATTTTTATTTCTAGATAAAGGCCTTGTTTGTTTCATGGAAATCGTTTTTTGGAAAAGGTTTTCCGCGTTTTCCGGTGTTTGGTGCATGTATAAGATTTTTCAATGGAAAATGATTTCCAATCACATTTATTTTGAAGAACAAAATGTCAGAAAATCACTTACCGATTAAAATTCCATAACTCATTTTCCGGACCACTAAACACACACACCCACACACGCGCACACCCCCCAACACACACACACACACACACGCATGACACAAACGCCTGCCCCCCCCCCCCCCCCCCACACACACACACATGCCCTCCACCCCCACCAACACACCCCCCACCCACCCACCACCCATCCCCTACACACACATACACCAACGCACACACGCCCTTCACCCCCACCCACACCCATACCCACACACCCCTTCCCACTCACCCACACACAAGACAATGCCCAAACAGTGAAAAATATATCTTTTTTTTGGTATAAATATTTGTATCATTGCACGGCACCCAAACAACAAAAAATGAAATTCATGAAAATGTTTTCAGGAAATGCTATTTTTCGGAAAGCATATTTTAGAAAGAGTTTTTCAAAAAGTATTTTTCGTGAAGCATTGTCTGTGAAACAAACAGGGCCAAAGATTCATGAGCATATGCACCACTTGACTAAAGAGCCGGACCTAAAAGTAGATTTAGTCTAAAAGTCAAAGACAATGGCCATTTATTGCATAGAGCAATATTGGTCTTTCAAAGTTCTGCTCTCAAAACTAAAATTTGAATGACATGGCTTCACTCGATATTGGCAGATATTTATGTTCTTTTCAAAGTGAAAAGGTAATAAAAAGAGACTATCTAATTATTTTTTCTTCTCGTAATTTAACATTTAATTGGAATAAAAGATGTATATGTATCACCGGAGCATACACTTGCTTACACAGATGATTCTCCAAACCGCACCATATACAATGTAACACCCCGATATAATTTAACAGATTAAATTTGATTTTTTAAACGGCAATTTATTTTCTTAGTATTAACGTACTTAGTAGAGACTTTAATACGAAAGGTTTAACGTCGATTTCAAATAGTGAAATTTTGTCGGTAACTTTTTAGCAGCAAATAAATTTTTAGCGTCAATATTTTTATTAGAAATTTTAGCGATGAAATTTTGTTATCTTTAGCGATAATATTTAGAAACTATAATTAAGTCGTGATGTAACGATAGTAGTTATAAGAATACCCATTTCGACCTTAGTGATGATTAGCGTGATTGAAATTTTAACGGTTATCTTTAACGACAAATTTTAGAAATTATAAGATATAGTTTAATGATGAGTGATATCGATCGATGTAATTAGTGACAATTACCGTTAACGATATATTTTTTTAATACTTAGCATCGATGTGTGTTTTTAGCGACGGATTATTTTCCTTAGCATCATTATACTTTTAGCGACAATTAGTTGAGCGTGTATTAGTTAAAGTTTATAAGAAATTTTTTGGGACTATAGCATAATTAAATTAAATGAATACAAAAATCTAATTTTTAGGCTTAGTCAACTCTCTATCTTTGGAAGCAAATCAGAGAGGAACAAATGAAGGGAATTAATGGTGAATTTAAATCTTACTTTAATTTGGACAATCGGTTACAACAATCAAAAGGAAATAAAGTTAGAGAGAGAGAGAGAGAGAGAGCATCCTGCTCTTCTGTTACAGAGAAGATAAGAAAGAAAACAGAGGAAGTGAAAGAACGATAAAAGGGAAAGAGAGGAAGGAAGAGAGAGCTGCGGACAAGTATTTCCGGCGAACGTAGCGACAAGATTTCGGTAAGCTTCCTACTAGATTTCAGTGTTTAATTAGCCATGGTTCAATTCCCTTTGACACAGCCCACCAACACATATCATCTGTCATAGTAATATATGTATTTACGTAAATGGGTTTTGCTTCTCTTTTGCCCATTTGTTGTTATGGATATTGGAAGAAGTGTTCTGTTTTGGAGTCTTTGGGTAACAATTAGAATTGGAAAGGAACCCTTCCTTTTTAGTTTCAAGCCAGGCGATTACTCAGTGGATGGGGTAGAAAAGATGATGGTTTGCGGGAAGACTGTATACATGTAATTTGCTAACAACACTGTAAATTGCAAAGTTTTTGTATGAGCTCAACATTTGCTTGCATAAAAGAAGTGAGATGGAGATGAAAGCAGTGGCTATGGAACTATAGGGAAGCATTGACGAACTTAGTTTGCTTAAAAGAGAAATAAGGGCTATTAATCTGTAGAGGGGCTGAAGTGTGAGTGTGTGTATGACTGAAATTGGCGAGATGAGTAGGTTTCTTCATGGTGCAAATTTCCAACAAATTTGCGTTTCGGTTGCCGTTAAGTCTCCCATTCTTTATATAAAATTGAATTTATTGATTAGTGAAGGGGTGTGTGATTCAGTGATGAATGATTTGTTTGGAGGAGTATGTTGAAAGTGGCAGATTGTAGATGGGTTAGTGTGTGATTTCGTGGGTTCATGTGTATGTATATAAGTATGTGTGTGGTGTGTTTGTTATGAAGCATGGAATGGGTCTTTGTGGAGCCATGGAGCTAGGAGCAGCTATGAGAGAAGAAAGAGGTGGGAAAGTTTTGTGTGCCTGGGTGTATGTTTGTGTATGGGGGTGTGTACTGTGTGTGTGTATGTGGGTGGAGTGAAATGGTGTAGTGTGGCGGAACTACATATGTATGAGGGGGGGCTAATGCACCCTTCTCAGATTTTGGAAAAAAAAAAATAATAATAAAAAAAAATATATATATATATATATATATAGTGTTTTTTTTTCATTCGCAACTTTCCATTTCTCTCTCTCTCTCCTCCTCTCTCGGCTCTCACTGTCTCACTCAGTCAACTCTCACCGGACCGGAGTCACAGGCTCACCGACCGGAGTCACAGGCTCACCGCTCACCGGCAGGGGCTCACGGAAGTGCGGCTCTCACTCTCTCAGTCACCGTGGCACGCCGGCACCACCCATGGCCACCAGTCATCGGCTCTTCGCCTCATCGGTAAGGTAACGCCGGTCGCCGTCAAGTCAAGGTCTCACACCTGTCGAAGTCTCGAAGCCCCGATTCCAAAGCGCGAAGCCGACGAAGGCCTTCCCCAGTCCGGCAGTCCCCACCCCAACTCCGGCCAGTCCCCACCCAACTCCGGCAACTCCGGCCAGATCAGATCTGGTAGATCTAGCTTAGATCTACCGTCTACGAGTCGGCGAATGAACCGAGGAAGTTCCGCCATTGCCGGTCGGCGGTCACGGCGCCTAAAATAGTGAAATTATAGATCTGACTTTGAGTTTCAGTCACCGGTGGTCACGACGAAGAACCCACGCCAGCGACATTGCGACAACGACGCCGTTCTGATTTCTGAGGACTGAGGTCAGTGTGCATTTTGAACAATTTCTTTTGCTATTGAGAATTGATTATTTGATTAATAATTTTAGGTTGTTAGTTGTGTATTTGATAATTTAGATTATTAATTGATGCTTTATGGATGTTAATCGTGCATTGAGCACTTGCGATTTGAGATTGTTGATGGAGGATGTAACCCAATTGGATTTTTATCTCATTTGAGCATTGATTATTTGATTGATAATTTTAGGTTGTGTTAATTATGCATTTAAAAATTGAGATTATTAATTGCTGATTATATGTTGTTAATTGTACATTGAGCATTTGAGAATTGAGATGGTTGATGGAGGATGAGACTCAATTGAATTGAGATGTCGGATATGTGATTTAGTTGAATGGTGGGTTGAAATTAGGTTAATTAGGTTAACGCAATAATAAAATATGACTGGAAAAGTAAAAGAATAAAATATTTGTAATTAACTAGGTTATTTGATTGATAATTGATGGATTGATACTTAATTTTTTTTTCTTTTCAGAATGGAAAAGTTCTTTCCGAAGAAAGCAAAGGTGGAAAATTATTACAGTCTAATAAGAATGATGGTAGAAATCACGATATTATTCAACAGTCTCATATTTCAACAGTAAGGAACAAGGCTCCCATTGTGTATCGTGATATTCATTCCGGACATTCAAGCAGAGTTAGCGATGAGTTCAACTCTGACGAGCTTATTGCGGATCCTGGATTGCGTCCGAATATTTTGGATTATGGTCTTAATGTTTGAGATAAAGTTCGACGAGCGTATTGGTCAAAAGTGTACTTTGTTTTTGTGTGCTATTTACTTATAAAAATATTTATTAACTTCGATATATTTTTAGCCCCCCTGGGATGAAATCCAGGTTCCGCCACTAGTACTAGGTATGGTTGGTGTACATGAAAGGAGTGAAAAGGAAGGGAAAATTTGCGATTTGCGATTTTTGCGATTTGTGAAACATTTAAAGTTGCTGATTTGCGATTTGTGAAACATTTAAAGTTTGCGATTTGTGAAACATTTAAAATTTGCGATTTGTGAAACATTTAAAGTTGCTGATTTGCGATTTTTGCATTTTTGACTCATGTTTTGGGTAGTTATATATAAAGTAGCGATGATGCTTTTCATTTGAGTGAAGTTGAATCATGATGGTGGGAAGCAAATATTTTCAGTTGACTTATGAAGTTGATGTATGATTGTGGGACACGAATTACGGTTGTTGCTGCTAAAAATATGCTCCGCGTATGTTGCGGAACCCGAGACTGGACCGATGACCTGCAAGACAGAAAACGAGTGACCGCCAAGTGGGGTTCCCGGCGGAGAACTCTTCGATGCTTAAGTCAGAGCGCAACTACAGAATAATAACTCTGAAAAAGCATGAATTGTGTCATTCCCTTCATACCTGGGGGTAGACCCCTTTATATAGTGGTAGGAAGAAGAGCCCCAGTAGGACTGAGCTATAAACAAATCCAATCAGGATTGTATTAGGATCCTAAAGGATCATGTGTGAATCTCTGATGATAGAGTTAGAATCCTGATAAGATAATTGTCGATCTCCCAGTTTGACTGGGATTGCCGGGTAATCCCTAATTTATTGGGAGTTATATTTGAGTTATATCATAAGCCCCCCACTTTCTTAGCCAAGATGTTTGGCTGAGGAAGTTTATACCTGGTGTCTCGAGACACGCGTCAGATTTTTAAGGGATTCTCCATCCACTTGTAGGGATAACAATATTTCTCTCCTCCATGTGCTCGGACCTAAGCTCTTGAGAACTTAAGCCTTGAATTTTGCTCAAGTAGAGCGCTAGATCTTTAGCTCTCGAGAGCTAAGTCTTAGAATTTTTCGCCTGAGCAGGCTATCCGGAATCATCTTTTGGAAGACGAATCATGGGATCTCGAGATCCTTTAGAGGCTGTGCCCCATAGTAGCCTCTCTAGGGAGAGGACACAAAGTTGTGCATGCAAGTTGTTGCATGTGCTAAGTGTTTTAATGTCCACTCGAGGGGTCACCTCTCTTTTGGAGGGTGTTCGTTTTGCGCAAGTGTGTGTTCTTTAGCTCGAGCTGACCACATCATGCTTGCGTTTTACTTTGACGCGAACTCTTATCATCAGCTAAGAGCTGGCAAAGAAGCCTCGCACTCACGCTTGGCTAGGGTTTGAATTGACAAAGAATGGTGGGGGGATGAATCCCCACATAGTACTTTGCCGTTTCACGGGTTAGAACTGTAGCTAAACCGTTCGGATAGAACTCGAGCTCTATCATGTCACCCTTGGGGGTGTTCATCTCTCGAGGGACCGCCCTAGATGGCTAGTGGAACGTAGAGTTTTGATTAGTGCCCTTGAGGGCTGATGGAGCATGGAGCTCATGTAAATACCCTTGAGAGTTTGACGGAACTTAGAGTTCTCATCTTACTCACCCTCGGGGGCGGATGGAGCGCAAAACTCATAAAAAAACCCTCGAGGGTTTGACGAAACTTAAAGTTCTCGTCTTACGCGCCCTTGGGGGCGGATGGAGCTCGAAGCTCATGAAAGTTTGACGGAACTTAAAGTTCTTGTCGTACACGCCCTCAGGGGCGGATGGAGCTTGAAGCTCATGTAAATACCCTCGGGGGTTTGACGGAACTTAAAGTTCTCCTCTTACGCGCCCTCGGGGGCAGATGGAGCTCGAAGCTCATGAAAGTTTGACGGAACTTAAAGTTCTCATCGTACACGCCCTCGGGGGCGGATGGAACTTGAAGCTCATGTAAATACCCTTGGGGGTTTGACGGAACTTAAAGTTCTCCTCTTACACGCCCTCAGGGGCGGATGGAGCTCGAAGCTCATGAAAGTTTGGCGGAACTTAAAGTTCTCGTCGTACACCCCCTCGGGGGCAGATGGAGCTCGAAGCTCACGAAAAATACCCTTGAGGGTTTCGGTCGAAGCAACAAGTGCGTCTCGTCGCTAAATAAGAAGGCGCGGGGCATTGAGCTCGTAATATGTCTGTTGCTATGAACCCCCTTGTCTGAGAGGGCACATGGCATTAGACCCGTAATATTGCTGATATCATAAGATATGAAGCCCCCCGCCTTTGAGAAGGCGTAGATATGTAAAGACGTATTTTTCAGCCTATATGTAGGGTCGGTCGCAAGAAGACCTTGTGAGAGCAATATAGAAGACCATATCTGCCTGCTTGACTGGACGAGCATACAAAGCTAGAGGACGCGGAGTCCGTCTAAGAAAGATATCACTGGGTGATCAATAAAGTAGTGCTCTGATTCACTGATCGAGGTCACTGTGTGATCGAATATCACAAGATAATAATAAATGCCGAGTCGGCAAGATGCTACAGCAGAAACCCTAGGCATGACTTCCAGTCGCAGGGTGCTGTAAATTTGTTCCTTGCTTTATAAAGCGGTTTATACGTCACGCTTAATGCTTGTAGGCGTAGTCTAAGCCCTTGCATCAAGAAAAAGTACGTGACATAAAAATTAATCTTTAAAGCAATAAAGCATCTAACAGTGCAACTATGTTTTTAACATAGAAATAAGAGCGGTGTTCAGATACCATGGCTCCATTAAGGTTTTGTCGGTTAGCCGACCGGGGTGTACTACCATGCGTATCACAAGTGAGCTTAAAAAGTCATAACAGTCGGTAAGACCCAACATATTATATACTCGGCATCAATTGACGTGCCTGGACAATGCTAGACAAAAAATTAAATAGGTCTAGGTATTTAGAAGCGCACAAGATGCAGCTCCAGGAAGGCTTGCTAGCGCCTAAAATTATAGCCGTTTAATTTTTTTAGCGACAAATATGCGATGAAGTATACGTCGTTTTTAAAAAGTGTGCGGCATATGTTAAATGATTGAGACCCTGTGGGTCTTGAATTTAAATTGGCCTTGTTAAAAGCTCAATACTTTAAAAAGCATACGGCCTAGGTCAAATAAATTAGACCCTTAGGGTCTTAAATATCAATATGCAGCTTTCATAGGCAAAAATCTAATGCACTTAAAAGCTGTGGCATATGTGGAATAAAAGAGACTCCTTGGGTATTAAACCTAAATACCCATACTTATGGGGTAAAAAGTTGAATACTTTTTAAAAAAAATTGGAAGAAGTGACCTGATTTGCTTCTGCCCCTTATTCTCCTTTCGACAGAGAAGCCATAGCCCATTGCGGCACAAACGTGAGGCCGCAAAGCAGATCTGACCGGCGGCGACACCAGCGCATGGCTGGCGCCATAGCAGAGCGCGACTTGGCGAAGCGGCATCCTCGTCACTTTGATCGCGGTGGACAGCGTGACGTCATGGAAGATGGCTGCCGGTGGTGCCGCATCGGTGGCCGATGGAGAGATCTTGGAAGATAGCGACGGCGGCGAGTATGCGATGGGCCCCTGAGCGACACCGACACCTTGCTGAAGGAGATGCCGCGGTGGCGGCGCTGCCGTGGTTCTTCATCATCATCTTCGTCTCTCTGCTTCTCTTTTTTTATTTTTTTATTGAGATGTTGTTTGAATTTGAATGTTGCCTTCGCTGCTCCGACGCCCTCACGGCGGTGGTCGGTTGCGATTGGTATGTTGATTGGGCGCAAGTGCGGCGTGATGATTCAGGGAGCTGTAGTGAAGCGGCACTGTCGCCATTTGCTTCCGGTGATCGGCGCGGTGTTGGGGAAGGTCGCGGGTTTGATTGCCGTAACTGGTGGTTGTGCGTTACGGCGCTGTGGTATTGACCCATGGCCGGCGGCGCTGCTATGCTGCTTCTTTTCCTTTTGCTGGACTTTTTCCCGGAGGTGTCGTCGGTGACTCGGCGACACTTTGTCGGTTCTGATTTTTTTTTTCGTTGATTGCGATGACGATCTAACACCGCGACGGCAGCAAATTGTTGTCGGCGTTACGGTAGATTGCGGTGAGACCGTTTGACGATGGTAGTACCGTCGATCCCATTGGTGATGACTCCGGTAGGGTGATGGTTGATCGGGCGTGGGGCTGCCCACGTAGGTACTGTTGACGGCGTTGGTGTCACTGTAGTTTAGGGTTTTGAAACCTTCGGCGGTGGCGACGGTTCCGACGCGTTGCCGCCGTTGCTTGCAAAACGAGCGTTTGAATTTTCTTGAGGTCGATTGGCTAGACTGACGGGTCCCACAGATGGCGCCAATCTGTTGCTGCTAAAAATATGCTCCGCGTATGTTGCGGAATCCGAGCCTGGACCGATGACCTGCAAGACAGAAAACGAGTGACTGCTGGGTGGGGTTCCCGGCGAAGAACTCTCTGATGCTTAAGTCAGAGCGCAACTACAAAATAATAACTCTGAAAAAACATGAATTGTGTCATTCCTTTCATACCTGGGCGTAGATCCTTTTATATAGTGGTAGGAAGAAGAGCCCCAGTAGGACTGGGCTGTAAACAAATCCAATCAGGATTGTATTAGGATCCTAAAGGATCGTGTGAATCTCTGATGATAGAGTTAGAATCCTGATAAGATAATTGTCGATCTCCTAGTTTGACTGGGATTACCGGGTATTCCCTAATTTATTGGGAGTTATATTTAAGTTATATCAACGGTGAAGAAGTTTAAACAGTGCTTCGTCATTATGTTGCCAACTATAAAAGTTACATAGTGAAAGCGTAGAACTTGGATGCTACAGGTTTGTGAAATTTCGAGGACGAAATTTTTAGGGCTAATTACACCTATATCCCTGAGGTTTGGGGGTAATTACACCCGATGACACAAAGTTTCAAAATGTAACACTTATGTTCATTGACAAACGGAATACAAAAATACTTAATGGTTTTGACAAAAAGACTTGATTGCCCCTGACTTTAAAATAAATTACCCAATTAATTTACTGTTTATTCTTCCTCTCCCCACACCCAACACCTTCACCCCCCCCAACGCCGTCTGCCTCTTCCTCTCCCCACACCCCCCCGCCCCCACGCCGTCTGCCTCCCCCTTCCCCGTCACCCGCCCATCCGGTCATGCCCACAACCCCCGATCAGCGCAGTAGCAGGACATAGTAGCAGGCCCTCCGGCGAGGTACCGACGCCGCAAGATCACGGTCTCACTCCCGATCTGCCTGTCGCCATACCGGTAGCCACCATCACCGCCGCGACCTACCTCCGTACCCCGCGCCGTCCGAGATCGCAAGAATCCCCACCGAGCTACGTCGCGACACCGGCCTCCTCCTTCGAGATGCGCGCCACCGTGACCACCAGCAAGGCAGCGCCATCACCACCACATGGGCTTGCAATGGCCAGATCTGTCTCCTTTCCATCCAGTCTTCCTCCCTCCCTCACCAAGGGCTTGCCGGCGTGGTGGGGCAAGTCTGCCGGATGGTGGGGCGAGGGGGACTGCCGGCGGCGTGGGTTTGCCAACGCGCTTGCCGGAGGCGTCTCGGCAGCTTGGGTTTGCCAAGGGGCTTGCCGGCGTGGTGGGGTGGTTTTGCAGGATGGTGGGGCGAGGGGGGCTGTTGGCGGCGTGGGGCGGCGGAGGGGGGCTGCCGGCGATGACTTCAGATTTAGGGTTTAAATTGTGCAGAGAGAAAATTAGGATATCAACAGGGGTAGTATTGCCATTTTCAAAATACGTAATGACGAAAATTACACTTTTTGGACGGAATACTGACGGTTGGATAAAAGTGATACTTTTTTTAACGTTTTTGGTCACGTATGTTACATTTTGAAACTTTGTTTCCTCGCGTGTAGTTACCGCAAAACCTCAGGGATATAGGTGTAATTAGCCCAAATTTTTATAACAGGGGGAGAATGTAACACCCCGAATCCGAATATATTTTTATAGGTTAAATAAATAAATAAAAATAGCGACAAATTTTTTTTGAAATAGCATCAATGCAATTATCAGCAATTTTTTTAGCGGCGATTAGCGTAGCGGTATTATGTAATACCCGTTTAAGTTTTTAATTTCATTATTCTATCGTAAATAGTTACTTTGGGCATCTTTGTAATAAAAGAAAAAATTGGGTGAATTTTAGAAATAGCCTAAAGTCTAGGGGATTTTTGGTAAATTGCCAACTTAGGGTTCTAATATATAATATGGCTATTGAAGAGGAGCCGACCCTAATTATTTTCCCATATACGGGGGGGGGGGGGGGGAATGTAACACCCCGAATCCGAATATATTTTTATAGGTTAAATAAGTAAATAAAAACAGTGACAATTTTTTTTAAAATAGCATCAATGCAATTATCGGCAATTTTTTTAGCGGCGATTGTAATACCTATTTAAGTTTTTAATTTCATTATTCTATCGTAAATAGTTACTTTGGGCATCTTTGTAATTAAAGAAAAAAATGGGTGAATTTTAGAAATAGCCTAAAGTCTAGGGGATTTTTGGTAAATTGCCAACTTAGGGTTCTAATATATAATATGGCTATTGAAGAGGAGCCGACCCTAATTATTTTCCCATATACTTCTGAAAATTCGGCAAAGAGAAGAGAGAGATCGTGGCTTTATGTACCAAATATTGCCATATCGCTTTTTGTTCCGACAATTTGAGGGAAAATGAACGGGAGAAAAATATTTTCATTTCCATCCTCCTATTTTTATTATTATTAATATTGTATTGAGTATTTAATTTAAGAAAAAAATAAGAAATTCTCTCTTTTCTAACAGATAAAAATAAATATAAAAATATTCGAAGTGCGTGTAGAGAGAGAAAGTGGAAGAAAGGGAGAGAAGAGAGAGATTGGATCAAAGTAAGAGTTGGGGAATCAAAAATCAAATATCGTGGTTCAGAGGAGAATTTCTTGAGGTGATCAGCCCTAAAATTTGTTTTATTTGGGTGTATATATATATATATACATATATATACACGTGTATATATGCATATATTTATACATTTTCTTTGCATAAAACTCAGCAAATTCGATGGTGTATCATATATTATTGTTATAGAATGTATTAAGGTGTTAGAGGAACGAATTAGAGCAAGTAAAATGAGAAACAAACGGAGAAAATCGAAAATTAGGGTTGCTGTTTTTCGGTTACTGTTCACGCGAGGAAGACGATGAACAGTAACCGTGCACTCCGTACCTCCGGCCACTTTTCCGGCCAAATGTTTTTACAGTCTTAAAGTTATTTCAATTTTAGAATTTTTGAAAAAGTTTTAGAATTTTCTGATATCGTTTGGTATTTTTTATATTTTGCGCAAGTTGAAACTTCTAAAATCTGTTTGAACTACTTTAGTTTTCATATTTTTATTACATATTTCTAAGTTATTGCTAAAATAATGGGATTTTATTTTGACCTAGAAATATTAATGGCTATTTTTGGGCTTTTCTAGTATTTAAGGATATTATTTTTAAAGAGAAAATATTAAAAAATTCAGATATTTTGTATTTTGGTCTTATATACTGCTTTAAGATATAAAAATAATTTATGAGATTTTATTGGGAATTTTGAGGTGTGGTTAAGTGTTGGGGTGTGTTAGGGTTTCTAACTAGTTTTGGCTGTCTATGTGAACCGTTATGGATTGGGTTATTCTGAAAATAAGAATGAGCACCGTGCAGGTAGTTAGTATGTATCGTACTATAATGTAGTTGAGACGGCGTTCTGATATCAGTGTTGTCCCAACTTAGGTTACTCAGAGGACTTCTGATTTTTGGTTGATCGAATGATTAGCTAGCTTCGGACTAAGGTAAGGGATTTTCATCCGAACCAAACCCCTCATAATTGTTTCATTTGTTCTTCTGATTTGTTATCGCTGTTCCTTTGGATTCTGCTATTTTGATAAAGTCGCATTGTTTGCCATATAAACCTTTCATTGAGTTTTAAGACGTTTATTGAAAATCTTATCGGTGCTCATTAATTATTGTCCATTGAGCATTGAATAACATGTTGCATTTATAAATTTGCTGTCATTCTTCATATTGACATGAGAGTTTGCATTGGTGTGTTTGGCGGGAGTTGGTTTATATTGAACGATATTGGTGTGGGCTAGTACCTTGACGGACTAGCCGGTGTGTTAGTGTGGGCTAGTACCTTGATGGATTAGCCGGTGTGGGCTAGTGCCTTGATGGGCTAGCCGGTGTAAAGTGTCAGTGAGCATCGCCTTTGTGGCTTTGCTAAGTGATTACCCTGCACTGCCTGTGTGGCTTTGCAATTGCTCATGTTCGATAGCATCTGTGAATGTTTGCATCGTATCTAAAAAATATTCTTATTTGTATCTGGTTTATGGCATTGGGTTGAATCTCCTCCATATTGCAATCGTATTAAATCTGTAAATTGTTCGTATCCCTTTACTAAAATTTTGAGCGACCTTACTGAGCTCTCAAAAGCTCACTCCCCTTTGACTTCCTTTCCGCAGGTGATAGCCAGCATTAGGTGAGGTTGCCAGCACGGGTTAGAGCCGGGTGAGAGAAATTAAATTAAGTTAAGTTAATGTTGATCATTGGAACCCCTGCGTGGGTGAATAATATTATTTAAATTTTCTTAGACTTAGATTTGGTATTTCAATTATGACAGTTGATTGAGAGTATGGTTTGATTGACGGATATTTGCTCTGACAGCTTGTTGCATTATTTATTAAGATAGAGGAGATTATTGTCTTAGTGAATTGATCGATTGAGTGTCTAACGTTCCGGAACATGAGTTGAAGACAGGCGGTGTGCTTTTAAATGCAGCGATCTACCTATTTTATGGCTTTCCTTTTACCATATGTAACCTGACTTTAATAGTGGCTTAGCTTTTGATAGTGTATATATAGCATGGGTGCAATGTATCCTCTGGAGATCAGGGTTGTTGATCTCATGTCACATTCTATGGATATTATATATTTCTTATCTTTTTCAAAGAAAACGAAATTACATCTCAAGTATGTAGGCGGACATTCACAGCTGTCATCAACAATGAATTTCCAATGTACAGCCTCGCGCAATAAATAATTATATGGCACGACGACTTGAATGTAGCAAATGCCAGTAGATTATAGCCCTTTTGTTCATTTTTACCATCCGATTAGATATTCTTACCTGTCAATGAAAAACTTTTGTTATGGAATATAGCATTGTCCAATTATAGATACTTGTTTGCTTTGGAGCTTCAAATTTAATTAAATACCTATAACACAGTGTGAAAATCTTTAGCAATTCTAGATTGGCACATGGTAAGATTGATGCGAACAAGTGATTTAGTATACGTGAGCGTTTATTTTTACACTCTATACAGTGTTTCAACTTTCAAACCTTCATTTTGTAGCTGAAGTGTATGAATAAAAAAGCATAAATCTATAACGACAAATAAGGGTGTAAAAAGCATTAACACATCACTGATTACTCCAGTTATGGTTAAAATGCCCAGCTATTGAATTTGCAATGTCTGTAGGCAAAAACTTCTCTGTGGTTATGCGAGGAAACGTCTTTTAATTCAAGCAAAGGATCGCCTACATACAAATTTCGATCGTGCATTTTCTATGGAGGAAATCATCTTCCAGTCAAAACTAATAATAACCTAGAAATGCTTAAGCAACCTGCTGGAAAACACGTTATTTCAATATAAAAAAATTTGGCTGTAGCCCCATTGGAAAAACCTAAAACCTCTCACATAGCGTTATATGATGGTCGCTAATTAGTGCTGTTAGATATCGTCGCTAAAGAAGTATGTAAAAATGCCAAATACATAATATTTAAGAACAATTAGTAATTACTATGTGAAAAGTTATAGACTATACCCCAATTGTAGCCAAATCTTCCTATCCTATCCTACCAAGTAAATCGAGCATGCCAACATAACATACTATACTGATGACACGACACAAGTGATAGGACGAAAATATGAAAAGGAAATTAATACCCCGTAATTTGGTCAAGGGAAGATGATGCGTTTACATACTATACCAGACATCTGCTCGTTACAAATTGATGCACATCTGCTCGTTACAAATTGATGCGTTTACATCGTCGTCTAACCACAAGAATGTGACTAAAATTTATCCTATTAAAACGAGGTGGTTTCACATTTTAAAATAGCACAGAGTTGACTACCGCGCTTAATTTGCTTATTCATGCTATTTTCATCAACCCAACTAATTTAAACTTATTATCGAACTGAAACGGAAGAGTCCATCAGTGGAATTAAGCCCAGCCAGGGCTAAAAGTAGAAGTTAGTAAACCACATGGGCGTGTGGTGGACCTTGAGATCACATAATGTGTCGGAAAATAGTTTCCTCAGTCAGACTTAAATGCACGGGACCGTGGGCCAATGTCCTTAACTTGTACAAAATACAAGCATAATGCCTAGAGTAGTAGTGTTCCACTGGAATCCTTTTATTCCAATGGAGAGGAAGAAGGTTCAAAAACATGCTTTAGAATGTCTCTGACCAGTTCAGCAATATCCTCCTCTTTGCATGCCGTCACAAACTTCACTGCAAACAGAAGGGAGAGTTTACTTTCAGGTAAATCCTCTCTTAACAACACATTTTTGCTTCTACTTTCATATATTGATGCCATACCAGGGTTTTCTAGATTTCCACTTGGTGACACATAAAAAATAAAATAACAATAAAATGCCCCGCAAAGTGCATAATTGGAAGTACAAAATTGTCCATACAGTTCTCGAAATAATGTCTCTTGAGCGTAACAACCTGCCATAGAAAGTTCAAAATTCCGATGCTGTTTTGACAATTAATACATGTGTAAAAAAAAAAAAACACTTTTATTCAATAACAGTAGCTAGAGAAATAAAAAGACAAACTGATACTTGAGCTCTATTTTTGGCATATGATCGAGCTCCTCAACCTCGCCAAAGTGATTATATGACGGCACTTGAAAGACCTTTATGGACGAATGTGAAGTTTAAATGGTTAAAAGCGGAAACTCAGATATCAACTATCCGAAATATACAGCGACTATACAAACAAGAACCTCAGAACTTTTGGGAAGAAGCATAAAATTTTGTGTGTGTGTTCCTGGTATAAATAGATTCCATACTAGGTCCACTTACAAAAGAATCAAAACCACATACCCATCATTTTAACCAGCAGAAAATGACTCAATATAAGCCAAATGAATAAACACGCGACTTTTTGCGGGCACAAGGAAAAAACTTACCAAAGAAACAGCCACAGGGATGTCATCCCAGTACCAAGCACTGTCTGAAATTTCTAAACGTTTCTCTGTCCCTAAATGTTTACCCACTTGGGCTTTACACATTAAAAAAGAGCTCTTTAACTGAAGTACCAATAAGCTACTGTCTGTTGGACTCCAATTTTACGTCATAATTAGAGATTATTTGGCAAGTTTATGGAATTATACGAGGTGTACTTAAATTGAGTTTAGCAGTTATTCACGAATTAAATAGTAGTATGGTTTTTTTAAATCCCCGATGGGCCACTTTACATGCCAAAGTAGAATAATCTCTAGCTTCCCACCTAAACTGGACTAATCTAACTTATTAGTTCCAGCTCAGAAGGTGAAGGTGAAGGTGGCAAGGAGAGAATAAGGAGGAGAAGTGTGCAGGGGCCTGGAAGGGTGTGGTGAGGTGGGGGTGATGGCATTTGCTGAAGTTACTGATGCATAAAAAACAGACAAAAAAAGGAAATATAGAATAGAGTACAGGACCTACAACAATCAAGTGGTTGGAGGCAAATAAAAACACAGGCATATTAATTACCCAAGGGAAAAAGGACATGGACGGTTTCTAATGTAGGAAATGGTGGATCAAAGCAGGCATCCCATCTTACTGTATAAGATCAAGATGATCATCAATTATGGTCATAGGTCAGCAGTTTGTTCAGCAGATGCCTTCACGATAAGGACGAAGACGCTTACACACAGACACAGCCTGTGAACTAGGGGAAGAAGTACACATACCCACCAAATATAGAGACCCTACCGCTGCTGTTTTCACACCTGTAGTTAGAGATGTCTTGACTCGATCGTAAGGCCAACCAACTTTGCTGCTGCTCTCTCAATAGTCAATAGTCATGAAAAACTCTCGATAAAGCAGAAACCCACCATCCATATCTTTTCAACAACTCTAGGGAAAAGGACAAGAGGGCTGGCTATTTACAAAGAAAGTTCCAAAATTGTACCCATCCATGCATCAAATCAGATGAGATATTGTCTAGTATGATTCTTAACGTGTATTAACATGAAAGCTAAGGTGTACCGTTGGTGTGCAAGTAACTCCCACAATTAAAAACAACATAATTGCTTCCCATCTTTTTTTTCAATTATAAGTATAATGACCACGAGAAACGCACGTCAACCATGGGTTTGATAGTATTCATCCATGTTTCTCATTATTTTGTATGCCTACATCACTGGCGAATAGAAACTGTAGAGCGAAGGTACATTCATAGGAAATGACAGCTGATATCCATCCTCCCCCCGAAATCAGATAATGTTCTTTTGGTCCTCCCTAATAGTTGAGTGTAAATCCTTCTTGTTTTCAATGACCAAATAGATAATAAAAGAAAGGGGGCATTATGTACAGGTTCCTTGGCATCATCCTCCAAGTCCAAGATATTCTAAAGGTCCTTGGGAAATAATTAACAAACGATAAGAAGGGGACAATAATATAACAAGTGACAATTATGTTAAGTAGCTCTTCTTGACAATGGTCCGTCAACAAGGGTAGAAAGATATGCAAAACCATGACTTAGGGTAGTTGCCTATCTACTTGCAGACAATTATCCCCTTAGAACTATTTCTTTTACGGCAGATCATTTAAAGCATCTAAGGTACACTTTGTACTACGTGAAGAAACTGAAGGTGAGTGATGGGACCACCGATACCAGAATTTATTTGGCCGGTGGTCAACAATATTGTATGACCAGCTGATAGAAACGAGGGTTATGATTGATAAAGATTGTTAGATTGAGGAGAAGCGACTAGAGGGGAAAATGCCAAGCTATGATCTACAAAATAAAACGACCTCAATGGATACAATAAACTGTATTTGGTTGTTGTTCCTAACGCCCCACAATATTATGTAAAAAGGATCATGAAAATTGCAGAACAGAGGATAAACTAGGCATCTTACCCCAGGAAAGAATTGGGAACTCCCACTTCTGTTTAGGAACTGAAATAACATATGAAGAAAACCTGCAAAGAGGTTAAGAACTCTTAGAAAGGGCGCATAACAAATAATATATAGTAGGGGAGCGCTATTCCACAAACAGACATGCTCAAGGGCGCTTCATCTTCTTTTACTCGTTAAGCAAATACACAAAACACCGTCTATTGGCCCAAAAATCTTCCTTTCCCTTCTCTTCATCGAAACCAGAATAACCCAGCCATCGGTACCACCACCCGCCCCTCAACCCCCTGCCCTGGAATCCACATGTCAGCCACCACTTAATCTGAACAATCCCTAAGCGAGGAAGTTCTGCATGTTCCCTTTTTCATTACTGAATCCAATCAGGGATCAAAGCCATCATGGTTGACTATATGTTTGTGTCGTTCGGACTCTTTTATCCAACAGTTGCAGTTGTAGAACTTGTTTATCAGAGAGCCTGTCACTATGGAGCAACATCCTCATTTCTCGGAAAAATCTTCTTCAAATATGTTACAAGAACTTTAACCCAGGTCAAAAAATTTGAGCCGTTGCACCCATCGCTCCTGTAAATCTATTTAATTTCATTGTGGCTCAGAACCACCACCACCTATAACACGAAAAGTTAATTTTGTTTAATCAAGATGTTTTGCTAGAAATCTGTGCATGTCTATGTTCTTTTTTTCCGCCTCTAGATAGTGAGAGAAATTCTTCCAATTTCTTAGTGCGCCTGAGGATGGATCCGAATATTCATCATGAGAAAGCAGATGAAGGGAAGATGTTTAGCCAGTCAGGGTAGAGGGAGGATGTTCGAGCTGCGGTGGGCAATATTGGAAGTTTGTAAGATAAGCCTGTTTGTGGATACGAATAGCGCTCCTCAATGTAGTACTTGTGATCTACATAAGCATTTCAAAATGAAGAAAATGTAAAATACATGCCAAGATTGATGCTGCTAGGGACTGGGGAGAACTATAGAGAATTGATGTCTCCTCCTTCTCATAAAGAAGATCCATCAAATCCATGCATACTTCAAAGTTCACAAGTTCCCTGGCCCAACTTTTGCTACTTCCCTGAACTCACAAATGTGCAAAAGCCAAGCAGGTTAATTGAATTGATCTCTAAACTAGGTGACTTTCGTCCAAAAGAACCGCAAGGAACCGCAAGGCAAAAGTGGACACGGAAACTCACTTTGATTGAGAGAAAAGCTGTTCAAGGTATATATATAAAGGCGGTGTTTGACGTCTGTGAAGAGAATGGCATCCGTCGACCGCTTACCATTCCATATTCACCTCAACATAATGGAGTGGTTGAAAGAAAGAATCGGTCGATAGTGAACATGACTCGAAGCATGTTGAAGAGCAAGAATTTGCCCAAGGAATTTTGGGCTGAAGTAGTCGATTGTGCGGTCTATTTGTCGAATCGAAGTCCAACAAGAAGTGTGTGGAATCAAACACCGCAAGAAGCTTGTAGTGGATACAAGCCAAGTGTGTCCCACTTGAAAGTATTTGGAAGCATTGCATATGTGCATGTTCCTGATCAGCAAAGGAAGAAGCTCGATGATAAAAGCGAGAAGTTTATCTTCATCGGTTAGAGTCAAGAGTCAAAAGGGTACAAGTTATACAACCCTGTTGACAAGAAAATGAAAGTCAGTCGAGACGTGACTTTTGATGAAAAGAGCTCGTGGGACTGGTCTGATCGAGACACGGAGCAGTATGTTTTCTATCCAATCGATACTGATAGAAAAGAGGTAGAAGAAGAATCGATTGAACCTGTGACTCCCTCGAGTCCTGTATCTCCAATTCAATCGAGTCCATCATCATCATCGGTCGATAGTCCTGTCAAAACAGGACCTCAAGGCAAGAGATATCTGGAGGAGATTTATGATGACTTAAACCAGAACCAAAGCATGTTCTGTCTTTTTGCCGATACTGAGCCAATCGATTTTGATGAGGCATCAAGAAGTGAGAAATGGAGGAAGGCCATGAATGAAGATTTTGGTGCCATCGAGAAGAATGATACTTGGGAGCTGACGACTCTTCAATCGGGAAAGAAGCCCATTGGTGTAAAATGGGTTTATAAAGTGAAGAAAAATTTCAAAGGTGAAGTTGAGAGATACAAAGCTAGGCTTGTTGTCAAAGGATACAAGCAAAGGGCTGGAATCGACTATGATGAAGTCTTCGCTCCAGTCGCTCGATTGGAAACGATACGACTGTTGATATCTCTAACAGCTTTAAACAAGTGGAAGATCCATCAGATGGATGTGAAGTCAGCTTTCCTTAATGGTTTTCTTGATGAAGAAGTCTATATCGAACAACCTGAAGGATATATTGTTCGAGGCCATGAAGACAAAGTGTTAAAGTTAAAGAAAGCCCTGTATGGGTTGAAGCAAGCGCCAAGGGCGTGGAACAGTCGCATCGACAAGTATTTTCAAGAGAGAGGCTTTAAGAAATGCCCACATGAGCATGCCCTCTACGTCAAGATGAATGGAAAAGGTGACATCTTGATAGTCTGTTTATATGTCGATGATTTGATTTTTACTGGCAACAATGTGAAGATGTTTGATGATTTCAAGAAAGAAATGGCCAAGGAGTTCGAAATGACTGATATCGGTTTGATATCATATTATCTTGGGATCTAAGTGAAGCAAATAGATGATGGGATTTTCATCTCACAAGAGGCATATGCAAAAGAAGTTTTGAAGAAGTTCAATATGGAAAATTGCAACCCAATCAGTATCCCCATCGAGGTTGAAAATAAGTTGTCGAGACACGTCAAAGAAGGTCCAATCGATCGGACCTTGTTCAAAAGTTTGGTTGGTAGTTTGAGGTATTTGACGTGCACAAGGCCTGATATCCTATTTGCAGTTGGTTATATCAGTCGATATATGGAGAATCCGACAACTTATCATTTCAAAGTGGCGAAAAGGATACTTCGGTACCTTAAAGGTACAATTGATCTTGGTATATTTTATCCTGCATCAGGTGATATGAAATTAGTGGGATATAGTGACAGTGATTGGGCTCGAGACGTGGATGATCGAAAAAGTACAACTGGATTCGTTTTCTATTTTGGTGAAGCAGCATTCACATGGACATCAAAGAAGCAATCGATAGTGACTCTATCGACATGTGAAGCTGAATATGTGGCTGCAACTTCAACTGTTTGCCATGCGATATGGCTAAGAAGTTTGCTTAAGGAGCTCAGTTTTATTCAAGACGAATCGACACAGATTTATGTCGATAACAAGTCAACCATAGCTCTTGCAAAGAATCCAGTCTTTCATGATCGAAGCAAGCACATCGATACACGGTATCATTTTATCCGTGAGAGCATTGCTAAGAAACAAGTCCAAGTCAAGTTTGTGAAATCCGAAGATCAAGATGCGGATATCTTCACAAAGCCCTGAATAGAGAAGTTTTTGAGAAGTTACGGAGTCGACTTGGAATGAGAGAATCAAGTTTAAGGGGGCGTGTTGGAAGTTAATCTTGATTCACAAAGTTATGACAATTGATGAGGAAGAATCAAGACATGAATAAATGAAGAGAAACTGAAAAGTGAAAGGTTAGAGAAGTTACTCATAACCTATGAGGGATTAATTAGGAAGATTAAAAGTGAAAGGTTTGGGAAGTTCTGTTTAGGATATTAAAAGAGTCTTTAATGTCTTAGTATAAATAGGTGTATCACCTAGTTATTTTATATATGTGGAAAAGTGAAGTGTGAAAGAGTATTGTAGTGAAAGAAAGAGTGAGTGAGTTTTATGAAATAGATGTGTTGATTGAGTAAAGAGAAAAATTATTCCTGAGTGTTTCTCCTCTCCACATCCTCCTTTACCATAATACTCTAAAGTATTTCCGCTGCAAAGATACATTTCACTTATATAGTGCCCACCGCGCAACAGTGGGATCGATATTATGTGATTGTGTTTGTGGTGGTTCAGGGTGTTGTTGCGGTGGTGGGTCGCATAGGATTAACCAAAACGAAATTCCCGTGGTCGTGGGATATTATGTGATTGTGTTAGTGGTGGTACAGGGTGGTGTTTCGGTTGTGGATCGCAAAGGATGGGTGGTTGTGGAATCTTCTGTAATGCTGGTTGAGGATCGTGTTGCCCGGGATGATTTCTAGCTCCATTCCCTCCCTCGGTGGTTGTGGGTTGCGAAGGATTGCTGGAAATTAGATCCGATGGTTATGGCTGAGGCTATGAAGGTATTGGTAGTGGTTGGGGATGGTGTTGCGGTGGTTTTGGGTGGTCGCGAAGGTTCGGCGGAGATGAGATCGTGGTTGTGGGAGAGGCTTTGATGGTGTTAGTGGTGATTGGGGATTGTGATGCGATGGTTCGACGGTGGTTGTGGGATGCGAATGGTGGTGGGAATAAGACCAGGAGGTTGTGGTTATGGTGGTATGGTAGTCGCGTGGTTGATGGTGGCAATGTGGGAGGGGGATGGAGAGAGGGGGAGAGAGGGGGAGAGAGAGAGGGGGGGAGAGGCATGATGTGACGATAACAGAGAACATGTGGATCAAAAAGGATTTTTTTCTCCAACTAGCTGACATAGGGTTGAGCACGGTCGGATAAAAGAGGAAACACCTATAAAGGTGTTTTTTTTTCTTTTTTCCACTGTTTGAGTCATTCTTTACCACATGAAATCGATCAAATGTAAACGAACAAAAAAAAGGGCATCTTATGTCTCGTCGTTACAAAATATAGAAACAGAAAACATGAACGAACATGCCCTTACTTTGCTAGCAATCCATATTGAAGCTAAAGCAAAAAGCTGCAGATTGCTTTCCCTCACTGGTTGCAACAGCCAATGTCCTGTGTCGTTGCCCTGTCTGAATCATTACAAGCACAAGGACATTGGTTATATGATCACATCTGTCAAATTTAGCAAGAAAACCTTCAGTTCACTTTACAAGCAGATAAATGTTGTTTAGAGTAACATAATCAATTCCAGTAAGCTTCATTCGTTTTTCATCTAGAAACTTGGTTCTATCTTAAAATATTGTCAGTCCATTTGGCCGAGCAGTTAATCAATACAACAACGTAGTCATTGTACAATATCATTTCTACTGCATGGCTTTGAAGATATAATCTAGCATGTCTCTTGGAAAATTGAAATTAAATATCATAGGGAACTATACTTTATTGTTCTATTATTTTAATCGGGATACAACTTTTTAAAAATTATGCTATACACAACTACTTAGACTCCAGATGTATTCTATTAGAGAATGTGATATGGATACATATGTCCTATTGAGCCTAACCAGAATTTCTGAATTGGCCACCTTAACACCAATTATGTTTATGGTTTTTGCGGGTCTTTCACGTGAACTAATATCCGCTTAGCTTATGGCTCAGTGTAGCAGAAAATACCCAAACTGTGTGGTGATCATCCAACATTAAAGCTTTTAAGACATTATGGAGGCATATTGATGCAGGACAGACCCTAATAAAGGATATTTAAGGCTGTCCTGCTCTCGAAGATGGGGAGCTAGGGCTTAGGTTTATAGGGTTTCTACTTGAGAAGCAGGGTTAGGGTTTACGAAAAATGAAAAAATATTTTTGGGGCTGCTTAGCATTGAACAAAATGAAGGGATAGATAGAAAAGATGGCAAGCCTTGAGTCACATGTAGAAGAAGACCCATGGAGTCTCACAAAAAAAGAAGCATATCTGCTTCAGAAAAAATTATACATCAACTCTAGTGTTTTGATAATTCTCAAAATGCTTGCTTATATGGAGAAATAACAGACCTTCCTACTATATATGGATAAGTATAGTCTAGAAATTTCCTCACTACTTGAACTAAAGACCGTACTGAATAACAAATCGGCTTGTTGCAAGAACACCCTTGCTTAGAAATTTTGCACCATCAAGTCTCCCTGTCTTGAAAGAACTCACTCCGTCGAGTTTTGAACTTGATAACACTTGTAGAGTGCAGGATTAACTGACTGGGTGTTTTCTCTTTTTCTTGTTTCCATGAATATGCTCTATCTTTAGGAGCCTGATCCCAATCGATTCCCCACCCGCCCACCCCGACTTGAAATAACTTGTTACTGACGAGTTTGAGCCTTGATACAACTCATGGAGCACTACAAGAAAAGAGACTTTTTGCGACGGATTTTTTCGTCGCTAAAAGTCCATTTTCCGTCGGTAAAGACTTTAGTGACGGACTGTCCGTCGCTAAAAGTCCGTTGTAATAAAGGCCGTTGCTAAAAGATTGGTGACGGAAATTGATAATCCGTCGGTTAAAGTAAAACTTTTACCGACGGAAATAATTTCTTTTACCGACGGAATATTCCGTCAGTAAAAGTATTTTTTAATTTTTGTAATTTCTTCAAAAAATGTAAGAATCTTGTTATATTTAAGAATCTTGTTATATTTAAGAATCTGGCGCAATTCACCATCTATTAGTCAGTTTGGTTTACAGCAAATTCTGATATGACAGACAATAACGCCATGATCGTCGCTCAATAGATTCAAGCGTGATCATCCCATTATATCTATAGAGCTTTAACCTCAAATTGAATAAGACTTGAAAAAGAAATACAATGAATAAACTGCACCAGGTTTGTATCATAGCAAGAAAACAAGGAAAAAACAAACTTCTAATAACTAGTTATCATAAAGCAAAATAATGGTCCTTTAGTTGAGTCTAGAAGCTGGCCCTTCAACAACGAGACATATTTAAGGTCATTTAGTTGAGATATAAATTCAACGTACATAAAATATTACAGTAACTAACACTTTACATTATATATGCCACACCTCTACCTCATAATTCACATTATTATGTCAGGCCTCTACCTCATAATTCAACATACATAAAAATGCTTCCTATAATTAACAAAATTGCTTCCTAATAACCAAACAAGCTCCTAAGAATTGGAACCAACAGTACATTTCAAATTCCAAAATAGCTAAATACAAACATGAATATCTTTAAGAAAAAAAAAACATAGATTTATGCATGGCGAATGAACCTTATGATATCGTTTTTCAAGCAATTTTGGCACTAAAAACTGACTGGTAAGGACCAGACAGATGCTCTCCAAAATTGGTTTGTTAAGCATAAATAATTCATTTTGGTGCTGTTTCTATTTTCTTATATTAGAGAAATGGATGGAATTAAGAATGAAACAACCCAGAAAGGCAGAATTTAATTTATTATAGGGTCATTCTTTTTTAAAGACATTATCATTTCTAGAAAAACAGAGATCCACATCTTAATCTATCTTTTCCGGGATAATCTCTCAGCTTATGGCAATGCAATCGAGAAGATAAAAGTTCAAGAATCCATGTGCTACGTCCTACTTCTACTGCTACTGCCATCCTTCCCCCCATAAAAAACATACACAAGAGTTTAAGAAATCAGGAAAGGAGGGCGAATACGTACCCAAATGGCGACAAGACAAAATGGTTGGCGGGTGGAGTCCTCAACGTCGTCGTTGGCAGAGGGATGTTGGCCGGTTCCGTGGAGTCTTGGCCGGTTCCGTGGAGTCTTTGCCGGCACTAGCCTTCGTCGCCGGCAGCAGAGGTGGTGGACGCAGTAGCGACGCAGTAGATGCGTTGTTTGGACTGCGTGGGAGTTGGGCGGCAGTAGCGTCGGAGTGAGGCAGCGAGGTGGAGGTGGCATTGGGTAGGGATGGCGTCGAAAGTGGGCTGCGAATGTGGGCGGTGGAGGTGAGTGCGGGTGAGAGACTGAGAGACAGATCTAGAGAGAAAGAGAGAGGGACAGGGGAGCGGCGGGGAGAATGAGAAATAAAATAGGGTTTCCGTTCTTTTAATGCGGGGAAAAGAAAAGGTAAAAAATGAGAAAAATTATAAAATATCATTTAGCGACGGATATTCCGTCGGCTATAATCCGTCACTAATAGTCCGTCGCTAAAAATCTTTACCGACGGAATTTTCTGTGGGTAAAGATTTTTAGCGACGGACTTTTACTGACGGACAAATCCGTCGGTAAAGGCCACTTTTAGCGACGGAAATACTTCCGTCGCTAAAAGTCCGTCGTTAAAAACTATTTTTCTTGTAGTGGAGGTTTAAACTTGTGCAGCCTAGACCTCTTACTAAACTTCATGCGCATTTAGAATCCGTAACCAAATTGATTGTTGAAAGGTTCCAGCTCTTCCATCTTCATGCTTGGCAAAAAGAGCGGATCCTCAAACATTACACATGGTTTAGAGCTGCTACAATATCCTCTATATACCTTCTCTTCTAGCTCCCCCCTCATGTGATTTTGTGTAGATACTATTACAGACTTGCCGAACATGTTCACCTAAGAGAACCTCTATTAAGGTGCTCTTGCTGGATCTTTCAAATTAGAACAGAATCCCGCGATATAAGTTGTAATACCCCGAACCTTGGTATTTTTTGCCGGTTATTTTAAATCTTTAGCGACAATTTTAGAATCATAAGAAAAATTTAACGATAACATATATTATTGATATTGATTAATGTCGTTGGCAAGGATTAGCGTTAACTGGTATTTTTTCTAGAAACCTTTAGCGACAATTTTATACATATAGTTAGCGTCGATATTTTATTATCAACTTTAGTTACGAATTAGTGTAGCGGGGTTAAGTAATAACCCGTTAAATTCTTTTAATACGTCACCTCTCATAAATAACTATTTTGGATATTTTTGTAACCATGAAAGTACCGGGTAGAATTTAAATGGCTTGCGAATTGGTAGGGGGATTTATTGTAATTATACAACCTAGGGTTGTTATATATTTGCATATACTCCATGTCAGCCGACCCTAATACCCTCTTCAGTATTGCGGCGGCAAGGGTTACCGAGAAAGAGAGAGAGATTTGAAGAAGGATCGAAGAATTTCTGGCGAGACTCCGGTAAGCTTCTAGCCTTTCCACTTTGTATTACTTGCGGGGTTCATAAGATTTTGATGCCAAGGAAAGTGGGTTCGCAGTCGACGTGGAGGTGCCACAAGGAATGCAATCCGAGTCAGATGCCAAGTATGTTGAAGTGGGACATAGCAAGGGTGGAACAAGGGCAGAGACCAAGAGCTTCCCAGACAGAGCATGAGGGTGGCAGTGCTGCAAAGGCGACGGCACACGGTGAATATACGACGACAGTCACAGTCTGATGCTTAGGTCCAGAGTCAAGGTCCTGTATGTTTCTCTCTCTAGAATTTCAGAGGATTTGGATTCTAGAGTGAGAAAGCGAAAATGTCGAATGAGAGAGTTCTATCTTGAAAATGAAATCCAAAGTCCACTATTTATAGAGGTTTAGATGATGATGTCATCACGTGACACGTGGCGCTTCTTGGGAGTGATACGTCACTGAGGGGTCCATAGGTGCCGGTGCTCCACAAACTGTCAGATCGCATATTCACCCAGCCTGCTCCTCACAGCGTCGCTCTGTCTGTCTGAAAAGGCTGGCACCCGCAACGTCGGTGTTGCCAGAGAACACCCCTTGATCTAGCCACCAATCCAAGCCCTTGCAGAGTCCCACAGGCCTGGTAGCGGTGGGGAAGACCCGACGCCTAACTGCCATACGGACTACGCGCGATGCCCTCCGGAGACCTACTCTCGTCTCGGAGTGACCCGGGGATCATAGTCCTTAGGGGTGCTGATGAAGCCCCCGGTGCCGGAGCACGTAGGCCAGTCACACAGACACCCTGGCAGAGATAGTGTCCCGGATGAGTCGCCTATCCCGCAGATAAGTCCTCGTGCCGGAGCACTCGGAGCCGTCAAGGTAGCATCCCGGAGGAGCCGTCTACCTGACGGGCCGAGGTAGCATCCCGGAGGAGTCACCTATCCCCGCGGGTGAGTCCTTGTGCCGGAGCACTCGGAGCGCGTCAAGGTAGAATCCCAGAGGAGCCGTCTACCTGGCGAAATGGGAGTTTCAAAGCTCCCTGGCGGAGAGAGTGTCCCGGAGGAGTCGCCTATCCCCGCGGGTGAGTCCTTGTGCCGAAGCACTCGGAGCGCGTCAAGGTAGCATCCCGGAGGAGCCGTCTACCTGGCGGGCCGAGGTAGCGTCCCGGAGGAGCCGTATACCTGGCGGGCTGAGGTAGCGTCCCGGAGGAGCCGTCTACCTGGCGGAAAGGGAGTTGAAAAGCTCCATGGCGGAGATAGTGTCCCGGAAGAGTCGCTTATCCCTGCAGGATGCTGCACACTCTGGGGAGTGGGTTGAAGCATGTTCCACGACCAAGGCAAGGTGCGCATGGTGTGGTGAAAGGATGGACCAACGTGAGGAGCATGGTAGTGTGACATTGAGCCGGGGGCGCGACTCTATCAGCAGTGCGACTTATGGGCGCGTCGGAGTGAGTGAGGTGCTGGGGGCACGAGAGTGTGACAGAGAGCCTGGGGGCATGACTGTATCAGTGGCGCGGCTTATGGGCACGTCGGAGTGAGTGAGGTGACAGGGCATGGGTGCGAGCGACGGGTGTCTCGAAGACGATGCGCGGGCGCAGGCGATGGGGGTCACAGAGATGGTGAGCAATCGCGGGTGACAAGCGTCGTGGAGTCGACGAGAGGGCGATGGCAGGCGTCGCAGAGACGACGCGCGGGCGACGGCCAGCGTTGTATGGACGGCGCGCGGCCGCGAGCAATGATCATCGCGGCGACGGAGAGCGGCAGAGAACGACGGTCGTGGCGATAGAGCGCGGCGATGAGCGACGGTCGCCGCGACGATGGAGCGCCGCGGAGAACGACAGTGAGACTATGGCGCACGACCGCGAGCGACGGTCGTCGGTCGTGAAGGTAGGTGGCCGACCCTCCCAAGGTGGCCGACCCCCTTAAGGTGGCCAACCCCTAAGGTGGCTGACCCCTAAGGTGGCCGACCCCCTAGGGTGGCCAACCCCCTTAAGGGGGGAAGGCACGCCAAGGTTGTTTCACGAGCAATTCAAGTGACTTGAGCATGCGTCGCTTTGATCTGCTTGTGAGCGTTGAAAAGTTGACCGTTGAATGTGCCGACGTGTTATGAGAATTTGGACTCCCAGTGGGCCTATAGGTGTAACCAAGATAGGTTGGGAACAGATTTTAATCAGGGAAGTGAAATGATGGAAAACCCAACAAGTCACAGCCATGGTGGCTGTGACTATGCATCTCACAGGTATGTTTAAAGGATTGGGGAGGAAACCATGAAAAGATGGGTTTATGAGAGTTGTGGATGCATTAGAGTGAGCCGTGTGTGTGTGCGTTAAGGGTGCCGTGTGCGTGCGCGAGTAGTTGCTGGGTGTGTGCGTCACGGACATTTGTGAGAGTGCATGAACTACCGAGGCAGCCATATACGTGGGTAAATTGTAGGTGTGTAGCATGGTGTGGGTGCATGAGAGGGTGAACAGGGCAGTCAAACGTGTGTGTTCTGTTAACGGGTGTAAAGGGGTGAGTATTGTTTGTGTGTATAAAAAGGGAGGGGGATAAGAAACTGTGTGAGATTGGTGTATGCCGTGAGGGGGAGGGGGTGGTCAACAAGTGTATAGGTGTGAATAAATGTGGTGGTATGGTGGATGTTCCTGTGAGTTTTGGAGGTAAGGAATGAGTTGTATGTGTGTAATATAGGAAGATAAGGGTGATGAAAAGAAAGGAAAAAGAGGAGGGAAACCCACTGCCTCACGGCAGTGGGTGTGAAGGCAAGAGAAGGTACATGAATGAGTGTGGAAAATTGAATATGGTGTGCATGTGTGTGTCTGGTATGGGGTATGTGAGTGTGGGATGTAACCTGTGAAGTGGTTCGGGTAAAGATACTACTGGGTTGGTATGAGGAAGAAGATGATTGCACAGGGAGAGGGAAAAGTTTTGGTTTTAAAATTTTAACTTAAAAGTGTCGCTAAAGGAAATCCTTTTTAAAACAGTTTCTTTCGGAATTTTACACGTTTCTCTGTGATGGATCCAGTAACAATTTGTACTTGTTTGATTTGAGATATCAGAGTGTGCAGAGAAAGTATAATGGTTTCAGTTTTTCCGTGTTTGATGTGATGTGTACGTGCTTATAGGAATTGATTATTCTATATTGGCTATGTTAAAGTTAAGACGACCTCAATTATGACTTCTTTGTATAGGCATAGATTTCGATCACCTATATGCTAGTATGAGGCTGGGGAGGTGATGAGAATCGAAGTTAGTAATCAGGTTTGGATTTTGTTGAGTGCAAGTCATATGTGATCATTGCTTAATACTTTTGTAAACCTTAGGCTTGAAGTTAAGCTAGCTATTATTATGTACATTTTGCAAAAGGTAGAGTCTGGTATATCATCAGTATAATGCAATGGAAGCATGATGAGTTTGAGATTGATTTAATTCATTTTATATGCATTGAATTTGGAGTGCCGTAATGTTTTAGTGAGTTTCGTGCTAGCTAAGTCATCGTTTGTAAAGTTTTGGAACAGTTAGAGCGCAAGTGGTTGCCTGACAGGTTTAAGCTTAGTGTAAATATTTGAAACTAAAGTGTTACATTTGGGTATTCGCGGGACATGAATTTTGGTGCGAAGGTTAGACGTGGCTCGATTACTATGTTGGTAGTTATCAGCGTTATGCAGAGAAAGTATAGTAGTTAGACATTATACGTAATATGAAATTCGAGATCAAATTTCTTTTAACAGAGGAAAAACCTAATACCTCGGTCTCTAATTGGGCTTACACTCAATTATGATAATTCATTTGGACTTTGCAACCATTGTGCATTAAGTGCGGCTTCAGTATTTAGCAATAATGGTATAAATGGAGATAGGATGAAGCGTAGAGATCGATTTACACTATTTTAGTAACCATAAATATGTGGAAATTATCTCTGTCATGAAGGAACTTGCGATGTAAGAATATTGATATTTGAAGTGTACGTTGATGGACCGGACATAATTAGGAGCAACAATCTAAGAAACATCAAATTTCGAGATGACTTTTTTTTAAGATGGGGAGAATGTAACACCCCGTACTTTTCTGAGTGTTAGAAATAATTATCTGTTGGTCTGAAAAATAAAAGGGCGATAGCTCTAGTGATAATCCAGAATTGGTGTAGTATGAGAGGCTAAAATAGTTTTGGCGTCAAAATACAATTATGTGAAGTTTTGGGACCATTTTGTAATTACAGAAAGCTGCAGGGTCATTTTGTAATTTTTAGAAGTGGGTGATTAGTGACATGTGTTGAATTGTGAGCGGAGATTTAAGGAAAAGTGACCATCTCATACTTATACAGCGGAGACTAATTAACATAAATTATTAAAAGAAAAAAGAGGAAACAACACAAATGGTCCTTGTATTATAGGCCATTTGAGGGTGTAGTCCAGTCCATGTACTACCAAATTAGTACAAATAGTCGCTAAGCTATTAAATTTTCCCCGTTCAGTCCTTTTTCTGACATCCGTCTCCTTTCAGCCGTTAGTGTGCCCAAAAATAGGGGCATTTTAGTCATTTTTCACGCATTTTAATCTTTTCTTATTTTTGATAAGAAAATAACTTTTCCCAACTTTTTTGGACAAAAATGCCCTCCTTTACAAATTTTAATTTTTTGGTTTATTGAGGTTAACCTCGTCCTTTGACATTATAATATAAATCATAATTTCATTCTTTCTTCTTTCTCAACACTACATCCGCTCTTCCACCATCGCCGCCACTCCCTCCTTTCAGCCATCCCAAATATGTTATCAATCTCCCGGTCATGGCGTCGCCTAATGAGATCCATGGATCCCGGACACCAATTGGATACACAGTCCCCTTTATGTCTTTGAATCCCACTATCTCGCATACTAAAGGGGGTTATGTCAAATATATCTCTTGCGAATCTGGGATCTCTAGCAGAAGCGTACGCAACTATTAAAGTCATCCTCGAGACGAGATCTGGTTGAGGAATTTTGTCGAACAGGTAGTGGGTGTAAACCAGGTAGGTCGATTTGCTGTAAACATCCATCAGACGGTTGAGGATGTAGCCATGTATGTGGCTTGAACCCAGATGCGATCATGTGGGCATGGATTTTCACGACCCGAATCCACGGGTAGGCCTATGAGCTAGATCCGTGACCGGCCGCAGGCCCATTCGAACATCCACGCAGGGGTTTGCCAGGCCTTACTATAATCTGTACACAAGAATCTATAACTAAGTAATTTAAAATTATCTCCTTGATAGTATTTCTAAAATCACCTTTATAATTTCTCCAATATGTCTCTAATGATTTCCTCCATAAATAACTAACAAAAATCATAGTAAATCTTATAGAGACCTAAGCTCCGAACAATTCTGAAAACATAAACGAAATAGTACTACTATTATATCTGACTATTAACAATTTTTCATAAGGGCTTAAATCCCTGACGACCATCTCCTGCGACTCCGTCCTCGTTACCCCCATAGCTCTCGGGTTCATTTAAGTGGTCACTTGAAAACATTTAAAAAGAGTGAGCTTGGGGCCCAGTAAGTACACATACCATATCCCTAAAATGTATTTTGGGGTTTCAAAAGTATGCCATGGTTTTTCGATTTAAGCCTGGTAAACATTTTTTTAGAAGAGATACTATACATATAAGTACTTTATGAAAGCAATTTATCAAAGATTTTCAGAACTGGAGTATGACTATCAAGAAGGCTCATTAACAACTATCACAATTTATCATAACTTAGGTATGTTGCGATTAGCGTACAATCCCCCCCTGACTAGGACCCGCAATCCCTACTCCACCTGGGATAAATATTATTCGGTCAGAGTACAAGCCCCCCTAACTAGGGCCCACAATCCCTCTTTCGTCCGGGATATTATTGTGGACGCAATGGTGAACCATGAGAAACAGTACTGTGCATCAACGTATCGTCCCGTCGACTAAGACCCACAATCCAACTTTTTCCCGTGGAGATGGGGCACAACAACCAAGCCAGTAAACAGTCTAATTCAACATAAGCCAACTTTAAAACACTACTCACAGAAACATTCCATGGCATTTCTAATTAAATTCTCGTCAAACGATTTACCGTGAAAACATATGCAGTACAAATACTTCAAAAACTTTCATTTGGTAAAATGACATATACATATACATTTATTGAAAAATATCTTGTATGGATGAACGTGGCAAGAGTACTTACCTGGATAGCTAAGCGATTCTGGTTCCCAAGTTGCCCTAACTCTTGTCTATCAAAACCTAAATAACAAACCACACAGATGTTATTTATTACCGCTCAAGCATGCCTAGGTGTTAAATTCTCCCAAGTGAGTGAAATTACCAAAACACCGCTAGGCTTGTGTAAAATTACTAAGTTACTCCCGACTCCTAACATACCCTTTCACACCAAGAAATAACCTAAAACATCCCTTTTAACTTGGTAGGTTTTTCGAACAAAAATGGCATTTCTCGGATTTTTCCGTTCGGAACCCTAAACCGCTCTTTAAATCGAGTGCTAAGATTCCTATTTCAAAGTATATCGAAACGGCAGCAAAATACCACGAAATTTCAGACGCTTAAGCTTCTCAGTGTTTAGATGACTGTAAAATTTATGGCTAAAAATAGTTATGTTTAGTACGTCAAATAATTCGAAAGTCTGTTTTCAAAATAAGATTGTTTCAGGCCTTTTTCATGCCTAGAAAAATTCCATAAATTTCTACATCGAATGTTTCACAAAAATAAAGGGAGTTTTATTTGCCCAAATATGCTCAGAAATGGCTTAAAAAGTCTTGGGCAATGGACTAATATATAATTCTAGAAACAACATTTTTAAGCAAACCCTAGTTTTGTAGATTGACCATTTTGAGGACGAAACATGATGAATATTAACAAACTCAAAACTACAAAGTTAAAATAGACTTACTGATGTTTTAAGAAATATAAGGTTCACAAAAATCCAATGAGTATTGACTTCTCTACAGAAAATGGAAGTGGTCGATAGACACATCACATCTCTGTGCAGACTAGTTTCATTGAATGATTATTTTGAAGCCGAAATACTATGACTCGGAAAACCCTCAAAACTATAAAGTTGTAGAATACTTTTTGAGGTTTTTAGAAATATAAATTTCATAAAAACCCCATGAGTAATTAATGTTTTATGACAAATCGAAATGGCTGCAAGAAACAAAAAAATTTGGACTTCTACAGTGAATTAATTTTGAGGTCGTTTTTCAATGTACAAATGTGGGATTTTGAGAAAACTCAAAACTAAAAATTTAAATTTGACAAAATGAGGTTTTCAGAAACTATAAAATCATCTTAATTGGATTTGAAATAAAGAAGATATGATACCCTAACCCAATCTTATGCTGCTCTATAGCAGCCTTCTTCTCAAACACACCCACAAAAGCTGCCAATTTCACACCAAAAACATATATAACATCCAAATTGTTGGCTAAACTAAAGAGAGAGTTAAGGAATTTTACTACCTTGAATTTTCCCTTGCCCTAGCCTTGTTTCTTTATTTTCTCTCTCTCTCTCTCTTCCTCTCTGGACTTGACGTAAATGGGGTGGGCAGACTTCTTGGACGGCTGCCCTCTCAAGGCTCTCTTTATATATGGTTGCCCTCGGTTGAAAATTTCTAAAGACTCTCCTCATATTTAGCTATTTTCTTGTCTCACCCATATTCCTTTAAAAGATTACAAATTCTTGACTTAAAGTAAGAAACAATAAATTTTTTTGACTCATAAAAGTTTGGTCGACGAAAGTAAAATTTCGGGCATTACATTCTCTCCATCTCATTAATTTGAACTTAGGAGTATTATAAATTTTCACTAAAGGTCATAATCAATACCGCGGGGAATAATTGTTGCTAAAGACCCCAATTAATATATATTATAACAACGCCACTAAAGGAATAACTAAGATTCTAAAATTCACTGTAAACCATATTCTAGGTGCGAGGTATTACATGGATGGTTCGGGTGATGATTGGTCCAGTGCAGTGGTGACGGTGACCGATATTAAGGTGGTGATGATAAGGGGTTGGCGGTGGTGTAAGGCTGGTGCGAGCTACTGGTGCTGGGTTAATCAAATTAGAAAATAAAGTCAGAATAGGAAAAGACGGAAATGCCCCAGTTGTAGCCCACACTAACGGTAAAAAATAGATAGACGTGGAAAAAAGGACGGAACGAGCAAAAACTAAATAGTCTAGGTACTATTCGTTCGAATTAGGTAGTACTAGGATTACACCCTCGAATGACTTATAGTGCAAGGACCATTTGTGCTGTCTCCTCTAAAAAAAAAGAGATTGCTCATGCGAAAAAGGGGAAATTCGGAGAAACATAAAAAAAGAGTAGAGGAAGAAGAAGAAAAATAGGGAAACTTTGGCAGGAACGAAACACACACACACACACACAGATATAGGAAAAAGAAAAGGAAAAAAAGGATTGGAAAGGTAATTCTTTGGCATGATCTTTTTGGGGGGGGGGGGGGGTGCATGGTGTGCGCTCAGTGTGCGTGTGAGTTTCGTGCAGTGTGTGTTTGTGAGGGGTGTGTGTGTTTGTGTTTGTGCGTTTTAAGTGTAGTAGTGTGTGATTTAGGTGCTTTAGTGCGTGTTTAGTGTGTAGCAATGTGTGTGAGAGAGAACTGAGTGTGTTTTGATATTCGGCAGTAGGTGTTGTGTGTATGACAGTGTAATACATGTGTGGGAGGGTGTGTGTAATTGTGTGGATTTAAGTGTGTGTAGGTGTGCATTTTAGGTGTAGTGGCATGTATATTTGTGGTCAATCAGTGTTGTAGTGGTAGATTTATGTGTGCTTCGGCAGAAGGGAAATGAGGAAGAAACAATGTGTGTTCCAGGGTGCTCAAGTGTGTGTTTGATTCAAATAATGAGGAATAATATCTATAATTGTCGCTATAGGTAGTGAATTTTTAGGCAGTCCCGAATTTTGTTTTTTAAAAATAGTTCAACTCAGAGTTTGGCCAAGTGCAAAGAACAGACTTTGAGATCTACACTTTGGAAAATTATGGGATTTTTCAGTGTTCGCAAAGGATGCTAAATAATTGTATTGGAAAAAAAAGGTTCTCGATATATTTAATATATCAAATCAGCTTATTTTTTTTCAAAACTTTTAGGAGAACCTTATGTCATAAAGATGTTTCAGTTTATAAAATTTTGTGACATTTCAAGGCCAATAGTTATTTTTAATGCAATCGGCATCTGAGCGTTCCATCCGGATATCGATTAAGGGTTTTAGAGCAAAAAAAATTTTGTTCAGAAATGACTTCAGTTGCTTAAAATGGTGTTTTAAAGTGTTTTTGAGATTTTTCCGGTGTGAGGGCCACCACTGGGTGTTTTGGTAATTTTACCTATCAGAGGGCTATTTTAGTAAATTTGCACATGAAAGGGATATTTTGAATATTTTACTTACGAGAAGGGTGTTCTGGTGGTTTCGATGTGAGAGGGGAGTTTTTGATAATTTTACACACGAGGGAGGGGTATTTTGGTAATTTTATATCCTGATATGTGGGTCATTTTGGAATATAAGTGAGTTGGTACTAGGCTTACAGTATCGTAGCATAACTTGTATTCTGATAATTTGATTGTTCCGTTTAGGTTAACGCATAAGATTTTTCAGTTAGGATAACTTAGTTTCGGATTGAGGTAATGATTTTTATCTGAATCCTCAGGGAAGGATTTCTATATGAACCTTAAATGCATCAATTTGTGCTTGTACTTGTTCTTTTTATTTGTCCATGACTATTTTGGACTCTGAAGATATTAATTGATATCAACATATATTATTGCCATTGAAACCCTACTTTGAACCCTAAGCAATATTTGAAACTCTTGTTGATATTTATCTGTTATTGTATATTCGAACAATGATTTGAATGTTGAAGTGCATATGCTACTCTTCTAAAACTGACATGAGGATCTGTTATCGTGCACTTCCTATGTGGCTTTGCTCATCTGTTCTATATTGGGAGGCGTTATAATGTTGGTCTGCTGCGTAGAACGCATGCTAGTACCTTGATGGACTAGTTATCACACATATGCATATGTAGTCCGTGTTGTGAGCATTGCCTATGTGGCTTTGCCAATCTGTTGCCCTGCATTCCCCGTATGGCTTTGCCTGTGCTCATGTGTAATATGGCACACTTTTTCCACCGGTTTAAAATAACTATCAGTGACCCGAAAAATAAACGACTGATAATTTTGAGCAATGCTCTTGTATTAATAGAGCATGGAAGCTTAAATTGATTTTGGGGTCAAAATATAATTTAGAAAAACTTTGGGGGCTAGGTTGCAAATTTTGAAAGTTAGGCATTATGTGTTAAATTTTAGAGAAATTGGACTTAAATAGATGCCACCTCCTCCTTGTTTATTTGATGGCAAAACACTTGAATTATAAACTAGTAAATTATTTAAATGTTTAGGGAATTAGATAATATAAAATAAAAGGAAAAAAAAAAACAAATTCGGGGAGAGAAGAAGGAACAATGAAAGAAAAACAGAAACAAAACAGAGAAGAAGAGGCAGAAACAGAGCTTGGGGGGGAGAAAGAACAGAGAGGGAGAGGGAGAGGGAGAGGGAAAGGGGGGGGGGTATAGAGAGAGAGAGATTAAGCAACTTTGCAAAGGTAATCTCTCTACCATTTTTGTATGTGACTTAGTGTTTGTTGTGTGTGCTCAGCGTGTGTTTAGAGTGTGTTCTATGTGTGTTTGGCTTTGGGGCAGTGGGGTGTCATGCTCTGTGTTAATGGAAGTTGTTTGTGAAATGGGAGGACATGGCTGCCCTAGTTGCCCTGATGCAGGGTGTTTGGAAGGTGTTAGTGGGTGATTGTGTGGGTAAACTTAGGTACAATGTGTGTTTGTGTGCACAACCATGAACACGGCTGTGCAGTGTGTATATATGTGCGTGGTCAGGTGTATTTGTGTGTGTAATCGTGTGTTGTGTGTTGTTAGTGTGTGTGTTTTAGGATGTGTGAGGGTTAGTGATTTTTTCAGTGTGTAATTGTGGGTGTTTGGTATGGGAAGTGGGAACTTGTGTGATTGGGCTGTGTGTGTGTGTGTGTTCGGTTGCGTAAGTGTGTGTATATATGTGTTTTTATTGTGTGTAATTGTGTGTTAGAATGTATTTTAGGAGTGTTAACGTGTGTGTGTGTAACTATGTGTGTGTTGGTGAGTGAAGTGGTGTTCGGTAAAATGTGTGTGCTCAGATGAGAGAATAAGGTGAAAATTGTGTGTGAATTAGGTGTAATAATATGTGTGTTTGATTTGAATAGTGACTGTTTTTGTCACTAAAGGGGAATTTGGGGGGGGGGGGGGGGGGGGGTGGGGTGGTTATGTTAGCAGTATTATACGAATTTTCATAAATAGTTCAGATCAAAATTTAACAAAGTTCAAAACAAAGACCCCTATTATTTTTGCAAGAGGTACGGTTTGGAAAGTTTTGGGATTTTTTGGTGTCTGAGAAAGACGCTAAATTAAGGTATCGACTAAAACGAATTCTTGAATTGTTTAGCATAACAAATCAAGTTATTTTAATCTAAAAATTTTGAGAAACCTATTTTTACTGGTATGTATCATTTTCTAAAATTTTGTGCCATTCCGAGGTTGATAGTTGTTTTTAGTAGAATTGACTTCTGAGCAATCGATCTGGACACCGGTTCGAGATTTTTGGGCAAATTTTTTTAAAATACTTTTTAGCCCAAAAATGACTTCAAGATACTTAAAATAGTATCTTAATGCATTTTTGAGATTTTTTCGGTGCCGGGAATCCCCAGGGGTATTTCGGTAATTTTGCCTATAAAAGGTATTTTTGAGTAAATTCACATAAGGTAAGGATATTTTAGTGATACTTTTACCGAAAGGCTATTTTGACGATTTAAGTTTGAGAGGGGTATTTTTGGTAATTTTACACATTATGGCATTTTGGTAATTTTACATACTTGGTGAGGGGGCCATTCTCAGAGTATGCGTGAGTCAATATTGAGTTATAATATCGTAATGCAGATTGTATTCTGATCATTCAATTATTTCATTTTCGGTTAAAGTAAAAGACTTTCTGATTAGGCTAATTTAACTTCAGATCCAGATAAGGATTTTTATCTGAATCCTGGGTAAGGACTTTATCTTAACCCTAATTTTGATAACTTGTGTTTGTAAGTATTTCATCAATTTACTTATGGCTAATGTCAAACACTAAGATAAGCATTGATATCAACATGTTATTGCCAAGGAAACCCCAACATTGAACCTGAATCGGTTATTTGGAAATCCTATCAATGCTCGCTTTTTATTGCATGCTGAGCAAATTCGATAACTGTTTGCATTCATTCTTCTAAATTGTTGGGCCTAAATTCGAGAACTGTTTGTATTTGTTCTTGTTATTTGTTTGTGGCTGTTCTTGAATTCTGTGTGATGAATTCATATCAATATGTTTAATTATCACTGAAACCCTAATTCATATCGATTATTTGAATGCATGTTAATCCTCATTTTTATTACAAGTTAAGCATTGAATTTCTTGTTGATTCTATGATTATGTCTTATGTGTTGACCTGGGGTCTGTTATGAGGGAGGCGTTATAGGGAAAGTCTGTTACTGCTTTTTATGGGGAATACGGGTTAGTTCCTTGATCGATGGAAAGGGCTAGTTGTCGTACATCATACATGTGTACTCTACGCATTGCCTGAATGGCATTGGCGCAGCCCCGAATCAATATTTGTTGGATTTGTTTACATTGTGTCTCATAATGATTACTTTGAAAAAAATAAATTGGAAACGAATGTCTTGATATATGATTGAAGGGGATTGAGTTGAAACTCTTCCCCATATTGCAATCAAACTGTTTGTGATTATCTGAAACTTTTGCCACATTGGCTTGAAGTATCAGTACGCATTTTGAAACCCTTTCGAAAATCATCAATATATTTTAAAATGATGGCTTTTAAGATTATCTTCAAATGATCATTTTTATATCTTTTATGATTGTTCGTGACCATTTTGATATGATTTTTTTATTGTTTATGAATGTTTTGTATCCTTTCATGCTTGCTTAGGATTATTTTGGAAAATCATCAAACTGTTTGTGATTGTTTGAAATGTTTAGGAATTATCATCGTATGAACTCCTTAATCATTTTGTAATTTTTTTTCCGGTTGTCCTTGAACGACCTTACTGAGCTCTCAAAAGTTCACCATTCGTTTGATTCCCTTCTGCAGGTAACGGTCAACCATAGCATGCTCGGGATTAGGCTTAGAAGGTGTGTGAGGTTTCGAAGAGTCCACCAGTACTGTGTAGTAAGACCCCTACGTGGATCGGTACTGTTGACTCTTTTTATAAGAACTTGAGTTTGTAAAGAACCTAAGTTTTAGTAGTTTAAGTTTAAGTAGTTCTTTCTGTAATCTTGTATTATGAAGAATTTGAGTTGATGTCTAGTTAGATTCTCTGAATTATGTGTCACTAAATAGGATTTGACAGGTTTGGTGAGACGGGGTAGGTTAACACTCTGGGAGTTCGAGGCGATGGAGCTCCAAATTTCTGAGATGTTACATCATGTCAATATCATCCGAATCTGTTGCATCTGAATCTGCTTGCTTTGTATCTGAAAATAATTATTTGGTATTGATTGAAGGGATTGAGTTAAGACTCTTCCCCATATTTTTGTTGTACTATTTGTGATCAGTTTGACACTCTTCGGAAAATTATGATAGAACTAAATATGTGAATCATTTTGTAGTTCCTTCGTTTGGTCCTTGAGCGACCTTACTAAGCTCTCAAAATCTCACCCTTATAATATTCCTTTTTGCAAGTAATAACCACCCGTAGATGGCTCATAGAAGGGTTTCGAGTTTGAGCAAGATTCTAAAGTAGCCACCACGATTTGAAGTAGTAGGGCCCCTGCATGAGTTAGTACTGTTAGCTCGTTCTGTAGAGATCTTAAGATTTTTATTTATTAGCATATGTTTTAATGAAATTGAGGTATCGCACTATATGACTGTGTAATTTGGAGAAATCAAGTTAATGTCTATTTAGAAATTTTAAAGTTTATATCAAAAGTTGCGTTTGAGTTGAGATTGTTCTGTTAGTGATCGGCGTCTTTGTGTGATGTGATTTGATGTGTATAACGCTCAGGGAGTTCGGGGCGTAAGGGCGTAGGTTTTTCGGGTCAATACAATACTATATGTAGACGTAGCTACTTTTCAAGTTGCGTATCATTTTTTTGTCTTGTAGGATGGGATCAGGAAGAAACAAGATATCGTCGTAGCATCCCAACATTGAAGCAATATACTAGCTATTAACCACAATGATATACTTTTCATAAATGTGTTGTAAAGATGGCCATGGTACAATCAATTGCATGAGTTTGGGGGCAAAATCACAAACCGTTGAGCCAGTACCTAGTGTAATAGAAGAGGCCATCTTGCTCATGTAGAAATTTCGTGCAATCCTAGAGTTAAGTTAAGAGGCCTTCAACAAATCAAGTAGTTTTAACTTACACTTTTTCGGCTTCCTAAGTTCATTTGTCTAGTTGTTGCTTTCTAAATTGGGTTATGGTTGTATGGGCGGAGTTAGGTTTGAAGGTTCACAGTTGTGGTCATGAGATATCTAATTTATGGGGTGTGTCCTGATGTGAATTCGCTTTACTTTGGCTTAGGAAAATGCTAAACCAAACTTACTAATTTTATGCACCAAATTTACGTGCTAATGTGGGTAATAAGCGTTTAACATAATGACTCCCTGAAGAGGTTAACCACTCATAGGGTTAGATGAAAGCTTGCTTCTTATTACTTGCACAAAAAGAGGGCGGTGGTGGAAGAAGGGGAAGAAGAGCCTATACATCTTGAAGAGTCAAAGATAGACCTCACTAAGGGCTTGTTTAATAGTTATATCTAAACTACTCTTATATAGTTTGAACTAACTCCAAAAGATAAACCTCACTAAAATATCACTGCATTCACCCCTATAACTTGGGGTGGAATATGGTCCAAACCAATCTTACACTCAGTTGACTATCCTTATATTTATCCTCCTCCTAATCATTGGATGGCGGTAAAATGAGACCAACTGCTAGATCTCATCAGAGATCAAGTCGGCCCATGCCTAAGACGTAAATGCCGACCTTATTATTTTAAACCATACCCTGAGCTGGTCAACATGAACTCTCCTTTTCCAAGAGGCAACATGTCCCTGACTTTGCTACCTTAGTGGCGAGACCGGTTAGTCCATCGTTGGTCACATAGGCCTATTCACAATCTAATATGGAGACCTAGCCGAAGTTGATTCCGTCTAAGTTGAGATTATCTCCTAACTCCCTTTCTAATACAACTTTCACTTGATATATCAGCCTAATACCAAATTTGGCGTTCTCTTAACGGGATGATCCTGGAGGTTTCTATCACGAGTTTGGCCAAACTACACCTAATGGCTGGAAAACCAGTGGCTGACTTCATAAAATAACCTAAGCAAGCCAAACACAGAGTCAAAATCTACCTACCTAAATTGGAGTTTGTGAAGCTATCCCTAAACGACCTCCATTTTGATCAAAGAGAAATATTAAGGGGGTGGAATTTCATGACCTGTTTGAGCTGAATGATATGGACTTAAGATATGAGGAACAGCTGTAGAGCAGAAGAGATAAGATGAACTCCTCGAAGGAAACTTACTATAAGGAACCTGACGTTGGGGTTTACACTATAGAAGATTGGCCTAAGGTTGAACTGACATAAATTATTGCTGCAGAACCTTATACCTATAAGGGCATAATTCGGCCATTAAAGGGCCTCAATGTTAGTTCGATAAGGTGAAAAATGGGAACCAAGTCTACATTTTTTACATCACAAAGGCTGATCAAATCTGTAATCATATGTTAAACTATAGTGTCTTAAGGCTCTGTTTAGGATGAAGACTGGCTAAACCTGAAGATCTAAGAAACATGACCTACTGCAACTATCAGGATTAGCGGACATGTTTGTATTGTATTTTGTGATTTGATAAAGGAAAGGATTAAGACCAGCCTAATCATGTTTGTAGAAAAGGCCGAGCATAAGATAGAGACCGACCCTTTCCAGGATTCCATGAACAACCTGTATATCCTTATCAACAATAGCAGTATTCTTACCCAAAATAAAGATTGGATAATAACAGAGAAACTCAACCCCACGACCCTTAAGGCTGAAACTGTCAGGCCAATACTGAACCAAGTGGTCAAAAACATATGTTATAAGCCATTAACCTGATGATCAGGTCGAGTTAGGTGTATGAGCTGCAAAGGGATGTCTCAAAGAGTATATGCACACCTGACCATGGATAGAGCTGAGGGGCTAGAAGTAGTTACATTAAAAACTGTCCCATCACTCTTTTAAAGTCATAACCGGCCATGTTAGGTTGAAAAGTATCAAGGACCTCAATCCAGTGTAGTATTGATGAACTATTGATCGAAGGAAGAAAACCGTTGCTGCATAAGGGCAACGTGAACAAACAAATAGACAGATCAATTGTATTTATTACAACAAACATTACAATATGAGGCCAAATTTTAAATCGACCCACTTTGGTTGTCTGCCTAACTAAAGCCTTGTTCGCCTCCAACTCGTCCTTGGTAGTAGCACAAGTTTTGGAAAGCTGAAAGAGTTTGGCTTCAGAGGTTTAGGTTCCCTCAGCAAGCAAGTTCATGTATTCCCTCGTCAAGATCCTCGCCTTCCTTACTTCAGCTAAAGCAATCTCAAGAGCTCTAACCTGGCTGTCTTGCTTAGAAAGGTAAGATGCGAATTTGGTAAAAGCTGTAACGACCCGGTCCACAGCCCCACCACAGGACATTGCCTCCCTCAAAAGGGCTAGCCAAGTAGGTACTTATGAGTTCATAGGCAGGGTCTTATAAGGCCAATCACAAACTCTTTCACAACCGATGTGGGATATTACAATCTCCCCACCTTATTCCTTAGCGTCCTCGCTAAGGCTCGATCACACATAGCCCAGAATCTTCCTCTCTAGCCAATGTGGGATATACCCGGCTCACCCTTCGTTGCCCCAACCATCCTCTTGATGTGTGATATACCAGGGCTTGCCTTCGTTTCCCCCTAACCATTGGCAACCCGACTGGATAGCCCAGCCCGAGCTTTCGAAAGTCGGCTCTGATACCATCTGTAACGACCCGGTCCACAGCCCCACCACAGGACATTGCCTCCCTCAAAAGGGCTAGCCAAGTAGGTACTTATGAGTTCATAGGCAGGGTCTTATAAGGCCAATCACAAACTCTCTCACAACCGATGTGGGATATTACAAAAGCACCATGATATGAGGTTACTTTTCTCTGCAAGCTATACATATCTTGAACCTCCTGATTTTGACGAGATTGATGAGCTGCAGCAGCATTAACATGAGCACTAACTTGGCCGAGTGCCTCAAAATTTATTAGGCGCTCATGTGGTTTGAAAAAAGGGTGGTCAACACTTAGTACACTCCTCATGTGCTCTATCATAGGCACTGCCTCTTTAGGGCTAGCAGAGAAGACGTTGGGGGAAAAATAAGAACATCTTGACTGCCTCTGAATGAACTTTAATGTTATCTCGAGACACTTCTGAGATGGAAAATAAGTCATAATCCTTCTCTTTGTCTGAATTTAGATTGATGATGGAAGAGAGTTGATAAAAATAGTGCAGGAACTACTTAGTATAATAGGAAACCTCGCTAGGACAAGTGATTGACTGCAAAGGAACCTCATCTCAAGTTCCTAGGAGGAAAATGCGTGGGTAAAGAAATAGATCTTAAGCAAAACAACATTGAGAGTAGAAAGAAGGGATATTTACCATGAATAAGAGGATCATGGCAGGAACTTCAGGCTTCGCTGTAGGCTCCAGGGGATATTGAGGAGCATCTTGCAGCCTATTGTTACCTTCACTTGGGGAAATTGGGGTACACACTTTTGCCTTAGAAGCTTGAGCATCCTCAACCAACAGTCCTGAAGGCTAGGGATATTCCAAGGCCATCTTTGCTAAGGTCCGTGTTTGGGCTGTTTCTAAGTACTTGAGAGGATGAAGAAACATCGACTATTACAGGGGCATGCTGCTCCATATCCTGGCTGCCACCTTAGTCCTGGCCTAAGCCTTCCTCACTATTGTCACGAGAGCTTGCCAACACCACTCTGCTGACTTTCTTCCTGGCTAGTTTCTTCTTTTGACCAGTAGGTTCCCCGCCTCCTCCACCCCTTAAGAACTAGGTTGCTTAAAGAAAGCACCAATGAACGATTAGGTTGAAGCATCCAGGCTTAAGGAGGATCACACCAAATGAATAAACAAGAAAAACTTACTCGATCTCTACAGGAGAACTGTTGAGCATTTGGAGAGCTCACAAGAACCTTTGTATGGATAACTTGTGGCGAGATGGCTTCAAGACAATCGAAACTGTTAGAGCATGCTCAGCTTCCATGGAAATCTTGATATGTGGCATAAGGTCCACTCAAGATCTCTTGTACAACTTTGATTGCCTTATCAGTTTTAACCCTCGAAACACCAGCCTCACAGTCTTATCCCTACCTGGCACGTCGCCTCGTATAAATAAGGGGATCTCATCCATATCCCAAGCATGTTTCAGCTCCTCAGTAACCTCATTAGCTTTTTCCTTGCTAGGACATTGGTCAGTTTGCCTTTTCTTCTGAGGCAACCCCATTCGGTTCAAAGTTTTCCCTAACCATCTTCTTTTTACCCCTCTTCTTTTCTTTATCCATGAGCAACCGGGCCTGAGGGCTGATTCGTGCTAAGATCCACTCCACATGTTTGTTGAAAACCTTGTCATAATAAGTTCCCCACAATGCTGCAAAATCTGGTGAAGCAATAAGATGAATAACATAAAATTGAGGTCTATATCTGCCGAACATAGTCTCCCACTAGTCTACAACCTTCCAATGATCCTTTGCAGTGGCGAATTTCTGAAGCTGTAACAAAAATGAACGATTGTCATGTTTTGGATAGAAAGGAAGATGTTGGATCATGCTAAATTACGGTGGGCGCAACAATTGGCCAAATTCCATGCGAAACGAGGGCGACTGTTTCGTTCCCAAGTAGATCGGCCAAAATACAAATCTCTGGCAAACAAAGAGCTCGTTCAGATCAACTGCTCGACTCTGTCTTCTTTAGGGGCGCATGCACATTCATAACGAAACCAGTGGGGCCCCTTAGAGGGAAGAAAATAAGAGGATATGGTTTCGCTCTAATGGCTCAAATTGGAGTAGAAGAAAGAAAAAGCCTAATCAAATGATTTCAATATGGGGGCAATCAGGCCAAACAATACCTATAAAGTTGATCGTCAACTAATACATCATCGATCATCAAAAGATTTCGAAAATAAGCCCTTACTCATAGTTGGACAATCCGTAGACACTACTGGGGGCTTGTAATTCAGTTGAAATGGTTTTCTCGAAGCCTATATACAAATGAGCCTAAACTAAAGGACCTAGGGCTATCTTTTGACTCTTGGCCAAAGCACTGGCTAGAGTGACACACTTCTTATGATCTTGTTCATGCCAGGACATAACATAAACCTTGAGATCCAGATCAAAAGGAAGGAGACCTTCTCGTTCTGAGTGATAGAATTAGTGTATATTATCATCAAGGTCATCAGCCTCACATACTTTCTCACTTCGCTCTAATTACCCCTGATGACCCTCACATACTTTCTCACTTTGCCCTAATTACCCCCACAAGTAGCTTTAGCTTGGAAGGAAAACACAATTTTGAATTTTAGAGAAGGAGTCATTAATACCAATCGGTCAAAGATCGGTGACAACTGCCAAATCATTGATGTCTAAAATGAAAGGCATTGTTTGTAATACACCAAAAAGAAAGGGTTCGAGGATAGAGGGACCAACTGAGAAAGGCACAAAATGAAGTGTGTCAAAGAAGAAAACATTGGATTGTAAATGATACTTTAGGATATGGAAAGCAAGAGAGAAATCTGACGGGTTTTTGGATTAAGGGTGTAAGACAAAATGCCGGCTAGAGATCATAATGAGAAAAAGCTTCAAAAGACATCCAATCGTCGGGTGTTAATGGGAGGTTTTGGTAATCTAAACGTTAAACCTTATGATAAGGAAATATGCGAAGGACGACGACTCGTCTTCTCAACATTATTGCTGTATTAAATGTTAAAATTCAATGGATACGCCGACGTGGCATTCAAAGACTGACGTAGCTCTTGCAAAAGTTAAAGTAACGTGATGATATCATCACGCTATTTTTGTGGGGTATTTTTTGCACCAAGTAAAATGCATCGTACTGGCCAAATGAGGCTGATCCATCCAAGGCCATCAAGCATGCCACGTCATCAATGGGAGAAAATCAGCAAGAGAACAAGTCTCCACTTAAGTTCGATTCATCCTAGCACAAGTGGGCCAAGTTGGTGACTGTCAAATCACACTCTCAACTAAAAGGCAATAATGGATAAACAACGTGTGGCAAGTTCTAAGCAAAGGAGAGAAACATTGCTCCTTCAGATAAGGCCCAAAGCTTTGTCTATGCTATGTGTCATCAAAGGACGAGTTGTAACACACGTGTCAAAGGCATGAATAAGAACTTAGTCAAGAAGGTAAAATAAGCCCCTATCCAACCCAAACATGTGATGAGGGGTCAGATCAGTCAAGGAAGCTTAATGCGAGCGAACTCATAAAAAGAATGCTTAGGCACATTGTAGTTCTAGAATGGATCATCCTGGAAGATTGGCATGAAAAGGTAACAAACATACATGCCTTAAACATGTGGCAGCTCTCGATTTGATCGACCAGAGGCCAAATGATTACAACTTGTCTATAAAATCCATAGATGTTATCTCAGCTAACTTGCTTCAGCACCAGAAACATACTATCTTATAGTTTACGCTATCACACCTTTGTTTCCCTTAAGTAAACATGTCTATCTTAGGCTAGGGTAGAACCATAAAACCAACTGTTTGTCCATCCAAACAGTCTCAAAATGTATTCAATATTTGAATTAAGTTCTCTGTACAATCAGAGTGTCATAATTTCTATATAGCCGCTTATTTGCAAATACTACGATGGTAAAATGTCTTTATTCATTGTATTACTATGCTTGCCTTGGTTAGAAGTAGGAGTAAATTAGGTAGGAGCAACTGGTAACATAAGTAGCACTAAAAAAGTCGTAAAACAATAGGTCAAAATAACTCTGAGGATATTTTCAAGCTGTCGTAGATCGTTACAAAATTCCAGACCATTTAATATATGTTGGGATTTTTGTGCTTCACAAGTGGTCCCATTAGGACCCGACACGCTCTCGCACCATTTAAAATACTTTAGCATACACCTGTATGCGTGCCTGAGCGTTTCAAGAGTGAATACTTGGGCAAAATGCTGACAGCTTAACCATAGGAACAAGTCGTAAATATCGTTGGGGTAAATGACTTGTTCCAAATTTGGTATAGGTATGTCACAACGAGTATACCACCGGCTTAAGTTTGCATACCGTCAGCATAGGCCGTTAGAACTTCCCCCCATGTTGTGGTCCGTTGGCAAGGCTATAACTTTGGTTCTTTGTACTTATGTCTACGATACTATACCATATGGACAATCCATTTTTCTAGTGGTGATACCTTGGGGTGTAAGATGTACAATACTTTATAGAAAGAAATTTGTGTCTTCCAACCTACAAGTTGTTGCCATGGGTGGTGCAAAGGTGGGTAATGGGCCAACAACTAGAAGCAAGGGGAAGGAAAAAAAAAGAAGTTGAGCGTTTAGAGTGCTTAGCACTAAACTAATAGCATCACTTCTACTACTTGCATAGCATATCGGTAGTTGCCCTAGTTTACTTACTTGCTCAACTGAATGCAGATGATACTGCTGAATCCGGATATTTTGTTTCAAGATAACCTTTATCCTTCTTCGAAAAATCTGCTTCTCTTCTTGGTCAAATAGGAAGAACTCTCACATACTACCTCGTAAAAGCGGCTTACCTCCTTCCATTGTCACTCTGCTTTTTAGCCCGCTGTGTTTTAAGCAGTAGGGTTTCTTTTAAAGCTCATGTGATTGAAGACATGTTTGTCTTATGTAGTCTATCAAAGCTCAAACAATTGCATTTAACTAGAAGTATTTAATTTACCCTAGAGAAATAAATGCCCTATCCAAAAATACATATAACAACTGCAATAAATCCCCCTTTTTTTAGCTAAAGTCTCCATTGTAGATACCCCACTTTTGTAGTCATTTTAATTAAATAATCACTGGGTTTTGTTATTACTTAGACTTTATTACTGGGTTTAGGCCTGATAATATAACATGATTAATCTAGTTTGGTCCATTTGTTAGTCCAGTCCAGTCAGTAGGTGGGTCCAGTCCACATGTTAAGAGTGTGATTTACTTAGAAGATGTTAGAATTATTGGTGATTTGTCCTTGATGTAAGTGACTAAATCATTGATTTACATGAAGTATGAAGATAATTTTCAAATCTGGTACATCCCATCTATATAAAATCAAAGATAATCATCGAATTAGGGTCAGATAATGTCTAGAAATTTGGAAAAAATATTTTAATTTATGGGATGAATAGTTTTTGACCAACCGACCAGTTAGTTGACTTCTCTTAGTCTGTGATTTTTATTAAATATTCTATCTTATCATCATATCACATATTAGTATGGTCATCTTTATCATTTCTGACGTCCCTGAACTCTATTAATAGGGCCTTTGACCTACTTTTTCAAGGATCAACTTTTTCTACTTTTTCAAGGATCAACTCTATTAAAAGAAATGATATATCATCTCTTAAGAGAAATTAGCACTTCATAATTCACCTCTAAAGACTTTTAAGTCTCTTGTATCATGGAGTCTTCACAAACTATCTCGGAGTCTTCTAGGCAAGCAGACTTGTGAAGTACATTGTATTGCTTTCTAGGTTACTCCGGTGGTCTAGAATAATTCCCTTTTCCCGCGATCACATTTCATTTTCAGTACAAAAATCACAAAAAAGAGTCTTTTCATTTTTTAGTTGGAGTCTAAGACCGAAGTGTAGGTCGTCTCCTGTAGGATTAAAGTCGAACTATGATGGTTCTGATTCTAGTTTGTCGGACCGGATACTTAGGCCATTCGACCTCAGATGTCAAGTTCAAACTAATAAAATAGAGTTAAACTTAGGGTTTATGTAGTTACATATTTTTATGTGTTAAAAAGGCCAGAAACTACGAGAAATGAAGTAAAGATCGAAAGGCGACGGCGGGTGCCTAACACTTTCCGCTTTATAACTTAGTCCTGGAATCTATTTCTATATTATCTTGAACTTTGGGAGCTGTTTAAAATAGTCATCCGTGACCCAAAAAAATAAACGGGTGCTAATTTTAAGCATGCTTGGGTATTAGTATAGTATGGGAGCTTAAAACAATTTTGGGACAAAAATGTAAATTTTGAAAATTTTTGGGTTATTTTGTAATTTTAAAAAAATATGGTGAACGGGATGCATATGCTATTAAGTAGCATCATTTTGATGACGAGTGGGTGTTAGGAAGTGAAATGAGGGGTTAGCGTGATTTTGGGGTCAAGTGATAATTTCCCAAAGTTGAGGGGCCAAAACGCAAAATTTGGAAACTTGAGGGGCCAAAGTGCAAAATTTGAAAGTTTGTGAAATGTCTTATAACCTGATGAAAGCAGGCCATGCACGATGGCCACCTCCTGCTTGATATAATCTGAGTCATGGTTAGGAATTATAAAGTATTGTGATAAGATTAATGAGAAGGAAAATGTAAAGAAAAAAGTTTTGGGGTGGAAAATAAAAAATAGAAGAATAGAAGAACACGAAGAACACTTACTGTAGCAACTCCGGGAAGGAGGGAAAAAAAGGGAAGAAAAAAGAGGAAGAAGAAGGAGGGGAAGGAAAGGAAGGAAAGAAAGTGGAATCCGAACCCTAACGGGATATGATCTTGAACCAAATTTATGGAAATTGAATGAATTCGTTTGATTATATGTCACATATATATTTCATGTATATATAATCTTCAAATTCGGTTGAATAATCTGATTGGGATGAAGAAATGATGATGAAATCTCGTTGGAATCATGGACATAAGACCTAAAACAACAAAGAAAGGGGAAAACGAATTCGGGTTTTGAATTGGGTTGATTTCAGTGTGCGTGGGTGTGTTTTAGTGTGTGTTCTTCATCCTTGGAGACTTAATTCAAATTGTGGGAGCTTAATTGGATGTAATTACATAAACCGAATCGATTTAGAGATTGAAAGTGTGGAAGGCAAGGGAATTAGGTGATGTAAGTGTGAGAAAATGGAAATCCATGCAAAATTTAAGGAAGAACAAGCCCAAGTACAAGGCTGGTTCAGTGAAGAAGAAGGGTTGTGTGTGCGTTCAAGGTGTGATAGTGTGTGTTTAAATCTTAATAGTGACTTGTAATTGTCGCTAAAGATGAAGACTTAATAAACAGGTTTTAATTTGACTTTTTAAAAATAGTTAGGGTCAGATTTAGCCAAAGTGCAAAAAAAAGACCCTAGTTATTTTTAGGAGACCTACATCGTGGAAAACGTTTAGATTTTTCTGAGGTCGGGAAGGGGGTTAACGAATGCAGTGATTTTAAAACTTTACGGTGAAATTTAAAATATCAAACTAGAGAAAAATTCAAAATTCAGCTCATAATATCCCAATGCCATGGAACCTATCCTAGCTTACGCTAGCCTAAGCAATTCAAGCCTAGGTATCGCTCTGATACCAACTGTAAAGACCCAAGCTGCTAATGACATAATTCAATATATTCCAAAATAATTACAACTTAATCCTAATCAAACTACAAGTCCTAACACGAAGTTACGAACATTTCTAAATTCCAAAACTACGAGTCCTGCTCAAATCCCTCCTTGCATATGCTCACCAAAATAATCATCTGCATTAGAAAGGTAAATCGTGGGGGGTGAGCCGGGTAGCCCAGTAAATGGAATAATCATAACACCACATGATTAGAATCAAACACGTTACACAATTCAGGATCGAAAAATTCGATAATCAAACAGTCAATGCAACCGTGGCTTAGTACCCCCAATTCAATATCGAATTGACATATCAAACATAACACTTCAGCATCTTGCCTCTGGCATCCTCAAAGGGATTTGTCAAAGCTCAGCTGTATCATAATCATAATGTATCATGCATGTAAACAAATCACTGGAGTACTGTTATTAATCAAAAGTACTTAAGCAACCTTACACAAATGTATCTCAAAATTATTATATTTGTCAATATTCAAGACAAGCATCTAAGCAAGATTTTAGAACGACATTGTTTAGGAGTACGAGGAACATTAAGAAATAATCAGGTGGTATAAAAGAACATTGATATGGAATTCCCTTTACCTAAATCATGAAGAATCCACTTATACAATTCCTCTAAATCAGGCCGTATGATTCTTATTTCATAATCACGGCTAATCTTCTTCTCTCACTTTTTATTTATCTACCTACTGATGAAAGTCAAAGATAACTTAAAATAATTTGAAAAGAGATCAAAGGCCCATTTATAGAATTTTCTAGGAAGCACGAGGTGACATAACAAAACTATGCCACCTAACAAGCATGACAATGCCAATCACAATTGTAACTAGAAATCATCAACCTGGTTGCTCGAAATGAATCGGTAATTATTTTGGACGCCTCTAAAAATTTGGGGTGTTACATTTTTTCCTCCTAAAAAGAATTTCGTTCGCAAAATTCACCGACGTTAAATCTGAATCGAGAACTTCAAAATTCAGCTCATAATATCCCAAGCCCAAGGAACCTATCCTAGCTATGCTAACCTAAGCAATTTAAGCTTAGGTATCACTCTGATACCAACTGTAAAGACCCACGCTGCTAATGACATAATTCAATATTTTACAACACAATTATAACTCAATCCTAGTCAAACTACAAGTCCTAAAAAGAAGTTACAAACATTTCTAAATTCCAAAACTGCAAGTCACGCTCACATCTCCGCTTGCATATGCTCACCAAAATAATCATCTGCACTGGAAAGGTAAATAGGGGGGGGGGGGGGGGGGGGTGAGCCGGGTAGCCCAGTAAGCGGAATAGTCATTGTATCACATGATTGGAATAAAAAACGTTACACAATTTAGGATCAAAATATTCGATAATCAAATAGTCAACGCAACAGTGGCTTAGTACTCCGAATTACTAGTAAACCAATTTAATATCGAATTTGCATATCAAATATATCACTTTAGCATCTTGCCTCCGGCGTCCTCAAAGGGATCCGCCAAAACTCAGCTGTATCATAATCATAACGTATCACGCACGTCGACAAATCACTGTAGCACTATCATTGATTAAAAGTACTTAAGCCACGTCATACAAATGTATTTCAAAATTAATATATTCGTCAATATTCAAGAAAAGAATTTGAGCAAGATTTCAGAAAAACAGTGTTTAGGAGTACGAGGAACGTTAAGAAATAACCACGTGACATAACAGAATAATGATATAGAATTCCCCTTACCTAAATCATAAATGTTCCACTTACACAGTTCCTCCAATTCAGGCCCGATGATTGATTCTTTTTTCATAATCACGGCTAATCTTCTTCTCTCACTCTTTATTTATCTACCTATTGATGGAAGTCAAAGATAACTTGAAATAATTTGAAAAGAAATCAAATTCCTATTTATAGAATTTTCTATGAAGCACGAGGTCTAAAGTAACATGAGGTGGCGATATCAGGCTGTGCCACATAACAAGCACGACAGGTTAAGCAAAGCACGATGAGGCTCGAAGCATGAGGTGGCAAGACAAAGTTGTGCCACCTAGCAAGCATGAAAATGCCAATCCCAATTCACTAAAAATCATCATTCTGGTTGCTTGAAAGAAACCAATAATTATTTTGGACACCTCTAAAAATCGGCGTGTTACATATATGGTACAAGTCGAGCCGAGATAGTGACCTTACACCGGCGTTGAGAGAGAAACCACACACCCCGACTCTTCAGTGTTCTACCCTTTATGGAAGAATACTTATTTTGGCCTATGGCATATTGGCGAGGGAACCAACCAAAATTTGTAAGCTAGATGGTAATCTCCCGAAAAAGGAAAGATTCTGACTACACGACCAGTTTTGCACGCTCCCAACCGGACGTTTAACCAATATTTGCTATGAGTACAAATTCTAACTGGCGGGCTTATACCCTTAACCCTAAAATCCACTGATCAACCGGCCGGGTAACCATTGGAGTAACCGGATGGTCAGTCAGGAATATAACTGTAGCATTCCTGAAATTTGAAGCTCCATCGCCCCGAACTCCCGAAACGTTAACCTACCACTTCATATATGTGATACCCCAAAAATACTGAAAATTAATCTAATCATGAGTTTGATTAATTGAGAGGTGCTATTTTTATTAAGTAGAAATATGTTGGTGATAATTAAGTGTTAGGGAGCTAAATAAGGGGTTAGTGTGGCCTAGGGGGTTAAAATGTCATTTTAGAAAATTAAGGGGCAAAAATATAATTTTAGAACATATGGTGAACGGGATGTATATTTTTATTAAGGAGCATCATTTCGATGATAACGAGGTGTTAGGGGGCTAGAGGAGGGGTTAAGGTTATTTTGGGGTCAAATTGTAATTTTCCAAAGTCCAGGGGTCAAAATGCAATTTCGGAAACTTGAGGGGCCAAAATGCAAAATTTGAAACTTTGCAAAATGTGTCATAACCTGATGAAAATAGGCCATGCATGATGGCCACCTCCTGCTTGCTAGAATCTAAGTCATTGTTGGAAATTATAAAGTATTTTGGGATAAGTTTTATGAGAAGGAAATATAGAAAGAAAATTTTGGGGTGCAAAACTGAAATAACCCAAAGTGAAGAACAACTGAAGTACACGCACAGTAGCAGTCACGGGAAGGAAGGAAAAAGAGAAGGAAAAAAGGGAGAAAGGAGGACAAAGAAGGAGAGGAAGGAAAGAAAGAAAAAAAATGTTGAATTTGAACCCTAACGGTGTATGATCTTCAACCCAAAAGTGTGGAAATTGATTGAATTCGTTTGAGAATATGTCATATATATATATATATATATATATATATATATATATATAGTCGGTTATGTATGAATTTGATTGAGGATGAAGAAATTGGGATGAATTCTTATTAGAATCATGGACATAAGACCCTAAAACAACAAAGAAAGAGAAAACGAATTAGGGTTTTGAATTGGGCTTGATTTCAGTGTGCGTGGGTGTGTGTTTTAGTGTATGTTCTTCATCCATGGAGATTTAATTCGAATTGTGAGTGCTTAATTGGATGTAGTTGTATAAACCGAATCGATTTAGTACTTGAAAATGTGGAAGGGAATGTAATTAGGTGATTTAAGTGTGGGAAAAATGGGAAATCCATGCGAAATTAAAGGATGAACAAGCCCAGGTACACAGCTGGTTCAATGAAGAAGAAGGCTGGTGTGTGTGTTCAACGTGTGATAGTGAGTGTTCGAATCTGAGTAGTAACTTGTAATTATCGCTAAAGATGAAACTTTAATAAACATGTTTTTATTCAAAATTTTAAAAATAGTTAGGGTAAGATTTAGCCAAAGTACAGAAACAAGACCCTAGTTATTTTTAGGATACCTACATCGTGGAAAAATTTCAGATTTTTTCGAGGTCGAGGAGGGGGTTAACTGCTGCGGAAATTTTGGAACTTTGAAGTGGAATTTAAAATATCAAAGTAAACCGCACGAAAGTTTTATGAGAACCCTAGGATACTGAGAAGTTCTATTTTCCAAAAATTTTGGGTCATTCCGAAGTTGTTTGCTATTTTTGGCCGAACGAGCTTTTAAGCGCTCGGTCTAGACAGCAATTCTTGATTTTTGGGTAAAATTTTTGTAAAATACTTTTTAGCTCAAAAATGATTTCAGGATGCTTAAAATAGCGTTTAAGATGTTTTGAGATTTGTCTAGTGCCGGGAACCCTCAGGGGGCATTTTTTTGTAATTTGCCACTCGGAGAAGGGTATTTTGGTAATTTTTTGATAAAATTTTTCGAAGGACTTTTTAGTTCGAGAATGAGTATAAGACATCTGAAAATTTGTTTTAAAGTAGTTCTGAGGTGCTTGTTGGGGCAATGGCCGTCAGGGGGTATTTTGGTATTTTTACATAAGTTGGGGGTGTTTTGGTAAATTTTTGCTTTAAAATTGTCTGAGGGACTATCTGATCTATAAACGATGTAGTACATCTAAAAAGTAGTTTTAAAGAGGTTTTGGGGTGTTGGTGGTGTATCGGCCATCAGAGGGTGTTTTGGTAATTTGCCACGATGGCGATAAATTTTTGGAAACGCGCGTTATTAGGCGTCCAAAATGGTGGGAAGTGAGGAACGGTGTTAAAATGTCGAAAATGAGATGGGTGTTATCGCTAATGTGTCGATAAGACTAGGTTAATGAACCAGTTATTGGATCGGATTAACAAGCTGTCGTAAGACGTTATAATCAGATTAAATGGAAAGGGGTAGAATAAGGAGTGAGTATATGTTGAATGGGCAGGGTATGATTTGACTAGGCGATGCCACTCGTTGTGATCAAAGGTTGCAAGTTGCTTCGGCTATAAGCCAATGAGGTAAGGACAATGCAGTCCTGACATGCTAATTAATTGTTTCGGTTAGCATGGCATGTTGATGACGTTTATGTTAAACTCTTGTTGTTGTGATGGGACACCGGTAGTCATTGTGATAGGTATTTGTTTAATTGAATTATGTTGTTGAGTACTTAAGGTAGAATAAATTTCCTTAGTCCGCCCCGTTAATGAAGTTTGGTAAGAACAATTCGTGTTCTATTATGCTATGATTTGATTCGATTAGTATACCCGACGTTAGTGATGATATTGCATAGAAGTTGTTGTGTGGTTGTTGTGAGATGTCGGCGATTATTGATAGTAGATATCTCTCTTGTTTGAGAACACCATTGAGGACTTGTGGCATACTTCTCATGAGTCTTCCCTGTCATTGGTGATGATGTTGTTGAGGTCATTGCGTGGTGTTGTGAAATGTCGGCACCTATTGATAACCGATATTTCTCTTATGTAAGAACATTGTTGAGGACTTCTGGTTAATTTCTCCTGAGTCCGCTTCATTGATGATGTTTACGTTGAATCCATGTTGTTGTGTTGAAACATCGGTTAATCTTCTGATCCGGTATTCCTTGTTGAGTTGTATTATTGAGGACATAAGGTGAAATAATTTTTCCTTAGTCTGCCCCGTTGATGAAGTCATGTTGCTTGGCTGTAAGGTGGTTAGGAAAAGCACTCTAGATGATTTCCCTGCTTGCTGACATTGTCTCTTCTATATACTTGAGACTGAGATGAACATCCCGCAAAATGAGACATCAATATGAGGAGGATGGCCTATGAATTATGATCATTGGTAAAAAAGGATGGATGTCGCTCGAGCAGAGTCTGTCGTGTCTGGTCGACTCCGGTCTATCGTGTCCACTTTGCATTGCATTTGATTTTATTTTCGTGTTGATGATTTTAATGATTTGTATTTCAATGATGTTTATCTTTACGACCTTCAATTTTGGGTCCACTTGCATAGTCGGTTGGTCAGTCAGTCAGTCCAGTCCATGCGGAGATGACAGTAATGATGATCTGTTAGGCCTTAAAGCCGCTTAGTCTAATGAAAGAACACATTGTTTGACAATCATGTTGATGCCGTAAATTTATTATAACTCTTGATTCATTGCTATCGTTGAGATGATTATTATTCCTTCAAGTCTCTTGAATCATTTGTACACGATACTCCACGTGTTTTCTTTACTGGGCAATTTGCGCTCATTCCTCATGTTGTATTGTGCAAGCTATAAGGTTGATCACGGAGAACCTTCTAGAAAGAGGAAAGGAAACAAGCTAGAAAATTTGAGCAAGGGGATCAGTTAAGAAAGGTATGACAAGCTAGAAATGGTGAGAATAAAATTAAGCTGCGAGATAGGTTGATAAGAGTCACACGACTACAGTCGTATATTAGGTTGTAACAATGCATGTCGTTTAAAGAACTGAAAGTCTTCCGCTGCAGTACGATGTATGTTTGTAAGAATAATTTTTGTAAGTACGCATTTTGAAGCGTCTATTAATGATGTATGAGTATCAGTATGAGGATGTAGTTGCTCTGTATTCAGAACATGATTTTGAATGTGATTATGGTCGAAAACTCAACCCGGTGATATCACCAGGGTTGAGGGTGTCGCATGCTGGTATCAGAGCGTATGATAATGATTCTGTAGACTTTCGAAGTGTCTGGTGGAAGGCCTAAGTTATCGATGGGAAGAGTAGAAGAAGAATTTTGATGATTTAGCTGAATTATGAGGATGATTAGGATATGTGGGCTGAGGTGGGCTAATGCATATTTATTAACGACCTCAGTGTTCCTGCTATTACTGCAGGGAATGGAAGCAAGAGCTGGTTGACATTGTTTTAGAAGAGTGGTTTGATGATAATAAGGTTGCGGTGTCGGATCTCGAAAAAGGATCCTGATGAGAAGGTACACGAGATGGAATTAGGGTAGAAAGAACTAGATGAAGGTCTAGTAGGAAGTGAATTTGTAGGGACTACATGGAGGATAGATGAGATTGAACACTGTTATTGTGTGACCTTGGAATGAAGAAATGAGAAGTTGACAATGAGAATGAGTAGAGTTTTGATGGACTTTTGGAAGAGAAAGTACTTCCAAGTGATGAGGAAAAAGGGACTGATCGACAAGTCAGTTCGAGTCCCAAACTATCAATGTTAATTAATGACAGCGAGGTTGAATGTTGAATGTTGAATGAGAGGACAAGAAGTAATTATCAAATTAGATACTAAGGGAAACGATGGACACCAGTATATGGATTGTCTAAAAGTTATGGCAAATTGTTTATGACTACTCGTCTCATTGGGGTTTATCCGAGGATATGCAACAAGGATTCTAAGTGAGAGTCATTAAAGCTTGAAATTGTTGAATGAGCGTTATGGCTTCTCCGAGGTTGATAGGGTGTATGAGTAGGGGTGGAGTCCGCTTTTGAAATAAGACCTAAAGTTGTTATTGAAAAGGAGAAGGGTGAGGCGGAACTAGTATCATTTACATATTATCATAGAAAAGGGTCATTTAGTGATGAAAACCATTAGCTATTTGAGTGTGAAGGTTAATATTATGGTGCGTGATTTTAAGTATCGTACTACTCCTTTGTCAGAAAGACAAGAGAGGGTTCCCAATCGAGAGGGGCCCTCAACAAGAGTGATTATAGTGAATGTCGAGGATGTAAGTGGAAGGAATAAGCAGTGAGTTGTATTAGGTCAAAAAGACCTTAAGAAAGAGCCAGTAGGATTTTTACAAAAGGTTGTAAGAGTTCCAGCTGTACAACCGAAGCCCATTGCTAGGGCAGCCTCGGTAAGAGGAAGAAAAGAACATAGATCTCAGAATTTTTAGGATGCCTGCCCGAGTGGAGTCGCACGGGAGGGAAATGGCTAGTATAGACAATTACGTGGATTTGAGAGATAGAGAAGGTAGTTGAAGTGACAAGATGAAGGAGAACGTCAAAAAGACGATTTTTGCCAGTCATATGTACAAGCGGAGTTCTAAGTTGTTGAAAACGGGCAAAAAACAAGTTGAGGAGAGTAGCTTATTTGGCCTGCGTTACCTGGAATAGGTGCAGGTAACATAACGATTATAGATATTTTTTTGCGTAAATTGCAGAGTAAGTTGGAGATACGTTTCTTGTGCTAAATGGAACGATTGAAAGGCAGAAGAGTATATCAGGGAATGTGGTGAGTTGGCCTATTTAACCTTATCACGTGATGACATAAAATTTTGAAAAGCGGAACAAAATAAGGAGAGTTGGGAAATTACCCTTAAAAAAGGATAGGTAAGGATGTTCTAATGGCGAATTGTTACGGAAGTGGCAGGAAAACAGAGTGGTGGAGGTAGAGAATAAAGAGGTCTGGGAAGAAATAAGGGAGCGAGGACGGAAAAGAGGTAGAATCCATGATCGGAACTGGAAAAGTGGAAAGAATTGTATGAAGCAAGTACATGATAAACAGTCCGGACAAAGTTCAGGACAAAGAAGAGGAGATAGAAAATGTAGATGGTGCGGATTGGGGGCATAAGGGTACATACTATGTTAAGGCAATTGTAGAATGCCTTAAACATGTGAGTAAGCTGCTGAGCTAATGTTTAAGATGAATCAAAAGAGTTTGTTTCAAATGTTAACAACCAGGGTATGTTAAACAGAGGTGCTCTAAAGGAGTGATGGTCATTGAAGCAAAAAGGAAAGAGAGGTTTATGAGACTATGTATCGGTTATCAGAAGCTGAATAAGGTGACAGTCAGGAATAATTACTCATTGCCTGACTTAGATGATATATTGACCCTAGAACGGGTCATCACCGGTTAAGGAATAAGAAAGGATGAAGTTGTCAAGATTGTCTTTAGAGCAGAGACGGGCATTATGAATTCTTAGTGATGCCATGTGGATTGATTAATGTCCCTGTGGCATTTATGAATTTGATGAATCAAGTTTTTGAGAGTACTTGATCTCTATGTCGTTGCCTTATCGGTGACCTTATGAATGGTACTAAAGGCAAAGAAGAGCCTCCTTAATGGCAAGTTTGACGAATTTTAAGAAAGCTACGTTATATGTCAAATTTAAGGAATGTGAATTTTGACTGGGAAATTGGGATGTATGGGATTGATGCGCAAGTAGGTTAGGAGATCCGAGAAAAGTGAAAAAGGTGACAAATGGCAAACATCATAAAATCGGAGTTGAGATTGGAAGCTTCCTAAGCTCAGTCGGAGACTACCAGGGAGTTATTGACAATCTCTGTAAGATGCCCTGTTGGAGAAAACGGACTGCGATGATTATTACGCCAAGTCAATAAAAAAATGTGAACAACTTGAAGTCCAAGTTTGAGTAAGGAGAAAAAGAGGTAACAGTCTGTCTCACATAAAAAAATGCGATCAACGCTTCTTGATTGGATCAAGGAAGCTCAAGGATAAGATGAAAAGACGCACGAAGTCCAGCGAGGTTTCAAAAGAAATGAAAAAGAGAATTTTGAGTACGATGAGGATGGTATTTATGAATATGAAGGTTGGATATATGTTCCGCCTAATGATGAAATGAGGGGAGGAATTATAAGGGTACTCATAGTTTGAGGTACCGTTCATTCAGGGGAGACAAAAATGTACGGTAAGTTACGGCCAAATTTTGGGTGGCCTAATATGAAGAGGGATATATCAAAGTTTGTATCCCGATGATTGACCTGTCAACAGGTAAAGGCGGGTCATAAAAAGATCGCCGGATAGTGCAACCACTCTTTGCACCTGAGTGGAAGTGAGAACACATTATGATGAATTTTGGTGTGATGGTTATCACGAACAACTAAGAGATATACGTCTATCTGAGTTGTAGTGGATACGTTGACTAGGACATCCCGATTTATATTCGGGAAGAATATTCTTCTGAACGACCTGTCCAAACTTATATTAAGTGAGTGGTTAGTCGTTATGGAGTTCCAGTAACTATTGTGTCCGACAGAGACGCAATGTTCATCTTTAGAATCTGAAAAAGTTTTCAAGAAGAAGTGGAAACGAAGTTGACCATGAGGACGGCCTTTTACCTCAGACAAGTGGCCAATCAGGACGTACGATAAATACTGCAAGAGTGTTGAAAGCCTGCTTTATTTATTTTTGCAGAGCATTGGGATGAACATATATCCTTAACCGAAAACGTTACATGTTGAGTTATTAGAATCTATTTGGAGAAACAAAGACTGTTTCGCACGAGACTGTGTGAATAAATAAAAAACAAGGTGACCAATATCCAAGAAAAAAATCTTACTGCGCAGAATTAGCAGAAAAGCTATGCTGACAAGAGGTGTAGGATGTTGGAGTTTGACGTAGGCGACCTAGTAAATTTTATAAGTGTCACTGTGAAAAGGAATCATGTGACTCAGGAAGTAGGAAAGTTATGTCCGAGGTTCATCGGACTATTTAAAATCCTGTCTAGATTGAAAAAAATAGTGTTAATATTGACTCAGGAAGTCGATCTATGTTCAGGATTGAGTCAAATACATAATGTGTATCGCGTGTCAATATTGAGGAAGTATGATCCCGCCCTACACATGCGGTCCAAGAGGAACATGTTGAAATATGAGACAATATCTCGTCCTAGGAGGCATCGAGATGAGTTCCCTGCTTGGCTGTAAGGTGGTTAGGGAAAGCACTCTAGATGAGTTCCCTGCTTGTTGACAGCGTCTCTTCTATATACTTGAGACTGAGATGAAAATCCTGCAAAATGGGACATCAATATGAGGAGGATGGCCTATGAATTATGATCACTGGCCAAAGAGGATGGATGTCGCTCGAGCGGAGTCTGTCGTGCCCACGTTGCATTGCATTTGATTTTATTTTGGTGTTGATGATTTTAGTGATTTGTATTTCAATGATGTTTATCTTTATGACCATGAATTTCAGGTCCACCTGCATAGTCGGTTGGTCAGTCAGTCAGTCCAGTCCATGAGGAGATGTCAGTAATGTTGTTCTGTTAGGCCTTAAAGCCGCTCAGTCTAACGAAAGAACACATCGTTTGACAATCATGTTGATGCGTAGATTTATTTTAACTCTTGATTCATTTCTATCGTTGAGATGATTATTATTCCTCCGAGTCTCTCGAATCATTTGTACACGATACTCCACGCATTCTCATTACTGGGCGATTTGCGCTCATTTCTCATGTTGTATTGTGCAGGCCATAAGGTTGATCAAGGAGAATCCTCGAGAAAGAGGAAAAGAAACAAGCTAGAAAAGTTGAGCAAGGGGATCAGTAGAGAGAGGTAAGACAAGCTAGAAATGGTGAGAATAAAATTAGGTTGCGAGATAGGTTGATAAGAGTCACACGACTACAATCGTATATTAGGCTGTAACTATGCATATTGTTTAAAGACATGAAAGTCTTCCACTACAGTACGATGTATGTTTGTAAGAATAATTTTGTAAGGACGCATTTTGAAACGTCTATTAATGATGTATGAGTATGAGGATGTAGTTGCTCTGTAATCAACACATGATTTTGAATGTGATTATGGTCGAAAACTCAGCCCGGTGATGTCACCAGGGTTGAGGGTGTCATAATATCAGACCTGTCAAATCCTATCCACAGACACATACTTCAAAGTTCTAACTAGATAGAACCTCAAATACTTAAAAAATATGTACAGTCTAAAAGGAACTTTAACTTAAGCTAGTCCTACAACTTAAAACTTCTAAAACTCAATTTAGATTCTTTACAAAGAAACGACTGACCTACATAGGGGTCTTACTTCGCATCAGTGGCGGGGTCACTAGAATCTCACACAGACTCTAAACCCATTCCCGAGCGTTCGACGGCTGAATATTACATGTAGAAGGGAATCAAATGAAGGGTGAGCTTTTGAGAGCTCAGTAAGGTTGTTCAAAGAACAACCAAAATGATTACAAAACGACTCGAGTTCAACCGAGGATAATGTCTCGAAACATTTCAACAATCATGAACAATGTAGTAATTTAAAAAAAAAAACCATAATCAATTATGAGTATATACCAGAAAACGACCAAAATCAACACATATCAAAATGAACATTGGCAATCATCTCAGTTTCCAACAAGCATTAACAGTCATAACCATATATCAAAATGATCATTTGAAGATTATTTTCAAAGCCATCATTTTAAAAATACAAAGATGATTTTCCAAAGGGTTTCAAAATGAACACAGATACTGCAAGGGGAATAGGGAAAGGGTTTCATATCAACACAAATGGTTTAATCATGGTATGGGGAAGAGTTTCAACTCAATCCCCTCAGTCAGGTAACCATACCTTCCTTTGAACATTGTTTCCAAAACAGTCATCGTAAGATACAGTGTAAGCAAAATAGTCATTGTCAGATACAGTATAATCAAATTCAAGACATTGATCTTGTGTAGTTGCAATTCCATTCAGGCAATGCACAGTTGTACACATACATGGTGTACCAGAATAACTAGCCCTCTTCATCGATCAAGGAACTAGCCTGCTTTCCTGTAGGAAGCAGTAACAAACCAACCTTGTACTGCCTGCCAACATAACAGATTCCTAGGTCAACACAGTAACAATCGGTCACAAAATCAACAAGAAATTCACTGCTTACATGTAGTAAAATGAGCACCAAGATGAATTCAAATAACCGGAACAATTAAGGTTTCAATCACAATTAAACATACTAATATGATTCATCGCTCAGAATTCTAGAATGACCACAAACAAATAGTAAGAACGAATGCGAACAATTATCGAATTTAGGCACAACAATTCAGAAGAAAGAATGCAAACGATCATCATGTAATTAAGCATGGAACCACATTAATACATTATAATCATAATAGCGACCCATCTGTTTACGCTTGCGGGAATTTTTTTAATTTTAATATCAGTTTCTTTGTGCCTCTTACCTAAGGAATTTTCTGAAAACTGAAAGTTTGACGAAAATGAAAACTTAAAGCAAAGTAAAAAACTTTGCACCCAAAAAGAAAGAAAGCCTTTTGTATAATAAGTGTTTACACTGAGAAGGGGGCCTCTATGGATAAGAGGCAAAGCATCTAAAAAGGGTAATTAAAAAAAAGAAAAATGAAAGACTTGAAGTCAAGTCATTTTGTCCGTCAATTAGTTGTTATTTTTTCCTCATCTATCTTCCTCCTTTTATCCTTGCAAACTTGGAACATCATGTAACTGCTGAAAGCCAATTGTTCAAATCTTTCATATTTGCTGAAGAAATTGTCCATCTCTATCTCTTATACTTGTTGCTATCGATTATTTCTCCCTTATCAACAGCTATATAAAACTTCCATGCTATTTCATGCATGCCCCATTTGAACCGTCTTAAACCATCATTAGATCAATACTAATAGTCACTTCATAATTCTCATAATTGTCTCTAGGCGAAAAGAAAAGTATCTTTAATCTTTAGCTTTCTTTATTAGGTCACACGTGTCCATATCTGATTGCTCACGTTTAAATTTTATACTTAGGGGCTAAACCACCACGAAACGGCCATGCCATAGCACCTTGAACAATGATCAGCATGTTGTGTTAAGAAGTTGCACTTTTTTCTGCTATGTTCAAGATTTCAATAGGCATGGTATTGCGGCCCTATTCTTTCATTCAAAACCTGGGCGCTGGGCTCATTATGGTCCACCATCACCTCTTTCATGAACCAATTTGATTAAGGGTAAATTACACTAAACACCCATGAGGTTTTACGTAATTACACTACACTACCGCTGTCTTTAAAAATTACACTCCGACCCCCCGAGGTTTGTATCCGCATTACACACAACTACACACATTTAACGGCAGGCCCAACTCCGTGAAAAGATTACCTGACACATTACTTTATGCAATTTCCATACCCAAAATACCCCCCCTTTGTCCTTTACTCACTTGTGTGGTTTTCCAAAATTTCAGTCAACTCCACAAACTCTAAGTGAATTATGGGGTTTAATTTAGCCAATTTAGGGTTCAATTAGCTCATTTCAGGGTTCAATTAGTTCAATTTAGGGTTCGGTTAGATTAGACATTCAATTTAGGGTTCAATTAGTTTAATTTAGTGTCCCTGAGGTTAGGGTGAAATTACAGTCAAGGACAATAAGTTTCAAAATGTAACACTCGTGTCCATCCGTTAGGGTGCCGTCCAAAAAGTGTACGTTTTATTTGATGACGTCATTACGTATTTTTAAAATGACAATACTGCCCTTATACTGTATATTTTTAAATGAAGATTTCAAACCCTAATTTTGTTTTGAAAACCCCTAATTTAAAAATTAGGTTTTTGACCTTCCTTCTCCACCTTTCAATCCCTCTTCCAGAACCCCAGCTCCTAATTTTTCCGCCAAAAAAATGACATCCACCTTCGGTGTTTCCACCCGTTCCCTGACCGGAGCAAGAAAAAACCTGGTGGGTCCTCATTCGGCCACACTGAGGGCAAAGCGAGTTGTGGCGAGAAGCCAAGCCAAATGTTTGCTGGAAAAGAAGGAAACTCGCCGATAGCCTCTTCTATAGGCTCAAAAAATCCTCACAAGACTTACCCAGACAATATTCTCTAAAGAGAGTTGCAGACAAGCGGTCTTTGGTGCAACGGGTTGGTCAGGTTCATAGAAAAAGACAACCGGTTAGGGTTCAATTAGTTTAATTTAGTGTCCCTGAGGTTAGGGTGAAATTACAGTCAAGGACAATAAGTTTCAAAATGTAACACTCGTGTCCATCCGTTAGGGTGCCGTCCAAAAAGTGTACGTTTTATTTGATGTCGTCATTACGTATTTTTAAAATGACAATACTGCCCTTATACTGTATATTTTTAAATGAAGATTTCAAACCCTAATTTTGTTTTGAAAACCCATAATTTAAAAATTAGGGTTTTGACCTTCCTTCTCCACCTTTCAATCCCTATTCCAGAACCCCAGCTCCCAATTTTCCGCCAAAGAAATGCCATCCACCTTCGGTGTTTCCACCCGTTCCCTGACCGGAGCAAGAAAAAACCTGGTGGGTCCTCTTTCGGCCAAACTGAGGGCAAAGCGAGTTGCGGCGAGAAGTCAAGCCAAACGTCTGCCGGAAAAGAAGGAAACTCGCCGAGAGCCTCTTCTACAGGCTCAAAAAATCCTCACAAGACTTACCCAGACAATATTCTCTGAAGAGAGTTGCAGACAAGCGGTCTTGGGTGCAACGGGTTGGTCAGGTTCATAGAAAAAGACAACCGGCAGTGTGTGAGAGAGTGAAAGATGGACGACGATGTGGGGCAAGGAAGGAGGCGGCGAGATTTCAGATCTGTAAAAATACGGGCACCGTCGGCCGGGCAGTTCGATTTCTTCGATCTGTCTCCGTCGAGGCAGGCAGCGGTGGCGCCGATGCTCCAGCTGACGACGCTGGAGGGATTCGCGTCGCTGGGGATTTCACTGGCGCTGATGCTGTGCGGATCGGTGACCTTCTTTATCGGGTTCATGTGGCAGGGGCGATCGACGGGGTGGTGGTCGGGCTGGCGGTGGCAGGGTGGAGGAAGAGATAGAGAGTAAAGTTTTCCCTCCAAAATTCCAAAAAAACAGTCTGAGGGGGATTCATGTCTTTTCGCATTGCACCATTAACAACGTAAGAGAAAAAGTTACTTTTTGAGTTGAGGGTAATTTTTAAAGATAGCGGTAGTGGAGTGTAATTATGTAAAACTTTAGGGGTGTTTAGTGTAATTTACCTTTGATTAAAAAAAGATGGTAGGAAATCGTGGCGGTGGCATCGGGTATTGAACAATAAAAGGGACGTCTCTTGCATAATTGGCCGGTCAAAAAAAGAGGGAAAATATGAAGTCATGATCGAGAAGTGCTTTTTTTCTTCATTTAACATTTAGTAAAGGAATGGAATCACAAATGACCCCCTCTTATCTTTCGGGTTGGCTGGTCGACCCCCTCGGGTATTAATTTTGATAATTTATCGCTCTTATCTATCAATAATTTCAACGCAGATAAATTTGGCCTTGAAATTTCAGATATACCCTAACTTTCACTAAAATGCCAAACTTCTCTTGAAAAAGAAATGAAAACCCTAGTTATGCAAGGTAAAAACTAGCACCCTATCCCTCCCCCCACCCCGGCCACCGCCTCAATCGACTGCCATCGGCCCATCACCTGAATACCTCCTCCACCACAACACTCGTTACCATCAATGAACTGCCCCTCACTCTTCCTACCCCTAGCGACCCCTCCACAACCATCATTGACTGGGCTCCCGCTTAACCCGTCGTCTACACTAATCATCACACCGACCCATTCAAACGCACCTCCACAAACATCAACAACCTGCCCAAGAAAAAACATCAATCTCTTTTTTGATGGTGATGGCCGCTGGCTTGGTGGTGCTGCAAGTAGATGGTTAGCTAGGTGCTTGTTCGGGGTGGGATCGCTGGCGATAATGGAGGTTATTGGGGTAGTCTCGTTGGGGGCGGAGGTGGTTGCTAAGGTGGCAGGTGGCCGGACGGGCTGTTTTAGGGTGGGTTAGTAGTGATGGACGATGGCTTGGTGGTGTGCAAGCCGTGGTTCAATGGTTGGGTTGGGGTTCGCAAGGAAGTGGGTTAACTGGTGGTTGTGGTTCTTCGGTGGTTGGTGTTGGTGTTCGCTGGTGGAACAGATGGGTTTTGTGGCGCCAATTCAAGTATTGTGGATATGGTGGCAGTGACGGTTCTTGAGTTGGGGTGGTTTGGGTGTCGTGGTGCTTGAGTTCGTGACAAAGCATTAAGGAAGAGAAGGTAAATGAATTAGCGATTGGAGAGGGATTTGTGTCTTTTTATAGGCCAATTTGTTCGAAAATTGCACCAGATTGATAAATAAGGAGGGTCAATCATCAAAATGAATACGCAAAAGGGTTGACTCGCAAATTCAAACAACATGAGGGGGTAATTTGCCATTTCTCTTGCAATTTACTTGGCGAAAGCCTCTGTTGCTTTTGCAATAGATACTGCCGATGATACGAGGCATAATTTCTTAAGTAAGAATGCAGAGGATATTGGTATTATTATTATCTCAGTAGTCACTACGAAGTTACCCTAGAAGGCCTAGATTTAGCAAACTCACAACTAGAAAGGGTCTAAACAAAAGTAAGCCGACAGTTTTTCCCTATGCTTAATTAGTCAAATTGAAGCCAATCATTGGAAAAAAGTGGTTATAAGACGGTGGGCCATATACGTGTGCATTAGAATAGTTAGAAACACCCATCTGGAAACATCATGGAAACAATTAAATTGTACTCCTTGATGGTGGACCAAAACAACGTAACCTTATGATGTTTAACCCATTGAAAGAGAGAGGATGATATGGACAAGTTTGAGGCTGAAATGAACATGGAGAAGAAGATGAAGATGATGAAGAATAGAACATGGAGAAATGAACATCCATCAGCCTATTTTGTTCAAAACAATAGATGTTTGTTCAATACAATAGATGCTTCTCGTGCTCTTTTGTTTCCACAATATTATAGAATGCATTTCACGCCATGTTTTTGTATCAAAGCCTTTTGTCCAGGTTGGCAGCTTGATTGGCCAATGCTTAATAAACACCTTCTTGTAAGGGCATCTCAAACCGGCCGGTGATTCGATCAAACCTTTCAGATAGGAAAAAGCTTTGAAATCCTCTCTGGGTTCGTGAAACCCTAACTTCTGTAGTGAAAATAGCCTTGACCGGTCTGTGATCCGACAATCTTGATTCACCTCTAGTGTATGAGTGCTGCTTCATCCCCTCCCCGGACCAAATCACCCGATCGCACCTGAAAAGAAAATTTGTTGTTGTAAAATATGTCCAAATGCTTTAAAATGCACTTAAATTTACTTCTGCATGCATTCGAAGACAAGCTGCCAGAAATAAAAGGTTACGCTATATATACGCTCAGTTTTTATTCAAAGTAAGAAGTTACCACGCAGGAGCACGTTTCTTTTCGCCTTTCTTGCCAGCAACAGCACCGTAATATTCATCCGAATTGGGGTAAAACTTGTAAGTAGGAGCAAATTTGATCGTTCCTTCATGCCACCCTTCAAATGCTTGACCATCCATTAGTTCTTTCCTTAGCTTTATTTCAACCAAAAATTTGGTGCCAAAGTTTAGAATAACCATAGCCAGTGTCTAAAAACTGTACAGCGGAAGATATATGACGTTGTTTGCTACCTGGTCATTTTGAAGCAACACATTCCATTCTCCTTTATCAACTAACAATCGTGTTGCTGATTCTGGTAGTGAAATCCTATAGTTCAAGTCTCCAAGCATTACTACCCGACTGTGAAAAGTTCAAGTATAATCAGCTGATATCATCAGGATATATTTTAGTTAGATAAAATAGGCAATTATATATCATAACAGCAACAAAGTAATATTTTTCTTCCACTTGCAGAAGAGAATAAGAGTTAACTTTATGATTCAGAAGTCAACTTGTATGAAAAAACAAGTATAGTTTTTTATTTTTAGCAATGGTTGGTCCACCAAGTGAAGCAATCAGCCTTCCCAGGCGGTTTAACTACCGGTTGAACACATTAGTCCATGTCTTGAAAAACTAATCTACATCTACCACCAGAAAATAAGATTTTGAGAAGGTGTTAGTTTGTATGATCGGCAGCCTCAAAGCGAGATAACGACAAGCTCAAACTTATAAAAACAGTGGTTTATTGAGCTGTTATGTCTCACTCTAATTGTTTGTTACAGTATTAATTAAGTTGCCAATAAGACTACAAGCTAACTAAGAATATTTGGCCGGTTTTATCAGATATCGCTACTTACTCGTGATCGAGAATCTTTCGTGGCAAATCAAATGAAGGGCCTCTTGGGAAGGTTGTCCGCGACAATATTTCAGCAGCGTTGGAGTTTCTGTTTTTCTCATCTCCTTTTTTACCCCCGGAGGCTAAGTGACAGCACACAAAGCAGAAAGCTGTTTCATGTAACCGAAACCTAACCGACACGGAGCCCTGCGAACCAAGAATTCAAGATAAAAAGGGTTTCGGGCATATCTCCGAAACCCTATTTTTACCTTATAAATAGGGTTTCGGAAATTATGAACAGGGTTTCGGAAACCCTATTTTTACCTTATAAATAGGGTTTCAGAATCCAAGTTTTGGTCTCTGGTGTATAAATACGGTCCGAGAATTGTACCTTATTTCCTAGACAACCCATGATGCCACAACCTACGCATGAGACACTAGGGTTTCGGACATATGGACGAAGATCACTGCAAACCCAAACTGAAATGAATATTCCGACCATTTGTTTACTAACAAGACACCGGAACTCTTGTGGGACTTTAGTCTCAGTTTTCTTCCCATTGATAACTTTGCTATTTAGCGTCTCCCGAATCAAGGAATTCCACGTCATGCAAATGTTACTCTTCTGGCTCCCCAACACATTGGCGGCTCTCAGAGGAACCACTTCCTGGAACCTAAATTGATATACAAAGAAACGGATCTGAAAAATGTTACCACAACTCGTCCGTCAACGAGCTTCGTTTTTCGTTGCTTAAAAACAATATATTCGCAAATGGAGTAGAAATTACCCAAGAACATAAATGTCACAAGGGTTATTGCAGGTGTCAAGCAAATCCTCCATATTCAAATCCGCAGTTGGTGTAACACCTCCGACATTCCATGTACTAACGAAAACCCTTGAGGAAAAGATATAAGTTAATGAAAGAAACTCTTACTTGTTTCGTAAGAAAGTGATGGACGGAATTGGAAATGAGCGATGTTCTTACTTGCAATTGTGACTATCCTCATGTGTACTTAAGATGTCACCAGAACTCGCACGTTGTAAACCCAAACTTGAAAGATCGAGCAGAGATTCTGTGTTGCATGGACAATCAGCGACAAAATTGTTGCTCCCCAATCTCTTCCTCAGGATCTTACTAGCTACCAATCTTGGCCACATGACCTTAAACGTGCACACATTTATGAGTTTAGTGAGCCATGCATGAAAGCTATGATAATCAAAGCATCAAATGAGAGAGAGAGAGAGAGAAAGAGAGAGAGAGAGGTCTCACCTCTCCTTTGAATCCTGGCATGGTGATAGTGAAAATTGGGGTTGAAAAAAATGAAGGGTGAAGAGCTGGATATCCAATTGCCAAAGAGATAAAAAGGGACGGAACAAAGATCATGCTGCTCAGAGAAGCCCTTTGCCATGCAAGTTGGAATTGTAGAAACAGTAGAGTGACGTGGTTGATGATGGCTCTACGAATTGTGAGAGCGAGAGTGAAAGAGAACAAGGGAATAAACAATAGAAGAACATAGGTCACTCCGGCATCTTCTGTTTTTGTCGAGTTGATTGGAGGGTTCTTCTTTTCTTTTTTTTCCATGTTATCAATTTACAAGTTTGATGTGGGTCTTCACGGCCTTGAATTTTTCTGGTTGTTATGTTTGATTTGGTTAAAATATATGTTTTGTTTTTGTAGAATAATGGCACTCTTTTAAGTTTTTTAAGTTGAAGCAACTTGGTTGGGTTCTGGATTTCAATGCACGGGATAGCCCATTGGCTTCTTTGCGTACAAATTTTTTTATTCATTTTGCGGGAAGTTACCGGACCACTACCAGCTTTTCATTTGTCTTGGTTGCCACGATTATATAAAATCTTTCTTTCCATAAGACTTGAACCCATTAATTTTGTATGAGTGATTTGATTTTTTTCTTTTATTTATTATTTACGTACGTACGCCTCAATATAAACTGTTTAATATGATATACATCGTTGATATCATTTTCTTACTATTTAATATAATATAAGTTTACATGGAATCAAAACTTTCGGTTCCCCAAGTTTATGATTCAATCCTTCCCTTGTGCATTCTTAATTTATTCATCTCCTTACAACAGTACAATTTGCGCTTATTTTTTCGTGCACTCGGTAGTGCACCTTCAATTGTTTTATTATCAATCTGTGTCTTTTCATGTTCAATTAGAAGCATGCAGATGAGGGGCAGCGACATATAAAATTTTAACTTTAACAAATAAATTAACATTAAATTAGGGGAGGCTATTTTTATAGTCTAGTATGCTAATTCCTCCTTGTTTGTCGCAAAAAAGATCAATGTTCATCACTACAAATTTGATTTTAAGGACAAAAAGTGATAAAAAGTATATGAAGGATAGACATAACATTTCTATTAAAATCATTATTCTGATTACAAAGCCAACCAACTTCATATGATTTATTTGTAGATGCAACTTGGGAGGAACATGTGGTGTTCGAGGGCACTGACTAAACTTTTAGTCGTATGTGCGTGTATGGTTGAGACTACGGGGGTATTGGGTTCGTTGACTTGGCCTAATGTCTTTCTTCCACCACAAATGTATGTCCATTTGACTTCATGTTTGTCATCGTAGTCGCTTTGTCTTCCTTCTCGGAAAAATATCTATTACTAACTGCAAATGAAAATGTTTCATCCGCAAATACGATCGCGAGTTAATTAATTATCAAACAATTTCAAACTTATATCCAATGTGTTAGCACTTCTAAATTGCTAAATGACATTTCATGTAAAGTTTATGTACATTTTTTAATACACGTGGTTTGTATAATTAGAATTGTGCAAAGTAGTTACAGAATGTCAAGAATGTCGGTAGACATTTAAGATCGTCAATGGAACTACTCTATGTAATTACACATTGTAATTTAAAATGACCCTTACAAGTACTAATCATGCATCTTGTAACACCATGAATGACTAAATATGTCGAGAAAAGTTTAGGACTCGGGGTATATTGTTCTTTTAACTGCACTATGACAGGAAAACGAGATACAAAGTCACCCTTTGCAAAACTCGGGCATCTGCAAGTAAGTTACTATGTGATTTTCCTCCAATAATGTTGTAATCGTTGAGCACGGAACTAAAAAAGTTCTACAGTGTTGACTTGAAGAATATGGTGTGCTACGTTTCATAATCCGGATAATTCAATTCCACCCAAATTGGTTTTATAGCTCTCTAAGGAGAAACAAGGGTCTGGAACCTAAATTTTGAACTAGAAGGAATATTTGGAAGTGTCTGGCATTATTTTGGAACAGTGTCTATCTAACCTAACCTAACCTAACCTCGAGGAGTTATGAACTCATACAAGTGTCTCAAAAATATACCATATTGGGCTAAAAGATAAATGCACCGCGACGTACTACGAGTATTTAATTAACCTATGGTTTTGACAAGTCTCTTTTATTTGTACAAAAGGGTTGGTATAAATGGTAGCCATACATAAGACAGACCTACCAGGGATTTTCTTCAGATAGTGATGCAACATTGTTAATTGGCACCTCTCTCTCTCTCTCTCTCTTTCTCTCTCTCTCCCTCTCTCACACACACACAACCTTGTCAATTGACACCTCACCTATCACGCAGGAGCCACACTTTAGCTATGACCAACTTTGTTGAAATTAGACTTTTAACCCAAGTTAATTCCTGTCCCATAATCTGATAAGAATCTCTGCTCTCTCAAGATAACTACCAGGTGATTATCTTTGAACAGAAGAAGGTAGCCTCCTTTCTTCGTGATAAATACTCACGCCAGGCATGAGGGCCAAGTAAGCTTTGGTACGTACACAAACTGTAGCTCTCATACTCTCTTAAGATATCCTCTCCCGAGTATTGACTTAGGCCCCGGAGGTTACCCTGGATCCCCATCCGGCAAGTCACCTTTGTCTTCTTTGTGCTATGCATATTCGTTCTTCAGCTCTTTGTGGTATTTGCAGCTTTGTTGACGAATTTTGGCGCCATCTTTAGACACCCCATTTTTGTAGTATGTTAATCTATTAAATAATAATTAGACTTTATTAATAATTAACGATTATTATAGGTGTATGCCTAATAATATATCAAATTTAATTAATTTAATCTAGTCCAATTATTAGTCTAGTCCATTTAAGTTGTCCAATTCAATTGTCCAGTCCAGTCGAGTTATCCAGTCTAGTAATTGGGGTCCAATCCAGTTAGGGGGGTCCAGTCCAGTAGAAGGTTATGATTTACTTAGAAGATATAAGATCATATTTTGGTAATTATCCTTGATGCAAGTGATTAATACTGGATTTACATGAGATTTGGACGTAAAACTTAGTCCACGAACCTATTTATGTGTTTTCAATAGATTCGTAGTCTTTGGATGTTTCAGCACTACAAGAAACTACCCCTTTAGCGACCGCACGCTGCGGTTGCTAAAGGAGTTTTGGCGGTTTAGCGACCGCAAGATGCGGTCGCTAATACCGCATTTCCTAATCGGTCGCTAAATTTAGCGACCGGTTGACCATATTTAGAGACGTTTTTTGCGGTCACTAAATATTTATTTAATTTAAATAATTTTCTATTTAGCAATCGATTTCTCCATTTTAGCGACCTCGCCCTGCGGTGGCTAAATGTTTTTTTTACTTTTATATTTATTTTTCTTTAGCGACCGCGTTGTATACTTTAGCGACCGCTTGTGCGGTCGCTAAACCTGGGTTTTACTAAAAAAAAATTAGGTCCAAAAACCTGTCCAAAACAAATTCAACCAATCCAATACCAGTTCAACAACCTGTCGCAAAACCGATTCAACCTATCCAAAACCAATTCAACAATCGGTCCAAACACCGATTCAACCTTGGTTGAATCGATTCTGAATGAATGCGTTGAAACCTTTCAACGCATTCATTCAAAAACCAATTCAATCCCTTGTCCTGCATTCATTCAAATAACTTGTCCAAAAGCTATATACTCTACACAATAAGACACAAGTGTCGCATTCATTTGAATACGTCAACTGCAAAGCATGATCATCAAACTATAAACATATGCATTAATATCAAGTATATGACTTGAACCAAAATTTGAAAAAAGAGTCAAGTATATGAACTCAAAGCTACACAAGTCAATACATAATACCCCAACCCCTATCATTAGCTGGCAGACCGACCAACCCCGTCATCATCTTCTTCATTCCTCGATGAAGGCACGTTTGATCCAACAATGTCCTCACCGTCCTGAGAATCACCGGCACTAGGCACAATATCGTTATGCACGAAGCCATACAAATGATTCAACATAATATATACAAATTGGTATTACCTGAAGTCTGGGTCCGGACATAATAAAATCGTCTTGGATCTTCTTCGTAATTCTTTCATTAAAAAATTTGTCGAAGCACTCTTTATCTGTCACTTCAACCCGAGGACCGCTACAATTGGTCGGGCCTGACGACTAAGCTCTGCCTAGCAACGAACGTGCGGAATGACGAGGGAGGCTGAGCATACGGTCCTTCTTAGGACCCCCTATAACTTCTGACAACAAAGAGACCTCGTTCACTGTTTTGCTACCGTCTGCCTGGGAGTTGGACTGAAGTTTTTCTCTATATGAACTTGTTTAAAAAAATAACAGAAATGTTAGAGGAATGCAACTGGCCGCAACCAATAAGGATACAATAGGAATGCAAAAGTAATAAAAAAATTTGTGTGCTCACCGTAAATTGCTCCGCGCCCTCAGAAACCCACTGCCCATCTTTATTTTTGTGTGTGTGCTCAAAGCTATGGAGCATCGTAAGGGGCCTTTTTTTAGGGTCGTCTTCTTTCAACTTCAGCTGGTGCACAGCAAATGGACGGCATCCAGCACTATGCTTCATCTTCTTCTCGCGATAAGCCATATCCTTGCCTCGCTCACTCAACTTCGCCCAGTCTGCTGTACACCAATGGTCCACCAGCTGCCCCCACATGGCTTTGGAGAAGTACTCGGGGTTGTGGTCCCTGACCATAGAGATATATGTCGCACCCGCCCGAGCTAGTGCCTGCCTCCTTGCATTGAGTATCTATTTCTTATAGTTTTCAGAATAATGCCACTCCCAGGCCTGCCTCCCAAGTTCTTGGTCTCCGTCAGACTCAAATTTGAAGTAGTCCTGAACATAATTCAACACAATTAACAGAAAAATTCAGCACTAATGTACTTCTAAAACCAAATAGAACAATTAAAAATAGACAATCCTTACCAAGAACTTCCCCATACAAGTTCCTTGTCTGCTTCCGTCCACGCCTTCTACGTCGCATAAGGTTGTGGGAGGTGGGCCTTGATAATATGACTGATTTTGGTCCTAACACAATCCTCAACAAAGCTAATTACAAGAAATCACAAGAGAGATACATCAATCCCAATATAACAACGTATTAAGTTAGATAGGTGCGCTAAAAGATGTTAAGAATTGAGCTTTAAAAATTAAAAACATACTAATTGTTGAGGACATGAGCAGTAATCCTCTGCTTCGGGGTGGCTGGAAGAGGTATCCTGCATGTGATACCGCTAGGTACAGATGCACTAGACGCTACAAATGATGAAAAAGGAAGACGATATATATATATATATATATATATATATATATATATATATATATAATTCGACACGAAATTAATATTTTTCACCATGTACTGAAGCAACTGATGACGACATCGGCTGCTTATCAGTAGTCGCGTCACCAATCCTAGGGAGGGGGCTGACTGTGCCGGAACAGCTCCGCGACGGCCGCCTCCACGACCTCGGGGTGCACTGGATCTCGGCATATCTACAAAAAGACTTAAGTGCAAAAGTTAATTGAGTTTAATTAGTTCGCTTGAATAATAAACAACTTTAGTGCAAAAGTTAATTGATAACAATGTGCCACAACCGAGTATAAAAGGCAACTCAATTTAAACAGTCAACCACCATCAATAATAGACAATTCAATTTAAATAATAAACATCACAAGTGCAAAAGTATATTGATAAGAATCTTTTTGCTTTACACAGTCAATCACTATCACTAATAGAAAACAGAACGTCTTCCTTCTCCTCGTCATCTTCGTCCCCTTCATCTTCATCGTCTGCTTCTTCATCATCAGCTTCTTCCTCGGAATCGTCGTCGTCATCATCATCATCATCACGGAGGGCTTCAGCGTCGACCTCTTTTCCAGCATGGCCTAAATTGCAAAGAGGCTCATCAACAAGATCGTTATCCTCCTGAAGCGGTATCACTGTGGGAGCACCATCGTCTTGGTACATCTCAACGAACACATCATCATCAACAAAGCCTCTTTTGGTCTTGATAATAGTATGCCAATTTGGGTCCTTTCTTGTCACACCATTTGTTGCTTGCGTTGCAAATACAAATGGTTCGTATGATCCGAGCCTTGACATCATATTAACGTCTACAATCCCATGTCGACTAACTCGGATACTAGATGTAATGTCAAACCATCTGCACTTGAACATTACCTGTCGATTACTGCTGCCATAATAATCTAGTTCAACAACCTCCTCCAACTGCCCATACAATCACGTTCACTATCATTAAAATAGTCACCTTTGACTAAAACTCCACTGTTTTGGGTTTGTTTACTAATGTCAACTTTCATCATGTTAAACTTAAACCCGTTGACAATGTACGCTTTATAACACAAAACTAGTCTACTAGGGTCAGTAGCTAGCAATTTGAGACGAACATCAACTCAATCCTGGGCGGTCTACAACAACAAACAATTTGCACAAAGTATTAAGTTATTACATCGCATATACCATCTCACTATATTAGAAATGAGATGTGGTTTTAGAACTTACGCACTTTCAGAACCATTCAGGGAACGCGTTGTTTTGCATTTTTTCAAGTTGTCCATCTGATATCCCAGGGTTTGCGAATAACATTTCCTCATCGAATTCACTGTATGTTATATAGCATCACCGCTATATTATGTTCTTGAACTATGAGAAGAAAGATATATACACAACTACTTACACTATGAATTGTGCAACTTCATTCCAATTCATAAGAGCGTACAATGTTGCGGAAATATACTCTTCATCAGATAAATACCGACCACTCCTTGCTCCAAGTGCACAACCAAGATGCATGAATATGGAAAGACGCTCATCGAATTCTATGTCGACACTATTGTATAATTGCAACCAAGTCGATTCATCTTTGTATCAGCATCAGTCTCAAAGTAAAGGGAGCAAAACTTGGTAAGCTCCTCAAGGATGTAAGCCTTTGCAATTGAACCTTCAACACATGCTTTGTTACGCACCTTTTTCCTAAGGTCAAACATATACATATGTAAGAAATAAGTCATTTTTAGTAAACAACGCATGTGTGCAAGTATGAAATACAATTTAAAGATGGATGAGTGACATCGCCTCTCAAATGGATACATCTACCGATACTGCACAGTTCCGCCCACTCTAGCCTCATATGCTAAAAGAATGGTCAAATGCTTCATCGAGTCAAAGAATGACGGGGAAAAGATTTTCTCTAACTTGCACATTATCTCAACAATATTTTTCTCAAGAATCTTAACATCACTCTCTCAGAGCACTTTTGAGCACAAATCGCATAAGAAATGACTAAGTTCAGTCAATGCTTTATTTACTGGCTTCGGCAAGAGGTCACGAAAGACAATTGGTATAAATCTTTCCATAAATACATGACAATTTTGACTCTTTAAATCATAAAACTTACAATCAACAAGGTTGCAACCACTACAAGAAAAGACAGATTTAGCAACGGACTTTTAGCGACGGAAGACATTCCGTCGCTAAAAATAGCTTTCAGCGACGGAATAGGCTGTCGATAAACATCTGTCGGAAAATATTTTTCAGCGACGGAATATTTCGTCGTTAAAAGTGTTTGCCAACGGACTATTACAGACGCACTTTTTTTTACAGATAGTACCGTCGCTAAATATTTTATACAATTTTATAATTTTTCGATAATTTTTAAAAAATATATAAGCGACAGAATAATTCCGTCAGTAAAAACTCCGTCGTTGAATGTTCGGATTTACCGATGGACTTTTACCGACGGAATTAGTCCGTCGCTAAAAGTCTTATAAAATATCACACCCCTTTTTCTTTTCCTTTCTTCCGTCTCTCTCTCTCTCTCTCACCGGTGCACCGACGACCTTCACATCTACAGCAACCCGCCTTCGACGCCGCGCCACCACTGCCAAATAGCAACTCTCTCACCGGTGCACCGACGACCTTCACATCTACGGCAACCCACCTTCGACGCCACACCACCACTGCCAAACAGACACCTTCGTCTCTGTCATAGACGGCAACCCACCCTCGACGGTGAGTCTGCTTCTTGCGGCAACAAGGAAAGAGAACGAAGCAGGTGACCCAACCCAAACTGGTCGCCCGAGGATCTCGCCTTCGTTTCTGCCGCCGTCACTAGATTTCGGCGAAGTGAATTTCAAAATTCGGTAAGCTCCTTGCTGTGATTCGGCGAAGTGAATTTCATGAATTCCGTTGATTGTTTAAGGAAATGAGGTAGTGCGTGAAATAAAAAATCAAAACTTTGTTGTTTTAGTGTCTTTCTACATATATAATGTAGACACGAATTCGTTATCGTTCCTTTACTAATTTTCTATCTAGCGTTACTGTAATTGGCTTTAGCAAACACATAATTGTTCGTTTAATTGATTATGCGTACTGATAATCTGCTTAGTTACTGAGAAAAAGTGGGAAAACTTGCAATAAAGAAGAAATTTGTTGGATTATTCTTTGACTTTGATGTTTTTGTGCTTCTTCCTTCACTAGTTTTGCATCTAGGGTTTCAGTAATTGGCTTGAGCAAAATTTGTAGTTGTTTAGTTAATGGATTGTTTCTACTGAGTATCTTCTTGGTGACCAGGAAAAGATAGGAAAATGTGCAGTAAACAGAAGAAATTTGTTAAATTTATATACGACTATTGTTGTGTTTCGGAGTATGAGCTAGTGCAGAAAATAATATTGAGAGATTTGCTATATTTTGGAAAAAATATTATGCACATGTATTACTGTGAAACTTGATTCCCGCTTTGTGATGTGCCTTGCACTTTGGCACCTGGGTACGCTAAGCTCTCGCTTCCTTCACCCGCTGCAACTAACCTTAGGAGTTAAGCGCTACTAATTGAACCCCTAATTGAACCCTAAATTAAATACCCTAATCCAATCGAACCCTAAAATGAATGCCCTAAATCAACCGAACCCTAAATTGAACTAATTGAACCCCCAAATTGAAGTAATTGAACCCTAATTAAATCTTAAATTGAATGCCCTAATCGAATCGAACCCTAAATTAAACTAATTGAACCCCTAATTGAACCCTAAATTGAATGCCATAATTCAACCGAACCCTAAATTGAACTAATTGAACCCTAAATTGAATGCCCCAAATCAACCGAAACCTAAATTGAACTAATAGAACCCCCTAATTGAACCCTAAATTGAAGTAATTGAACCCTAATTAAACCCTAAATTGAATACCCTAATCGAATCGAACCCTAAATTAAACTAATTGAACCCCTAATTGAATGTCCTGATCCAACCGAACCCTTAATTGAAATAATTGAACCCTTAATTGAATGCCCCAAATCAACCGAACCCTAAATTGAATCAATAGAACCCCCTAATTGAACCCTAAATTGATGTGATTGAACCCTAATTAAACCCTAAATTGAATGCCCTAATCGAATTGAACCCTAAATTAAACTAATTGAACCCTAAATTGAATGCCCTAATCCAACTGAACCCTAAATTAAACTAATTGAACCCTAAATTGAATGCCCCAAATCAACCGAACCATAAATTGAACTAATAGAACCCCCTAATTGAACCCTAAATTAAAATAATTGAACCATAATTAAATCCTAAATTGAATGTCCTAATCGAATCGAACCCTAATTAAACTAATTGAACCCTAAATTGAATGCCCTAATACAATCAAACCCTAAATTGAAATAATTCAAGCGCATCGGATATGTGCATTTTGAACATTTTTTTCCCATTTGAACATTGATAATTTGTTTGATAATTTTAGGTTGTTAATTATGAATTTGAGAATTGCGATTATTGATCTGTGATTTTAAGTTGTTAATTGATGATTTTAGGTTATTAGATGTGCATTTGAAGTAATTGCGATTATTAATTAATAATTTTAGGTTATTAATGTGTTATTTTTGTTAATTTTTATTGCATTGAGCATTTGAGAATTGAGAATTGAGATTGTTGACAGAGGATGGGACCCAATTGGATTGAGATACCTGTTAGTTAGCGCAGACACGGACACCACGTCTGATCGACGGTGTCTGACATTTAAAAAATAAATCAACGTATGCCGATGTGTCCGGAGGTGCGTGTCGGTGGGCGTCGGACACGTGTCCAGAGGCATCAGACACGTGCTTGGAGGCGTCGGATACGTGTCGGTATGTGTCGGACACATGTCCGGAGGTGTCAGACACGTATCGGACACCATATCGACACCCTATATGAGGTGTCGGAATTGAGATTGTTGACTGTGCATTAAATTTAGGTTAATGCGACATTTTTAGCATGCACCCCCAAGAATCTCATCGTGGTTCCAGCACTAGCTATAATTAGCCCTAATTAGTCCTGATTAACAACTGGAATCTGATCGTGCCGGATCAGAAGATTTCAGGGTACGGGAAAGAGCACAACTGGAGAAAGTTTTGTATCTTCTGGGAGTTAGCCTACTGGAGGACGCTCGTTATCCGAAACAACATGGATGTGATGCATATTGAAAAGAATGTTTTTGTAATGTGTTCAACACAGTGATGAATGTTAGGGGCAAATCGAAAGATCACCTTAAAGCGAGAAGAGATTTACAACAGTTGGGTGTACGCCGTGAATTGTATCATCGGACAGTCAGTGGGAGGACGATACTTCCGAAAGCACCTTACTATCTAGACAAGAAACAAGTGGAGAAGGTCTGTCAATGGGTTAAGAATTTGAAGCTTCTGGATGGGTTTGCGTCCAACATATCTCGTTGTTGCAATGTATCGGAATGCAAGTTTCAAGGGATGAAGATTCACGACTGCCACATATTCATGGAGAGATTCATTCCTATTGCCTTCCGGGGACTGTTGCCATGGGTTGTTTGCAAGACTTTGACTGAATTATCTCATTTCTTTCGAGATATATGTTCTTCTACGATCCGGGTGAGTAGCATGGAAGTGTTTGAAAAGAACATTGTGGTGACGATTTGCAAGCTGGAGAAAATCTTCCCACCTTCGTTCTTTGATTCAATGGAGCATCTGCCTGTTCACTTGGCATATGAAGCTAAGATGGGTGGACCCGTGCAATATCGGTGGATGTATCCCTTCGAGAGGTAATCTTTAAATTGTTACAGTTGTTCGTTTACACTTAATGCGACACCTGTTATTATTGATATTCCACCTAACTCAATTCGCTAAACTTCTAGGTTCATGTTCCATTTAAAGAAAAAAGTCTGTAATAAGGCTCAGGTTGAGGGCTCAATTGCGGAGGCTTACGTAATGGAAGAACTTGTAAACTTTTATAGTCAATATTTCGGGCCTGATGTTCATACAAGGTTAAATCAACTAGGCCGAAATGACCCCGGATCAAGCACAAATTTGGAAAGGCAATTGTCAATTTTCAAGCAGTCAGGTAGTCCGTTCGGCCAAACGTATACTCGATGGCTAACGGATGAAGAGTACAGTGCTGCAACAATATATGCCCTTCTAAATTGCGATGAAGTTTCGGCATTTGTTGAGTAAGTTAAAGTCTTAATTCGTACATTGCTGTACATAATTGAAAGTGTGTGTTAAGCGAGTCAATTATATTGGTTTGCAGTGAGTTCGATGCAGAATCTTTAATCACTGATCCCGCTGGACTTGAATCTCATCGGAAATCACAATTTGTACAGTGGTTCAAAAGTCGTGTAAGATTGTTTAACGAAATTATATTATGTGTTATATACAGTTATGTGGCCAATTAGTATACTGATTTATCCTTAATTTTTACCGTCATCTACAATAGGTTCAGTCAATGGATAGACCAGTGGCCTCCTGCTTGAAATTACTAGCTGAAGGCCCTAACAAACAAACATCCTGTTACGGAGGTTATATCATCAACGGGTTTAGGTTTAACGTAAAAGATGATGACCGAACAAAACAAACCCAAAACAGTGGAGTCTTGGTCAACGGCGACTGTTATGCCGAGAATTGCATGGACTTTTACGGAGAGCTAGATGAGATTGTTGAGCTAACATATCTGGGTTCCCAAAACCGCCTGGTAATGTTCAAGTGTACGTGGTTCGATGTCACATGCAGTAGAGGAATCCGTGTTAGCTCTCAAGGGATTGTAGATGTCAATGTCAAGTCAAGACTTGCATCAGACGAGCCCTTTGTGTTTGCTAGTCAAGCTGTACAAGTCTTTTACGCGGAGGACGTCGCCAATCCCAAATCTCATTGGTATACAATTATCAAGTCCAAGAAATTGCCCGTGACATATGACAGTGAGCTAGACTCCTTTCAAGCCGACCAACCACGTGTCTTGTTCCCTGTTGAGGTCAACAACGAGGAGGACGATCTTCCTCTTCCAACAACACTTCATGTAGGAGAAGAAGTCGTAGATGATGACGCGGAAGACGTGGAAAGTGTTGGAGATGATGTGACCGAGTCTACTGATGAAGAGGATGAATTAGAAGATGAAGAGGACGACGAGTCCCACGAAGAAGAGGACGACGAGGAAAGTGATGAAGATGATTCGCAAACTGAAAATGATTGACTTGTAATGTTGTAACATCACGGGAAAAATGTAGTAACATTGTAGAACTTGGTTCAAATTGATGTGTTTTTGCACATCCGTTCATATATATATATATAGTGCCGATGATGATTTATGCCAAATTATTGTTTTTAACGTGTTAATGTCTTTGTAATTTATCTATATGAAGTCAGATATGGATAGGATACGGGCTATTCGTGGCCGGGCTGGACGCCGAGCTGCTTCCTCCCCGGTGGGTCCCACCTCTTCATTGCCCACTGATGATGAGGCACTGAGTGATCGCGTACTGTAGATGGGGCCCCAGCTCCAGCCCCAGCCATCGCCCCAGCCCCAGCCGTCGCCCCAGCCCGACGCAGATTCATCCCACACACGCGTTGATTCTCCTTCTTCCGTGGGTTCTACCTCAGGTATAGTTGATAACGGTGTTTAGTACATTTTCGCTAGCCTTATATTTAAAGTATATTTGAACTGTATTAATGTCTGTGTTTTGTAGGATCTCGACGAGGTCGTGGTCCGACACGCGGGGTACGCATCGACCCCCAGCGTAAACAGAGAATTACGCTCACCAAAGAGGGCCTGTAAGTAAACAAAAATATCACATCATGCCTTATATTTAAAAATTTTGGGTGTTAATTTATATTTGAACTGTATTAATTTATTTATTTACTTCTTTGGCAGGATCCTAGAGAATCAGGCGAGGACGAAGATCGGCGTTCTTGTGAAGGGTCGATTCTTCGAGCCACGCCTGTACTGGAAGGACTGGGATGCCGCTGCGAGGGAGTCCCTATGGGAGGAGTGGCTGGTACGGTGAAGTATTTTTTTCAGCGATAGTATTTGTTTAATTAGAGTTTGTTTTCTGTTGTTAATTTGTGTTATTGAATGACTTACATGAGGGGTTCACGTTTGACTCGCCTGAGCAGCAGGCACTGGGGCAGCAGGCCTTCTTTGCTTACATCGGCAAGAATTACCGCCGATGGCTCCACGACACACGGGACCGGGCAAAGAAGATGGCTGCCCGAGGGTGCCCCGATGACGGAGATGACGAGATATCACCCACATTGGATATCTCACGGTGTATGGGGGGATGATGGATCGCTGGGCTGCTGATCCAGGCTGGGACGCCAAGAGTAAGAGCGGGGCCGGGAATAAACAGAACAGAGATCCGACGCACACGGGGGGGGGGGGGGCGGTGCCACACAACATTTTCCGACACATGAATGCGGTCGAGCACCCGGATCTGGAGGAGGATGAGGTCATAGCTCTGATGTATAATTAGACGCACGTGCAGAAAAAGGACGAGGTGCACCGGGCGGGCGACTATATTTCAGATATTGCCCAGCGGATCGATGTGAGTCAATTTTCTTAAGTTGTTAATTTTTTGGCTTTCTATCTGTTAGCCCTATGGTTGGATAACCTAGGCTTACATCTTGTTTTGATGATAACTACACATTGATTATGTTCTAATGTGTGCTTTGAGTGTATTCTTAGTAGGTATATACATGCACACTCATGAAGACACATTTGAGAAGTTGGATAGATGGATTAAAGCCAAAGAAACTTAAAGTTATAGTGGACATGCTATAGAAGCTTCATCAAGTCAAATGTCGAAGAGCAACAAAGAATGCATCGGCTAAGCTACTATCGATTATAATTGATCTTTCCTATTATGTAACTAGTCTTGGTTTGATGCTTGTATTGATGACTATGAGCTAAAAAGACCTTAGGACACCTTGTGCATTGCATTTGAGTTCATAACCTTTCACACGAGTGTGGTTCTTGAAAATGAGTGAACTTTGGAGCTCACTCAGATTTTCTCAAAACTGTTTTTGGTGATAATATTTTCATATCTTGATAAAAAATTTCATTAGCTTTCCAACGCAAAAAACGGCACCTCAATCCGATTTTTCTAGAGAAAGTTATGCCCAAAATAGGAAAGGGGCTTCCGTGAGGCAGCCGATAGGCAGTAGGGTATTACAGTTGACTGTAATTGAATACAGTCGACTGCATTCCAATGCAGTCGACTGCATTGGTCAAAATTCAGTTCCAACGGCTATTTTCGAGGACAAAACTCCAACGGCTATTTTCGAGGGATTACAGTCGACTGCATTGGGAATACAGTCGACTGCAATGGCAGTTTTGCTCACTTTATGCCTATAACGGCTATATTTTATTTGCTCTCTATATAAATGATTTGGGGCTTCATTATACACCATGGAAACCACATTCTAAGCCTTCATTCTTTAGAGAAACATCAAGACTCATAGATTAAACTTTTCTCTCTTCATCTTCATGATTTTACATCATTAAAGAGAGCATCTTTGTGAGCAATTCTTTGATTGAGAGTGAGCATCCTTCAAGTCATCAATTCTCTCATCTCTCTATTGCACTAGAGCTTCATTTGTACTCATTTCCTTTCAAGAGAGTTTCTTTGTACACATTTGATCTTTGTAAAAGGATTGTGATCAAGGCTTGGGTTTGTCAAGTCTTGGGTGAGCTTTATGGATTCAAGGCTTGTGTTTGGTGTGGGGATATCACCAAGTGTTGTAAGGGTTTTGATCTTGACCCGGAAGAAGATTGTTGCTAGTGGATTATAGTGCTCTTGCAAGGGACTTCCTTGAAGAGGTGGATGTAGGCTTGAGGGTATATCAAGCTGAACCATTTAAATCTCCTTGTCAAGTATCTCTAACTCAATCTCTTTACTTATTGCTCTTTAATTGTTTGAGATTGTTTAGTTAGCATATTCATTGAAGTATTACTTGGTTTGTTTGAGATTTATGATTGTGGTTAGTTTAAATTCCCCATTATCTTTCAAAAACCCTATTCACCCCCCTCTAGGGTTGTTTTATTGGTTTCAAGTGGTATCAGAGCCTCGGCTCTTGATTTTTTGGTTAACACCTAGAGAGTTAAAAGATCATGGGGTTTCCTAGTCTTGAGGGGAGTTCTATTACTAGACCTTCACTTTTTGATGGGTCTTCATATAGTATATGGAAAATTAAGATGCGAGTATTTTTAGAATCTTTAGATTATGAAATGTGGGGAATTGTTGATGATGGCCCTTATGTTTCAATCAAGAGGATTAGGAATAAGCTTGTGCCAAAGTAGAAATCCGAATTTAATGACTATGATAGAAATATGCTTTGCATGAATTCTAGAGCTAAGAATTGTCTTGTTTGTGCTTTAAACGCAAATGAACTCAATCGAGTTATTGCGTGTGATTCGGCTAAGAGTATGTGGGATACACTTCAAGTCACTCATGAAGGGACTTCTATTCTAAGAGATTCAAAGATGAATTTATGGCATAGAGAATATGAATTGTTTCAAATATTTTCCGATGAATCTATTATGGAAATGAATTTTCGTTTCACTAAAATTGTTAATACTTTGAAACAATTAGGAAAAGATTTCTCTAACGGTGATCTTGTGAGAAAGGTAATTAGGTCATTACCTAGAGAATGGAATGCAAAAATCACCGCACTTCAAGAATCAAAGGATCTTAATACCTTTCCGTTGGATGAATTAATTAGCTTCTTGATGACCTATGAAATGCAACTCGAATCATCCGGGCAAAAAGTTCCAAAGAAGAAGAAGAAGTGCATTGCTCTTAAAGCTTCATCAACAACACATCAATCTTCATGTGCGGAGGAGAAAGACTTGAATAACAAAGAGATTGATATACTTGCAAAGGAATTTAATGAGTATCTCAAAATGAAGAAATATGGAAACTTGTACAAGAGCAAGAACGAGTCAAGTATGGAGAGTACCTCAAGGGAGAATAAGAATAAGAACGAGGCAAGAAAGAAGCACTCCATAAAGACATCAATTAAAGCCATTATTTGGAGCGATAATGACTCAAGTGGAGATGAATGTGGTGATTTCGATGATAGATATTCAAATCTATGCTTCATGGCTCAAAAAGAAGATGAGGTAAATTCTTCATATAGTGATAGTGATAGCAATTTTTCCAATGATGATATTTATGATGCTTACGCTCTTTTATATGAAGAATCCATGAAATTAGCCAAGAAAAATTGTGCTTTGAAAAAATAAGTGCGTGCGATTTCAAAAGAGCTAGATGACTTAAAAAGTGAAAATAATGAGTTGCATGCCAAGAATGAATGCATATCTAGCCATTTATATGTAGAGCATGTGAATAATGATTTGGTTGAATTGATTGTGAGCATTCCTAGCACAAAACAAATCTATTGTAATACTTCGATTTTAGAAAAACAAAATGAAAATTTAAAGCTTGAGATTTGTAATTTGAAAAGATGTCTTGAAAAATTTGTTGATGGTAAAAACAACTTGGATGTCATGCTTGGACACCAAAGAGTTGGCCTAAACAAAGGCGGTGTTGGATTAGATCCCCTCACCTTGCCTCCTAAAGTTTTTAAACAACAAGCTAGGTTATATGTTCCTCCAAGACAACCAAAGAACTATTGCACACCATTTACACATTTTGATTGGTGCAACAAGAAAGGACGTAGGACTAGAATTGTCACGCCCCCGGAAGGGGCGCAACGCTAAACAGGCTAGTTAACACATATACCTCAAGGATAAACAGAGCTTTACTACAACCTCAAATAGAAACAGCGGAAGCATGCTTAAACATTACAGTCGTCCATAAGTGGAAAGACTGAACGAAACATTATATTACAGACCACCTCTCTTCTATACAAGTACTACACTCCAAAATAAACGAAGAACAACGAAAACGTTGCTCACCCAGCGTAATACTCTTGAGTCTCCCCGAGGTAATCCTCTTCGTCCCTTGACAGATACTCCGACTCCGAACCTAGGGAAAAAAAAAGTATCGGGAATGGGTCAGCCTATTGGCTCAGTAGGGTATCTGGTGCTTTTAAGTCCAAACATGACTTGATCATATTATGTATAGTTAGTATGAACATGCAAGTCACTTGAACAGATGATACCTACGTACTTAAGAATAATTTAACATATCGAGTAACACATGCAAGCATCTGCTCACACTTGCCTTCAAAAGAAACGAGAATAACATATCGAGCAAGATTTGAAATCTTGTAGAACATACACGAGAATGACAAGCAAGAACTAAATATTAACTTGATGTCGCCAAGAATAACCAAACAGTACAAAAATTTCTAGACAAATACAAGCCAAGTACGAGAATATCAATATGCAAATATGCCCCTCATGCACGAGCCAACCTTCCCTGAGTGCGAGAGACTTTTCGTATCGCAACCAACTGATGTAGCGGGTTCGATAAAAGAAGTCCAACGTCATCACAGGCACGCCAATAATTCCTTTCGAGAATTAGTACGCATAGCTAGTGCGCACTATCAAGACATGAACGAGAACGAGAACCCTGGCCGGATAACTTCCAACCCCGGCAAATAACACCCTCAACTCACTTTTTTCCTCCTCCTTCACGTGATATGCATAATCATGTACATACGTCAACATGAATGTCATCAAGTACCTCAAAAGAGGTTTAATATCCTGTCGAGTTATATTTACTGTATTATCAACAATACATGCCAAACATGTAACCTAATCTGCCCAGTATTTCAAATGGCAGCAGGAGTAGTCTGTACTCCGAAAATCATAACAATTTAATTACAAGGCTTCTACAGTCAAACTATATATTTATGAAAACTAGACTTAAAGAGCTACATCCCAGTATTTTACTTGACACGAAAATATTGTTTTATGATCATATTAAGCCCTTTAAAAGACAAACTTCAGAATCTGCCTAGCAACAGTTTCACAACATAGGTTCCAAGCCACGAATTTTAAACCATAGCAATAGTACTTGAAATAATCTGAAATTTGGTATGTATACTATATACATGTACTAGTGTAACATATAAAATAACCAAGTCCATATCTTAACTAAAAGTATACATTTCTAAGCATCAAAAGTACTCTAATTCGATGACTGTACAGTTTCACGGAATAGGTTTCAATCCACGAATTTTAAACCATAGTAATAGTGCTTGAAATAATCTGATATTTGGTGTGTATACTCTACACATGTATTAGTACAACATATAAAATAATCAAACCCATATCTCAACTAAAACCAAACATTTCTAGGCACCAAAGTTATTTCATTTTCATGACTGTTTTGCAGGTTTTGGACATGTCTTTCTCTTAAGACCATTACAAGCAAGTTTATTAGTATTCCACTACTCATAATACTTCTCTAACATGCTTTAAAACCTAAAAGAACAAGATAACCTACCTTAAAGAAAATTAAGCTCAAGTCAATAGGAGAAAGTTAATGCAAATCCCCCTCCTTTACTCTTCCTTTTCTTCTTCTCTTCTTCTCTTCTTCTCTTCTTCCTTTCTCTCTTTTCTTTTCTTCCTTCTTCTTTCTTCTCTTTGTTCTATTTTGCCCGAGACTAGGTCTTGCAATCCCCACCTTCTCTTTTGTTTCTAAATTATCCACTTAGGCTTCTTTCCATTTTTTTATTAGTTTCTTTTGATTACTCACCACCAAATAATTAATCCTAAGGCAACACATGGCATGCCACTAATACCAACTTTTCATATTTGCATATTGGCCCCCAAGGTTTTGCACAATTACTTTTTAACCCCCAAGGTTTTACATAATTATATTTTGGGCCCACAATTAATTTCGATATTTATTTTATGTATACAAATATTATAACACGATTACATTAGTTCAACCAAATTTAAATATGTTTAAACTTAATAAAATGATTAGTAGCTAATTAAGATCGGGGCCTCACACTCTCCCCTCCTTAAAAGAATTTAGTCCCTAAATTCATACCTGATCATGTGAACAAGTGCGGGTACTTAGACCTAATCTCATCTTCACGCTCCCAGGTAGCTTCTTCAATATCATGGTATTGCCATTTGACCTTAACCAATGGAATCACCTTATTCCTCAATACCTGATCCCGACGATCCAAAATCTCCACCGGCTGCTCAACGTAAGACATATCTGCTTCTACGTGAACCGGCTGATCGTGCAACACATGTGAAGGATCTGGCTGATATTTACGCAACATAGATACATGAAAGACATTATGTACTCCAGATAATGAAGGCGGCAAAGCAACCCGATACGCTAGATCACCAACCCGTTCCAAAATCTCATAAGGCCCAACAAACCTCGGAGATAGCTTACCTTTCTTACCAAATCTCATGACTCCTTTCGTTGGAGAAATCTTAATAAAAACAAAGTCGCCCACCGAAAATTCCAAACCGCGTCGATGAGTGTCGGCGTAGCTTTTTTGTCGACTCTGTGCTGTACGGATACGTTGTTGAATTACTTGTATCTTATCAGTGGTTTCACGAATAATATCAGATTTGATAAGCTTACCTTCCCCAACCTCTGACCAACAAACTGGAGATCTACATTTTCTTCCATATAACGCCTCATAAGGAGCCATATCGATACTAGAATGGTAGCTGTTATTATAAGAGAATTCAACAAGTGGTAAATGTGAATCCCAACTACCTTTCAAGTCTATCACACAAGCTCGTAACATATCCTCCAGGGTCTGAATAGTACGCTCACTCTGACCATCTGTCTGAGGGTGAAAGGCTGTACTCAAGGCCAACTGTGTACCCATAGCTTTCTGAAAAGCTTGCCAAAATCGAGAAGTAAAATGTGGATCCCTGTCGGAAACAATACTAACAGGAACTCCATGCAAACGAACTATCTCATCGATATATAGCTTAGCTAGTTTTTCCATGGAATATTTCATATTCAGAGGAAGAAAATGTGCAGACTTAGTAAGACGGTCTACTATTACCCAAATGGCATCATTTCTGTCCCGTGTCCGCAGTAAACCTGTCACAAAGTCCATGGTTATGTGCTCCCATTTCCACTCAGGAATAGATAGAGGCTGTAAATAACCACCCGACTTTTGATGTTCTGCCTTTACCAGCTGACATGTTAGGCACTTGGAAACAAATTTGGCTATATCACCTTTCATACCATTCCACCAATAATGTGATTTCAAATCTCTGTACATTTTAGTGCTACCCGGATGAATACTGTACTTACTCTGATGTGCTTCTTTCAAAATCTCCTGTTTAACCTCGGCATCATTTGGTACACAAACACGATCTCTAAATCTCAATATATCTTCCGAAGATAATGAAAATTCAGGTTGTAACCTTTGCTCCACCTCCGTTCTAATTTTTAGCAACTCTGGGTCCTTTCCCTGAGCTTCCCGTATCAATTGCATTAATGCTGGCCAAACTTTAATATTAGCAAATAGAAATCCCGTCCTAGTGGCGCGCGGCCTCCAATCACACACATCAGTTAACATATGCCATTCCTTAAGCATTAAACTAGCAATCATATTCTTTCGGCTTAAGGCATCAGCAACCACATTAGCCTTACCTGGGTGATATGAAATAGAACAACTGTAATCGTTTAATAATTCCATCCATCTACGTTGTCTCATATTCAATTCCTTCTGTGAAAATAAATATTTCAAACTCTTATGATCAGTGTAGACCTCAAATACTGCTCCATACAGATAATGTCTCCACTTATGCAAGGCAAAAACAATAGCTGCTAACTCTAGATCATGAGTAGGATAATTCTCTTCATATGGCTTCAATTTACGTGATGCATAAGCAATTACCTTACCTCTTTGCATAAGCACACAACCCAAACCTTTGTGAGATGCATCACTGTATATTACAAAATCATCATTCCCGTTAGGCAGAACCAAAATAGGTGCACTGACCAATCTATGTTTCAACTCTTGAAAACTATTCTCACATTTATCATCCCAAATAAAAGTTACTTTCTTCTGAGTCAAACGGGATAATGGACCAGCAATTTTAGAAAATCCCTCAACAAATCTACGGTAATATCCGGCTAACCCCAAAAAACTACGTACCTCTGATACTGTTGAAGGCATTTTCCAACTTTGTATAGCCTCAATCTTAGCCGGATCCACTGATATTCCTGCACCTGATATTATATGCCCCAGAAAAGCAACTTGTTCCAACCAAAACATACACTTTTCAAATTTGGCATACAACTTTTTATCCCGTAAGGTTTGCAAGACAAGTCTGAGATGCTGAGCATGTTGTTGGGTATCCCGAGAATAAACCAAAATATCATCAATAAAGACTACCACAAAACTATCCAAGTATGGTTTGAATATGCGATTCATCAAATCCATAAATGCTGCGGGTGCATTAGTAACCCCAAATGGCATAACTAAAAATTCGTAATGACCATACCTAGTCCTGAAAGCAGTCTTAGGGACATCCTCTTCCCTCACCTTTAACTGATGATAGCCTGACCTCAAATCCAATTTGGAAAATATCTTAGCTCCTTGCAATTGATCAAATAAATCCTCAATATGGGGTAATGGATATTTATTCTTTATGGTTACCTGATTTAACTGTCTGTAGTCGATACATAAACGTAAGGTACCATCCTTTTTCTTAACAAATAAGACAGGCGAACCCCAAGGTGAAGTACTTGGTCTAATAAAACCTTTATCAAGTAAATCTTGTAATTGCACCTTTAACTCTTTCAACTCAGCAGGAGCCATTCTGTAGGGAGCTTTGGATATAGGTGCAGTGCCTGGAATAAGTTCAATAACAAATTCTATCTCCCTATCAGGTGGTAGAGTAATCAAGTCCTGATAAAATACATCTGAATATTCTTGAACAATAAGGATGTCCTCCAGCCTAGTCACTGTCTTTGAACAGTCAATAGCATACACAATATATCCCACACAACCCTTATCAAGTAACTTTTGAGCACGTACGGCAGAAATAATAGGGACAACAGTTGGACTTTTATCACCCATGTACATGAATACCGACTGATCAGGTAAAGTAAACGTAACAGTCTTGGCAAAACAGTCAACACTAGCATGATTGTGGGATAACCAATCCATACCCAAAATAACATCCAACTCCCGCATAGGCAATGCAATCAAATTAGCATGCAGTACATGGTTATTCATGTTAATCTCACAGGCTTTGTACACTCTATCTGTATATAAAGAATCACCCACAGGGGTACTGACTTTGACCACAAAAGGTAAAGACTCTGACATCATAGGCAAATGATGTAAGAAATGTGATGCGACATATGAATGTGTAGAGCCAGGATCAATCAATACTCTAGCCAAAGTACCAGAAATTAGAACAGTACCTCCAACAACTGCAGGCGATCCCTGTACTTCATCTTGTCCCAGTGCAAATGCTCTAGCCTTTATCGTCGGTTTATTCACCCTTTTACCGGTACCAATACCAGTACCAGATGCTTCCCCAGCAGTAATAGCCACAGATCCTTTATTCTTAGGACAATCCCTCATATGATGCCCCTGTGTCCCACATGCAAAACATGTTCCCTTTCTCTTCCTACAAACCTCTTCTGTATGCCCAGTCATACCACAAAATGTGCAATATCGACTAACTGCTTGTACAAGCTGCTGTTGAGGTGGTATATACTGAGTAGGCCTCACTCCAGGCCTAGGCTGAGGTCGTGGTCCAGTTATAAATGGTCGGGGCATAAATCCCTGTGTCTGGGGTCTAGGTGCATACTCCATACTCCTCATATCTGTTCTCAGAAATTTCCTATCACCAGATGTTGAAGGAAATCTTCCTGCCTGCCACTGTGGCACCGGGGCCCTAGATAAACTCATATGTGCCCTCTTTGCCCGTGTAAACCTCAAAGTCCTCTCAATATTAAGTGCCCGATCTACAATCTCGTGATAATCAGAGATATTAAGAGGTGCTATAGCTTCCTGTATGTCAGGATTCAAGCCAGTCTCAAACTTTCTAGCTTTCCTATCACCACCCTCAACCAAATAGGAAGCATGTCGAGCTAAAGCAGTAAATTCCTTTTCATATTCTTGTACAGTCTTGTTTTTCTGTTCAAGTAGTAGGAAAGCCAATTCCCTATCTCTTCTAACACTTGCCGGAATATACTTGTTATTAAACTCCATATTAAACAAATCCCAAGTTCTTATCACATTACCGGCTGTCCACTTCGTATCAATCGTCTTCCACCAAAACCCCGCATCCTCACTCAAATAAAAAGTAGCCAAAGAAACTTTCTATGAAGGAGTTAATTGCATTCTCTCAAATAGTTTCTCCTTATTGCTTATCCATTCCTCTGCCTCATCTGAATTAGCGCCACCCGCGAATACAGTAGGCTTAAGCTTAACAAATCTTTCAAGTAAGGTCAGATCATCAGTAGCTATAGCGTATCTCACCTGAGAACTCTCGCTAACCTGACTGTGCTGCTGATTATTTTGTGAAGATTCTAGGGCATTAGCTATACGTCCCACTAATCCAATTATCTCCCGCAAATTAGGATCAATTTCTTGTGTACCCTGCCCCACAATACTTTCCTCTCTCTGGCCCGCCATATATAACACCTGAACAGGTGGAAAAATATGTTTAGGCCATACCGAGTTTCGAATCAAATAAACTAATCAATTCCGAAGATCTTAGCCTGGCTTCCAAGCAACTACAGCTCTGATACCATTACATGTCACGCCCCCGGAAGGGGCGCAACGCTAAACAGGCTAGTTAACACATATACCTCAAGGATAAACAGAGCTTTACTACAACCTCAAATAGAAACAGCGGAAGCATGCTTAAACATTACAGTCGTCCATAAGTGGAAAGACTGAACGAAACATTATATTACAGACCACCTCTCTTCTATACAAGTACTACACTCCAAAATAAACGAAGAACAACGAAAACGTTGCTCACCCAGCGTAATACTCTTGAGTCTCCCCGAGGTAATCCTCTTCGTCCCTTGACAGATACTCCGACTCCGAACCTAGGGAAAAAAAAAGTATCGGGAATGGGTCAGCCTATTGGCTCAGTAGGGTATCTGGTGCTTTTAAGTCCAAACATGACTTGATCATATTATGTATAGTTAGTATGAACATGCAAGTCACTTGAACAGATGATACCTACGTACTTAAGAATAATTTAACATATCGAGTAACACATGCAAGCATCTGCTCACACTTGCCTTCAAAAGAAACGAGAATAACATATCGAGCAAGATTTGAAATCTTGTAGAACATACACGAGAATGACAAGCAAGAACTAAATATTAACTTGATGTCGCCAAGAATAACCAAACAGTACAAAAATTTCTAGACAAATACAAGCCAAGTACGAGAATATCAATATGCAAATATGCCCCTCATGCACGAGCCAACCTTCCCTGAGTGCGAGAGACTTTTCGTATCGCAACCAACTGATGTAGCGGGTTCGATAAAAGAAGTCCAACGTCATCACAGGCACGCCAATAATTCCTTTCGAGAATTAGTACGCATAGCTAGTGCGCACTATCAAGACATGAACGAGAACGAGAACCCTGGCCGGATAACTTCCAACCCCGGCAAATAACACCCTCAACTCACTTTTTTCCTCCTCCTTCACGTGATATGCATAATCATGTACATACGTCAACATGAATGTCATCAAGTACCTCAAAAGAGGTTTAATATCCTGTCGAGTTATATTTACTGTATTATCAACAATACATGCCAAACATGTAACCTAATCTGCCCAGTATTTCAAATGGCAGCAGGAGTAGTCTGTACTCCGAAAATCATAACAATTTAATTACAAGGCTTCTACAGTCAAACTATATATTTATGAAAACTAGACTTAAAGAGCTACATCCCAGTATTTTACTTGACACGAAAATATTGTTTTATGATCATATTAAGCCCTTTAAAAGACAAACTTCAGAATCTGCCTAGCAACAGTTTCACAACATAGGTTCCAAGCCACGAATTTTAAACCATAGCAATAGTACTTGAAATAATCTGAAATTTGGTATGTATACTATATACATGTACTAGTGTAACATATAAAATAACCAAGTCCATATCTTAACTAAAAGTATACATTTCTAAGCATCAAAAGTACTCTAATTCGATGACTGTACAGTTTCACGGAATAGGTTTCAATCCACGAATTTTAAACCATAGTAATAGTGCTTGAAATAATCTGATATTTGGTGTGTATACTCTACACATGTATTAGTACAACATATAAAATAATCAAACCCATATCTCAACTAAAACCAAACATTTCTAGGCACCAAAGTTATTTCATTTTCATGACTGTTTTGCAGGTTTTGGACATGTCTTTCTCTTAAGACCATTACAAGCAAGTTTATTAGTATTCCACTACTCATAATACTTCTCTAACATGCTTTAAAACCTAAAAGAACAAGATAACCTACCTTAAAGAAAATTAAGCTCAAGTCAATAGGAGAAAGTTAATGCAAATCCCCCTCCTTTACTCTTCCTTTTCTTCTTCTCTTCTTCTCTTCTTCTCTTCTTCCTTTCTCTCTTTTCTTTTCTTCCTTCTTCTTTCTTCTCTTTGTTCTATTTTGCCCGAGACTAGGTCTTGCAATCCCCACCTTCTCTTTTGTTTCTAAATTATCCACTTAGGCTTCTTTCCAATTTTTCATTAGTTTCTTTTGATTACTCACCACCAAATAATTAATCCTAAGGCAACACATGGCATGCCACTAATACCAACTTTTCATATTTGCATATTGGCCCCCAAGGTTTTGCACAATTACTTTTTAACCCCCAAGGTTTTACATAATTATATTTTGGGCCCACAATTAATTTCGATATTTATTTTATGTATACAAATATTATAACACGATTACATTAGTTCAACCAAATTTAAATATGTTTAAACTTAATAAAATGATTAGTAGCTAATTAAGATCGGGGCCTCACAAGAATGATCACTCATGAGCTCAATTCCTTGGTAATTCACCAAGAGGGTAAAACTTAATGATCTTCTCAACATTGGGCTATGTGCTAAACTTATATGTTATCAAGTATGCTTAAATTGTCAAATCTATAAATAGCTTGCTTGTTGAGAATTAATGTGAACATTGCCGATGAATGGTCATCTTGCATTTATATTGGAAATATTGATCATTGATGACCATCATTTGCTTTGTGGAAATTCCATGTTGAAATTATGTCGTCTTAATGCTTCTCAATGCCATTCCTTCACACACCCCTTTTGGTAATGCCAAAAAGAGAGCCTGACTCGGTTAGACATTTAGTTGTGTTTGTTTGATATTGTTGGCATGCATTGATTGAGGGGGAGCATACATTATGATGGAATATGCATAAGGTAACTTGATAGGGGGAGCTTACGTGCTTGAATCATATACTATCTTGTTACTCTTGAAATATGCATGAAGTAGATGAGATTATTGAGCTACTTTGAATATCTTTCTTTGGATCATGAAGGAACTCTTGATGTCATCAGTATGAGTTCATGAATTATATGCACTTCACGCCATTATCTTGCTTATAACTATCTTCACACATGCATACTCTTGTCTCTTTGTTGATGACAAAGGGGGAGAAATAATCTTGATTCTATATGCTATGTGATTGTGTGTTTTGAGAGAACATTAGAGGAAGAGCATATCTTGTTTTAGCTAGGGAAGCTAGCTACAAGCTTAATTGCTATATGAGATAAATTGACATATCTTGAGTATACAAGCAATGATTGAGTGTTCTTTGTGAGATTGTTGTGCTTAATTGACTATCATATGATAAATCTTACCCTATATAGAATCAATGTTTGTCATCATAAAAAATGGGGAGATTGTTAGCCCTATGGTTGGATAACCTAGGCTTACATCTTGTTTTGATACACATTGATTATGTTCTAATGTGTGCTTTGAGTGTATTCTTAGTAGGTATATACATGCACACTCATGAAGACACATTTGAGAAGCTGGATAGATGGATTAAAGCCAAAGAAACTTAAAGTTATAGTGGACATGCTATAGAAGCTTCATCAAGTCCAATGTCGAAGAGCAACAAAGAATGCATCGGCTAAGTTACTATCGATTATAATTGATCTTTCCTATTATGTAACTAGTCTTGGTTTGATGCTTGTATTGATGACTATGACCTAAAAAGACCTTAGGACACCTTGTGCATTGCATGTGAGTTCATAACCTTTCACACAAGTGTGGTTCTTGAAAATGAGTGAACTTTGGAGCTCACTCAGATTTTCTCAAAACTTTTTTTGGTGCTAATATTTTCATATCTTGATAAAACTTTTCATTAGCTTTCCAACGCAAAAAACGGCACCTCAATCTGATTTTTCTAGAGAAAGTTGTGCCCAAAATAGGAAAGGGGGTTCCGTGAGGCAGCCGATAGGCAGTAGGGTATTACAGTCGACTGTAATTGAATAAAGTCGACTGTAATTGAATACAGTCGACTGCATTCCAATGCAGTCGACTGCATTGGTCAAAATTCAGTTCCAAAGGCTATTTTCGAGGACAAAACTCCAACGGCTATTTTCGAGAACAAAACTCCAACGACTATTTTCGAGGGATTACAGTCGAATGCATTGGGAATACAGTCGACTGCAATGGCAGTTTTGCTCACTTTATGCCTATGACATCGTCGGACACATGAATGCGGTCCAGAACCCGGATCTGGAGGAAGAGGTCATAGCTCTGATGTATAATTAGACGCACGTGCGGAAGAAGGACAAGGACCCGGCGCAACGGGCCGGCGACTATGTTTCGGATATTTCCCGGCGGATCGATGTGAGTCAATTTGTTTAAGTTGTTAATTTTTTGTCTTTCTATCCTCAATGTCTGTTGCGCTAATTAATGCCCAAACATATCTTTAATTCACTGTATTTGCAGGCCTCGTATGAACAGCTTAGGAGGTTCGAGCAGTAGTCCGGACAGCCATCAGCGTCCACTAGTATGAGTGCGAGGACTGGGGCGTTGAAGCGATGGTTGGATACGCCGGTGGTCATCAATCGGCCGAAAGGCCGTATACGCGGCCTGCCTAGCACGACTGCTCGTGCCATGATAGGAGCGTCATCACCTCCCGCTGCCCCTCCACAGACACCGGCTCCTCAACATCCGTTGGACGATGAGGAGATCCAAGACATTGGTACGGTGATGTTGAGGATGATCAGGGAGCAGGATCAGTAGGGTACCCCTGTTGGACATGCTGAGCCGGCCCCAGATCAGCAAGATCCAGATTCGGGACGCGGTAACCCCTGATGATCCCCTTCTCGTGCCCGGTCCCAGCTTGTCCTCGCCGCTCGGCTTGTACTCGATCTTCTCCCCTCCCCTAACCAGTGTATCCGGTTCCCGGCTTGTACATTACGAGTTTTTTTTATAATAAACATTTTTTAAAGTTGATTATATATAGTTGTTTGTGTCTTGGGGATTTATATTTGTTGTTTAGGATTGAATTTTTTATTACAGGATTGGGCATTAGAAAAATTAAAAAAAAATAAATTTTTTTTTTACTTTTAGCGACGGATTAATTTCGTGGCAAAAAGTGTAAATTTTTAGCAACGGAATATTCCGTTGCTAAAAATCTAATTAAGCAACGGAATATGCCGTCGCTAATTTCACAAAGAAGAAAAAAAAATTACGTAAAACATAATTAGCGACGGAAACTCCGACGCTAATTTATAAATAAATCCGTCGCAAAAAGTTCAATATTAGACGACGGATTTTAAAATTCCCTCGTAAAACTTTTAGCAACGGACTTTTATACGAGGGACTTTTAGCGACGGTGTATCCGTCGCCAAAAGTTTTAGCGACGGATTTCCCCGTCGTTAAAAGCCTTATTTCTTGTAGTGGGAAAGTATCGCACTATCTTCCATGCTATCTTCCTTTTCTTCCTACTGGTCGATTTATACCTTGCGTGGCCACAAACCGGACACTCATTCAAGTCATTGTTCTCCTTCCAGAATAAGACACAATCATTATTATACGCATCTATCTTTTGGTACCCCAAGCCAAGTTTCATCATCATTTTCTTAGCATTATAGTACGTTTCAGGCGACTTCTCATCCTCTGGCAACATTTCTTTATTAAGCTTCAGAAAAGCATCAAAACCTCTATCACTTAGACCATGCTCAGACTTTAAGTGTAGCATCCTTGTCACAGCAGATAACTTGGTGTGCTTTGTACTTCCATTCCATATTGGTTCCTCAGTCTTTTAAAATTTTATAAAACTGATGTGCACTCGGGTTTGGCTCTTCTTCTATATTAGGATTACCATCGTTAAAAAAATTATCCCAGTTAATCCCACTAGGCCCAGCTTCCATTACCATATGTTGATATTGAGAAAATCCTGGATCTCTAACTTAACTGCTAACAATCATTGCACTGACATTTAATTGTGTCGTCATCCACAAAGTCTCGTTGCTTCAAAGCAAAGAGAATAAACCCATTCACTCCATGTCTAAACTCTTTCGATACCCCAATCCCACTTGGAGTAATCCTCTGTTGCATCCAACTTATATCCACTGACATGATATATCTCTCTCACTGCCTGTTGAACCTATACAAGTCGAGTCCCAATTTAAGTTTCAATTTGAAAAAAAATATATTGAGTAGGCACTTACAAATGAACATGAAAAAGCTAAAGATTAACTAGAATGAGAATAATCAGTGTTGATTAGGGCTAATTAGGGTTAATAAGTGTTAATTAGGGCTGATTAGGCTAATCAGGGCTAATTCGAGCTATTTGAGGTAATTTATAGTTAATTGGTTTAATTAGAGTTAATAACCATCAATTAGGCTTTAATTAAAAGTTAATTAGGATTAATCAGTGTTGATTAGGGCCAATTAGGAATAATAAGTGTTAATTAGGGCTAATTAGGGCTTATTAGGCTAATTAGGGTTAATTAGTGTTGATTAGGGCTAATTAGGGTTAATTAGGGTTGATTAGGCTAATCAGGGCAAATTTGAGCTATTTGGGGTAATTTATAGTTAATTGGTTTAATTAGAGTTAATAACTGTCAATTAGTCTTTAATTAAGATTAATCAGCATTGATTATAGATAATTAAGATTAATCAGTGTTGATTAGGGCTAATTAGGGTTAATCAGTGTTAATTAGAGCTGATTAGGGTAATCAGTGTTGATTAGTGGTTATTAGGGCTAATTAGGTTTTATCAGTATTAATCAGGGTTGATTAGGCTAATTCGAGCTATTTTGGGGTAATTTATAGTTAATTAGTTTAATTAGCGTTAATAACCGTCAATTAGGCTTTAATTAAGAGTTAATTAGGATTAATCACTGTTGATTAGGGCTAGTTAGGAATAATTAGTATTGATTAGGGCTAATTATGGTTAATCACTGTTAATCAGCCCTAATTAGGGCTAATTGGGCCTGGAAATTAGATAGAGGCCTCTTTCCACTCGTCATGAAGACATTTATACTGGAAATTAGATAGAGGCCAAAGAAAAAGGATCTTCACATGGCCGTAAAATCAGACATCAACCTAATGTCTATAGCTTGCAATTCACTAGTAGCAACAGAACTCTAAAGACCATACACCCTAGGTTGGCAGTCAACTACAGAATTAACCTGAAACACAACATTCTGCTATAATGTGTTAATTGTAGTTAACAATATCAGGAAGCTCCCTTTTGCTGAAATCTAATAAAAAATTGAACTTATATGCATCAAAATGGGAGAGCAACCATGTACATCCAACAATAACCAACATATATGGCCACAATGACCACACCCATGAACTAGTAGCAACAGAACTCTAAAGACCATACACCCTAGGTTGGCAGTCAACTACAGAATTAACCTGGAACACAACATTCTGCTATAATGTGTTAATTGTAGTTAACAATATCAGGAAGCTCACTTTTGCTGAAATCTAATAAAAAACTGAACTTATATGCATAAAAAATGGGAGAGCAACCATGTAAATCCAACAATAACCAACATATATGGCCACAGTGACCACACCCATGAACATAAGTCTAAAGATGTAAAAAGACTAAAGAGTACATTTAACAGAAGATTCTTTCAAGGCATGGTCACTAACATATACTGTCCAAATTGAAGAGCAAGACAGGTCGTCACAACAAGAGCTTGATTTGAAGCATCAGAAAATGTCTGACGACACATCAAGCACACAGTCGTGAGGGTGAATGTCACTGCAAAGATCTCGTAGTCCATTCACATAGAAACTCCAAATCCCAAACCCATCACCGACCAGGATACCAACCGTGTAATAATATAAAATTTAATAATGATGCAAATGAAAACGAGATCCTTAAATCGAAGGGTTCCTTTCTAGTGAACTTATTTAAACCGTATTAAACGAACCACGCTCATCCTTGGAATTAAAGAACTCAGAAAAAAGCGTGCAACTTTCTTATCGTAACTCAAAAACCAAAATACCTATAGTTTTACAACGTACAAATCATCCATTTGAAATGAAGGAAGTCATCAACATTGCTAATTTGATCATCTATTTCAACGAAAAACTAAAACTTTTATTCCATCAATCTTGAATAATACAATATGTAGACTGAAGCACATAGACTCAACTTCACAGAACCGCGTATATTACCCACGTTACCAACCCACAGACTTGCCAAATTGCAACATCGATCTCTACTACAACTAAAACTCTTATCCCATGAATCTATAGAGTAAATTATGTAGTAGACTAATTAACACATAAACCAAACTTCATAGAACCCTCCATAACATCGACCACATTACCAACACATACTTACCTTAAACCATTTTATTCATTGCCAACATACAACTTAAAAACCAACACGTCCACCTCCATCTAAAATTGATCATATAATGACCGTATAAATTGATAATATAAAGAACACAATCAGGAACACACAATTACAAATCTAACATGTAATACTACTGAACATAAAGATAATAATGGTTTAAAATGACAATGGCAGATAATCCATCTATGCTAACCAAGAATCTTTAAGCCAAGACTACAAAGCAAACCAAGTCAAGGGCACTTGACTTACCGTGGCAGCTTGGTGGTGGCCAAAAACAGTGGTAGCATCGGCGGTGGGGTGGCGAAGCTGGGCTTGCCGGTAGGTTTGCTGTGAGGTGAGCTCGTCGATGGGGAAGGATTCGCGGTGAAGTCGTCACAGGTGGCTTGCCGGCAGTTCGTCGATAGAGAAGAGAGAGAGAGAGAGATTAGGGCAGCTTTTATAGTTTTCTTTTAGCAACCGCGTAATCGATTGCAAAAGGCGGTCGCTAAAGTTAGAGACTGCCTTTAGCGACTGAGCGAATGGTCGGTAAAGTTAGCGACTGTTGAACTGTCGCGAAATACAGTCGTTAACTTTAGTGACCGACCCCGCGGTCACTAACTTTAGCAACCGCTTTTTCAGTCGCTAAAGGTGGCGCCATTTTTTTGGTTGATCCTGTCACTTTTTTCCTAGACTTAGCGATCGCTCGTAATGTCAGTCACTAAAGTGGTCGCTAAATTGTGGTCTCTAAAGGCCTCAATTCTTGTAGTGTAGAGTCTTTTTAGGGTTTTTCTTGATTCCCCTTTTTTCACAAAATAAGATGACAACTCTTAATTTTAGACCTTTTCTGGGAAAATTCTATTGCTTCTTAGCCTTTTTTGTTTTCTCTGTTTTGTATAGCATGTATGATTCGTTATAACTGTGGTAATTGCTCTTATTTTGTGCCTCACACACGTGCACGATTATCTCTAGCCAACCCACTTAAGGATAAAGGTTGAAACCCCCGGGCTTCCTAGTTATTGGGGCGAACTCGATTGTACCGTCATCGCCAAGGCCTAGTACCAAAGGGCCTTCTGGTTTCTTGGTATATTAAATAACTCGTGTACACATAACAGTGGTCACCCATTATTAACTACATGAGTTACGGGTGGAAGGTATATCATACAAGTCAAGCCGAAGGAGTGACCTTACACCGAAGTCGAGAGAAAAACCACATAGCCGGACTATTTTATTGTTCTACCCTTTTTTGGGAGAATAATTGTTGGGCTTATGGCATATTGGCAGGGAAACTAGCTGATATTTTATAAGCTAGTTGGTATTCTCGCAAAAAAAGGAATACTTTGACTAACTGGCTGTTGACTAACCTGACAGTTAGTTAGTAAGTGTTATCCTTGCAAATTTTAACTAGGTGGTTTGAACCCTAGACCCTCAAACCCATTGACCAACCTACCGGTTAACCCATGCCACCAAGTTATCGGATGGATAGTCAGGACCCTGACCTTTCCAAAATTTATCAAGTTCAAAACTTCCAACCAACTGACTAACCAGCCGCTTAACCCACAAGGTTACCGAACGGTTAGTCAGATCCTAATCTTCAAGAGTTTTCCAGAGTTGTAAATCTCTAACCCCACTGATCAAGGCTGGTTAACCCACGAGGTTACTACCCACTGACGAATCGGCCGATTTAACAACAAGGTTACCGGACAGTTAGTCAATACCCTTTTTCTCCTGAATTTTGCAAAAAATTCCAAAATAACATATGTAACCAACCGGGCATTTAATCCACCAGGTTACCATGCGGTTAGTTAGAACCATACAGTTAATCATTTCCCTATCCCCATGGGGTATAAACATGCCAATTATATGTATGGCTTGTGTGCTTAATTTTTTTTTATCTCTATATACAGTTAAGGCTAAGAAAGGCTGGTATTGTTGGATTCATCCAGAAAAGTCATCGAACCCCAATGGTTGAAGAATACCTTCAGTTGGTGGACTTGGTCCTCATCGTTAGCGAACTACAGAAAGACCTTAGACCAATTTTGTAGCCCTGACAAATCAGCAGGCACGAACTTCTGAGGATATCGAAAACCTTATGAAGAAGGGTAACAGAAAGTAGGCGGATGAGTCCAAGACAGAAAAGAGAGAGGATAAGAAGAAAGTCGAGTTTGAATGACAGTATAAGTCAGAAGATGAAGAGGGAAAACATGTCGCCCCAGAATGGAAGGATAAGTTGGCCACACTCGAATTCCATATTATGTGGTGAGAAGGATAGATGACCCGCTGGACCTCAGAGCACTCACTCTGAACCCTAAAGACCGATTGTCCACTATGTTTAAGATGCCCGATATAGACAAGTTAAGTGGAACCACTAACCCCAAAATTCATGTGAATATGTACATGCGCGTGTTGGCTCCCTACGGAGTCAACCTACAGCTTCTTCACTACACCCTGACATAAGTCATCTCTTGATGGTTCTTTACCCTAGATGAAGCCCAAGTATAGACATGGGACATTCTAGTACATGAATTTGTGAATCGGTATCAATACAATGTAGATTTGATATCAGTTGGAGAGACTTGAAGACCTAAGTAGGACCCAGAGTGTCCATGTCTGCATTCATGATGAGATGGAGAAACAAGGCTGCTCAGATAGGAAACTTCCCACAAAAGAAGAGTAAGTCAACGTAGTGAGGAACAATCTTTGGACACTACCATATGTCGCTCAATTCTTTGATGAGATCCCTAGTGGAGATTGAATATGCCATCAACAAGGGGGCTATCTCTAGAGAAAGGATACCCAAAGTTTATTGAGCAGACATAATGAACTCCAATGCCCAAGCCAATGTCAACATTTCGTTTGAGCGCAGCAAGTAGTGTCCTGGGAAGCTAGTACTGAACCAAGACAGGTGTTTACCCTAGTAGAGGAATCCGTTGCCCAAAGGTGTTCGAGCAGTTATTACGAAGGGGTATGGTCTCCATTACCCCTATTCCTATGCCAGCAATGATACATGAAAGGTATGATATCTAGGCGTTTTGGATGTACCACCATGGAAAGGGCCACCCTACGGAAAAATGTATCACCCTCTGACATGTTATTCAAGGCCTTATTAACAAGGGTGAAGTCTCCCCTCCTGCAAAGCCCAATGTAAGAAAGGAACGCTTGCCAGCTTAGAGGGTTAATGCCATCAATAATGTTCAATGAGTACTATATCCTTCTACACTCATATAACATCAGTCATTCAGACAATGTCCGTCTGTTTCCGTTTATGATCCCTTGCCAGGCTTTTGTGATGTGATCTCTTGGGAAGAGTTGGAAGACGAAATCTTTCCTGCGGAAGAAGAAGACTTTGATGAGCACATATATTTTGTGTTCAGACCCAATACTACCGTGTCACATTTGATAAGGTCTGGTCAAGCTCACTAGATAATACCCCAGCCAGTTATGTCATACCCGCTATTCACCCAAGACTTGCCAGATGATGAAGTGTTAAGACAGCTAGAAAAAGACCCTAGCCAACATCTTCTATTTGGGGATTATTGTATGCCTCTTACTCCCATAGACATGCCCTAATTAGAAGGTCAAGTTCGTAATTGATAAAGCTATTTTTAGAATTATATGAGATTCTCAGCTACCCCAATATAGGATAGGTGGAAAACAAAAAAGGATAGTGTCGTAATTCCAAATGACTCACTAGACCTGCTTCTTACTAGGTTTAAGATTGATGTTTGTCTCATTGAAAACTTTCTTAATTTTGCACCTCACAACAACACCATGGTGCTCCCCATGATGATGAATCTCCACTATCTTCCAAGAAAGTGTTTAGGCCGCAATTGGCAGGAGCGTCCTAGCATCCTTATCATGAAGAACAAGAAAAATCAATTTAGTTTGGGATTATAAGCCCACAAAGAAAGTGGGGGAAGAATCCCTCAAGAGGATAGCCTTTATCAAGAAAGCCCAGGAAGAAGGACGGCTTGTAGACCTTTATATCGTGTTTAAGGTCCCTACGTTGAATGAGTATTTTTGACAAAGAGGGAGAGAAAGACCTTACTACGGATTCCCCGAGCCAATCTACAACATGGAGACTAGAAAGCTGATGAGCTGATATGAAATTTTCTATGACTATGAGTGAGTGGAAGACGATGAATTACCAAGTCCGATGGAGCCGAGCAAAGGTAGTGCCTATTATTGGATGGGTGGATTTCATAGAGCTGGAAGGAATGACGTCATGTTTTGACGATATGCACAACCTTGCTTATCTGTGAGATAGATGCATTACAAGAAAAAGGACTTTTAGCGACGGACATTTCCGTAGCTAAAAGCCCTCTATCCTTCGCCAAATACTTTTAGCGACGGACACCCATCGTTAAAAGTCCATTGCCTATTTACTCGTCGCTAAAGCCGAAATCATCTCTTTTTCATTTACTGCCTTAGTCATCGACTTCTCCCAGCCATTTAATATTTACCCCTATCTTAGCCTTCGATCAAACCTACCCTAAACATAAGCATCTACACCATCTTCAAAACCTGGGATAGCCTCGGTAGTCAGACGTTTTCTTTGTTGATTATCTTTATAAGTTAGCTGGGACCAACTGATCTGATGTTCATCGGGTTGTAAGGCCCTTATCAGATTTCCATCAGCATCAAACTTCTCTTCAAACATTTGAGAGCCGATCCAAGTTCACTGGATTCATAGACTCTAGTCGCATCTTTCTCTGAGGTCGATCGAAGCCCTAAACAGTACTTTATGATGACTTGCAAGAGTCTTGGGATTCTGGCCCTAAACCTTCTTGCAAACGAGCTTCTTCTTTAGCCTTCTCGAGAAATGTTTTTCCTTGATACTTGGAAAATCCGAGTCCAATCGAGCTCGCAATATATTCTAGGTAGCAAAAATTGTCTCCCGGATATGAGGCCACAGCCAATTGATGTAAGAACTAACAGTAACAAAGGATCAGAGGCTCTACCATCACTATTCACCCCAACATATATGGAACGGAGACGGTATGGATGAGCCTCCCACCCTTAAAAAATTCCGTATCAGATAAAAGCGTGAGTTCTCACACTGGGAAAAAGTTTTTATAAGATGCCAAAATAATTTTCTCATAATTAGGCTGCCTAAGAATTCGACAACTGAAGTAGAAAGATGAGGAACACATACATATGAGGTAGACACAGTGATATCTGGGAGTCTGCAGAATAGGCCCCTGAGTCCTTCACCTATTGCAGTACCGGCGAATATAAGTGGATTTCTTGGTACAGAAGAATTGGGTCCAGGCATTGATACCCGAATGACCCTTTAGAGCAAGGGCCTAGAGCGGAAAGAGTGAGGATTGTATCTTACATTAGCCGGTATAGCTATCAATCGCATGTCATTTAAAAGCCACATGTAGAAAAGCAAGAGGCTACCCCTGAATGCCACACTAGGGTCTCTATGCACTTCAGTAATAGCATTGATGGTTTCCACAACAACTACCGGAACTAAAGTCCTCCCTTGCAAGGACATTTGAGACATGAGGTCTGCTAACCTCACATCAGCAATTCCTTGGCCCACAAGGGTGAGATGCTTGGCAACCATATGTAGCGCCAAAGCAGCTACTCAGCTACTCGCATATCGCTTGTCATAGTGTCTGACTTATCAAAAAAATATTCCATCAGGGAAGAGAGCGGAATGTGCTTACTACAAATATAAGCCTCACTCGCTCTACATTGACCTCCAGCAAGTGCATGAGTGACAAGTGATATCTCTCTTGGATGATCAGAACGTCAATTGGTAGTTTTGTGAGGATATCCATCAAAGCCACGAATTCCTCGTAATTAAGGGAAAGCTCATCGATACTAAATCAAAAGACATTATCTTGGGGATCCCAAAATTTACAAGCTGCCCAGAGAATATTATCATGGATGGTAACTTTACGCAAACTCATGATCGTTGTCAAATGGTGATGCCAAGGAATGTGAGATCGCAGTCGACGTAGAGGTGTCATAAGGAATGCAGTCTGATTCAGATGCCAAGTATGCTGATGTGGGACACAGCAAGGGTGGAGTAAGGGCAGAGACCAATGGCTTCCCAGACAAAACCTGAGGATGGCAGGGCTACGAGGGCGACGGCGCAGGCTGAATACACGACAACAGTCACAGTCTGATTCTTAGGTCTAGAGTTAAGGTCCTGTATTTTTCTCTCTCTAGAATTCTAGAGTGAGAAAGTGAATGTGAGAATGAATTTTTAAAATGTGAAGTCCTCAAATGAATTCTCAAGACCCCTATTTATAGAGATTGAGATGATGATGTCATCAAGCGACACGTGGCACTCCCCGAGAGTGACACGCCACCGAGGGGTCCACAGGTACCGGTGCTCCAGGGGCTGTCGGATCGCATATTCACCTGGCCTGCTCTTCACAGCTTGCTCTATCTGTTTGAAAATACTGGCTCCCACAGCGCTGGTGTGGCCAGAGAACCCCTTTGATCTCGCCACCAGTCCAAAGCCCTTGCAGAGTCCCACAGGCCTGGCAGCGGCGGGGAAGACCCAACGCCCAACTGCCAGGCCAACTAGGTGTGATGCCCTCTAGAGACTTGTTCCTGTCTTGGAGGGGGCATAGTCCCTAGGGGTGCCGATGAAAGCCCCTAGTGGCGGAGCACGTGGGCTAGTCATATAGGCACCCCGGTGGACATAGTGTCCCTGAGGAGTCACCTATCCCACATGTGAGTCCTTGTGCTGGAGCACTCGAAACATGCCAAGGTAGTGTCCCGAAGGAGTAGCCTACCCGACGAACCAAAGTAGCATCCCGGAAGAGCCGTCTACCTGGAAAAAGGGGAGTCTTTGTGCCGAAGCACTTAGAGCTCCCTAGAGAAAATAGGGTCCTGGAAGAGTCGTCTATCCCCGCAGGTGAGTCCTTGTGCCAGAGCACTCGAAGTGCGCCATGGTAGTGTCCCAGAAGAGTCACCTACCTAACGAGCTGAGGTAGCATCCCCGAGGAGTCGTCTACCTAGCGGAAGGGGGGACTTCATGCCGGAGCTCTTAGAGCTCCCTGGCAGAGATAATGTTCCGAAGGATTCACCTATCCCCGCGAGATCTTGTACTGCCCGAGAAGTGGGTGGAAGCATGTTCCATGATCAAGGCAAGGTGTGCATGGTGTGGTGAAAGAATCAACACGGGGGCATGGTATTGTGACAAAGTGCCAGGAGGCGCGACTCTATAAGCAGCGCGACATATAGGCGTGGCAGAGTATGTGCTGTGGTTGGGCCATGGTAGTGGGAAAGAGAATCGGGGGGCACGACTGTATGAGCAACACAGCGCATGGGCGCGGGAGAGTGAATGCGGTGCCGGGGGCATGGTAGTGAGACAGAGAGCCAGGGGCACGATTGTATTAGTGGCGTAGTACATGGGCACGACAGAGTGAGTGCGGTGCCGATGGTATGGTAGCGAGACAGAGAGCTAGAGGGCATGACTGTATCAGTTGTGAGGCTCATGGGCACAACAGAGTGTGTGCAGTGACAGGGGCAGTGTAGTATGGGAGAGAGCCCGGGGCACGATTGTATCAGCGGTGCAGTGCGTGGGAGCAGCGGAGTGTGAGCGGTGCTGGGGGCACATGACATGGAACCGGTGGACGAGTGTAAAGACAGTTGGCACGAAAGTGGGCATCGTACTGATGGCACATGACGCATAAACTACGTACGGGCACAGTGATGGGAGTCTCAGAGTCGGCGCATGAGCGCATGCGACAGATGTCTGGGGAGTCGGCGCACGGGTGATGGTGGGCATTGGGGATGGCACGAGATCAAGGTAGAGAGCAAGCATGCGTCGGTGAATAAGGAGGTCAATACCCCCAAGGGGGAAGGCCCGCTAAACCTCTAGCAGGGAAGGTGGCCGACCTTCAAAGGGGAAGGCGGCTAACCCCTAAGGGGGAAGGCCCTCCGACCCCTTTAAGGTGAAAGGCCCGCCGACCTCTTTAAGGGGAAAGGCCCGCCGACCTCTTTAAGGGGAAGGCGGCCGACCCCCAAGGGGGAAGGCGTGCCGACCCTTAAAGAGGGAAGACCGCCGACCCACATGGGGGAGGCACGCCGACCTCTAAGGGGGAGGCGGGTGACCGACCGACGTCGAATGAGTCTGCATAAGTTAAGGCGCGCCGAGTCACTTCGCAAAGAGAGAATGCACGTGATTTGATCGTGCGTCGTTTTGACTGGCCTGAAGAATTGAAAAATTGACCGTTGACAATATCGACGTGTCGCACAAAACGGGAGCCACAATGGGTCTATGGGTGCGGCCAAGATAGGTTAGGAACAAATCGAAATGCTTATCTAACTGAATGAGATCTACCTTATTGAAAAAGCTGGCAAAGGATCGAACTGGATCTCAAAAGTTGTTAGACTATCTTTGGAAGCCATTGAGGTTTACTTGTGAAAATCAAAATATTTTTCCTTTTTATAAAGGGTATGTCTAAAATACATTCAGGAAGAAAATTCTAAATGGTATAGAGATAACATTGAAAATTTAAAAACTTATTCGACTAACCTGACGGTTTTTTACGAACCGTCCGGTTCTCCCCTTTTTGCATCTGTTTGCACAGATCAGTTTTTCTAACTAACCGTCTGCTTTAACTAAAAAAATGAAAATTTCTTCTGACTAACCATCCGAATTTACTTTAAGGTTGTGTTTGGCACGCGGGATAAGACCTCTGGATAGGATAAAAATTATCCTATCCGGCGTTTGGACACGCTAATAACGGACGGATAAGAAATCTGGAGGATGGGTTTTATCCCACTTAAGTGGGATAATTCTGTACCTAGGGGGTGGTATTGTTTTAATCCCAAGCACTTGGGATAATAAAAAGTCAGGCTACCAGCAAAGGGGGAAAAGAGCCCCAAACTTCCAGCAAAACATATATGCGCCACCGACTCCCTCCTTTCCCAGCAAACTATGCCGCTAGCAAGACCCATCTCTGTCGCCGACCTTCTCCAACCGGTAAGTCCATTTCCGTCCTCTTTCTCCTCCGATCTCTTCACTCTTCTCTACAAAATTTCCATCTTTTCTTCCTTTTTCCGTTGTGTCTTGTGTTTCTTAGATGGCTTCAGCTTTAATCCATTATTTATGATGTCTTTTTTAGATGGATTCCACACAATAGTGAGTCTTTGTATCTAGTTTGATTTTTTTATGTAATCAGTTCTATTTTTTTGTAAATTTATTTCATCCACCAAATGTTTGATAAAATGTCTGAAAGAATGATGCTTTAATTTGTACTTATAAATCTGCCTAAAAACTAAAATGATGAAGCTTATGATTTTGGTGCAACACTTGCCAAAGCACTTCAGAAACAATTCAAGTTGCAAACTTATGATGTGTTGTTGACAGTTCGTGCATGTTCTAAAGCATCATTCATGAAGATATACTTGGGAAGTTGGACTGAAAACGCTATGCATTGTTGTGTTCGCTGTTTTCTTCTGGGCTAAAGGTGTGTATTTTGAGATGTATGATATTATACGTTGCTATTAACTAATATATCAGCGTCAATCTTGTAATGTAACATTTCTCATAGCAATCCTACACTTTTACACTACGTTTGCCTGTCACGATCTTCATTTTTTTTCTCATGCTTTTGGAAATGTGTAAGAAAGTCTTTTTAAAAAATTGAACACAATTATTAACATGTCGTAATATTATTATTGTCTATGTTATCTGGCCTATATTTGTTGTACTGCCAAACACAATTAGCAGGATATAACTATTTATCCAACATGTAATCCTGGTTTGATCCAAACGTTGGACATGATAATTATCTTATCCGGCCTTATCCGCCAGGATATGTTATCCTGACTTATCATGTCCTATCCGACTGACTTATCCCGCGCGCCAAATGCAGCCTAAGGGTAAAGTTTTCTCCAGATCAAACAGCTGGTTTTATGCCCGAAATAACACTTTCAAACTGCCTTCTGACTGATCGGCCGTTCGTCATGGTCAAAACGTGTACCTGTTCTCGAAGACCCACCTTCAGTTTGTTTATCACATCCTCTTTTCTTTCTTGTGCTATGTGTGTGCATATACATGAAAATAAAGAGATGATATTGTTAGGAAAATAATTGAAAAGAAAAGAAAAAGAAAGAAATGAAGGAAAAGGAATTCATGTAAGAAAAAGGAGGGGGGGAAGCATGAACAGTGACAAAGAAAGAAAAATAGAGAAGAAGCTAGAAACAGAGTTTGGGGAAGAGGAAGAGAAAGGGAAGAAGAAATGAAGAAGAGGAGAAGAAAATTTTGGGGAAAAACCCTAGGCGTAATCTCTCTTTCTCTCTAAAAATTTTAATGTGTTAATTGTGTGTGTGACCTGCGGGAGTGGGGAGTTGTATGTGCATAGATGATTGCACCCATGTGTGTGTGAGGGTGAAGGGGAGGGGGAACAACCATGATTGCTATGTGGGGATATGAGTGTGAAGTGAATATGTGTGTGTGTGTATATCTGCACTGTGTGTGTGTATTTGCGCCGTGTGTCAGCGGGTTCCATGCTGCTACCGCAGTAGTGGTGCAATGTGCTTTGTGTGTTGAATAGTGTTATGATGCGTGTACTTGTGGCAAGGTGGTGAATGTGCTGGGTGGTGAGGGTGCAGTGGTGGTGCTACAAAGAAGGGGTAAGGGAAGGGTCATGGCTGAGTTTGAGTATGTGCGAGTGATAGTTTGTGTAACAGAGTGTAATGTGTGATTCGGGTGAGTGTATGTGTGTGTGATTTGTATATAATTGTGTGTGTGCTCGCGCACCATAGACAGTGTAGTGTATTCTGATTGTTTTGGGTGGGTTTGGTAGTGTAGCAATGTGTGTACGGTGATTGTGTTGGTGTGTTCGGCAGATTGAAGGAGATGAACTGTGTGTGTTTTAGGTGAAATAGTAGCTGTTGTAATTGAATAGTACTTGTTTTTGTCGCTAAAAAGGGGGTTAGTTATGCAATTGTTATAAAAAAATTATAAACAGTTAGGGTTAAAATTTGATAAAGTCCAAAACAGTAACTCCCATTATTTTTACGAGACGTACACTCTGAACTTTTTTGGGAATTTTTTATGGCCGTGAAGGATGCTAAATTAGGGTATCAAGTGGAAAGAATTATCAAAGTATTTAGCATAGAAAACCAAGCTATTTTAATCTAAAAATTTTAGAAAAAAATATTTTACTGAAATATTTTGTTATCTAAATTGTGTGCCATTCCGAGGCCGATAGATACTTTTAGCGAAATCGACTTCTGAGTACTCGGTCTAGACACCGGTTCAGGTGCAAATTTTCTAAAATACTTTTTAACATAAAAATGACTTCAGGATACTTAAAATAGTGTTTTTAATATTTTTCTGGAGTCGGGAACTCAAAGGGGTATTTTGGTGATTTGCCACCCAGAGGGGGGTATTTTGTAATTTAACCTATAAAAGGTAATTTTGAGTAAATTCACCTACGATAAGGTTATTTTAGCGATTCTACTTATGGAAAGGTGGTTTTGGTAATTTAAGTGTGAGGGGTGTTTTTGATAATTTTATACATAAGGGGTATTTTGGTTAATTCACATACTCGGGGGAGGGGGGCGTTCTGGGAGTATGCATAAGTCAGTATTGAATTCATAATATTGTAGTATAGAATGTATACTAATAAGTGGATTGCTCCGTTTAGGTTAAAGCAACATAATTTCTGGTTAGGTTAGCTTAGCATCAGATCTAGGTAAGGGTTTCTATCTGAACCCCAGGTCAGAATTCTTATCCAAACCCTAATTTCGATAAATGTTGTTCGTAAGTATGCTTTTGATTTTCTTATAGCCATTGTCAAACACTGAGAGATGCATTTGATATCAGAATGTTATTGCCAAGCAAACCCTAATATTGAACCTGAATTGGTCGTTTGGAAATCTTATCGATGCTCACCTTGTATCACATGCTGAGCAAATTCGATAATTGTTTGTATTCATTTTGCTGAATTATTGTGCTTAAATTCAATAACTATTCGCAATTGTTCTTACTATTTGTTTGTGGTTATTCTGGAATTGTGAGTGACGAATTATATTAGTATGCTTAATTGTTATCGAAACCTTAATTGTTATAGTCATCTTGGTGCTCATTTTATTGCATGTTAAGCAGTGAATTTCTTGTTGCTTCTGTGACTGTTGTTTCTGTGTTAATCCTGGAATTTTTTTTCTGTTGGAAGGCGTTATAAGGCTGGTTTGTTCCTGCGTGGATCGTAGGCTAGTACCTAAATGGACTAGTATCGTACATCATGCATGTATGCATTGCATGAATGGCATTGCTTCTTCCCAGGATCAACATCTCTGAATTTGTTTACACTGTATCTTACCATGATTGTTTAAGAATTATGTTCAAATGAATATCTTGTTATCTGATTGAAAGGGATCGAGTGAAACTCCTCCCCAGAATGTGATCAATCTATTTGTGATCGTCTGAAACCCTTCCCCTAATTCCCTTGAAGTATCTGTGTTCGCTTTGAAACCTTTGGGAAGATCATCATTGTATTTCAAAATGATGGCTTTGAAATGATCTGCAAATAATTGTGTTGGTATTTGGTTATGATTGTTAATTTTCATTTCGAAACTAGGATGCTTGTTAATGTTTGTTTTGGTGTATGTATAGGATTGTCTTTGGTCATTTTTGGGTATATACTTATGACTGATTATAATCGTTTTGGAATTCATCGAACTGATTATGATAATGTTTTAAAACATTGTCATCAAATGGATTATTTAGACCCGTTTTGTAATTCCTTCGGTTGACCTTATACGACCTCACTGAGCTCTCAAAAGCTCACCCTTCGTTTGACTCCCTTCTGTAGGTAATAATCAGCTTTAGCATGCTTGGGAATGGGTTTAGAGTCTGTGTGAGATTTTGGTGAGCCCATCACTATTGGTACTGAGACCCCTGCCTGGGTCGGTACTATCAACTCGTTCTATAAGAACTCGAGTTTGTAAAGAACCTAAATTTTAATATCTTAAGTTTAAGCAAGTTTGAAAGTCTTATATTTTTTAAGAATTTGAATGATGTGTAGTTAGATGCTTAGAAGTGTATCAGTAAACAGGATTCGTCAGGTTTGATGTGATGTGGTAGGTTAACATTCCAAGAGTTCGGAGCAATGGAGCTCCGGATTTCTGGGATGTTACATTTAGCGGTGGTTGGTACGAATAAATAACTAGTTACATGGCCGGACCCTTGGGGTTTAGGGCGTTATGTTATACCTATGAGTTTATGTAATTATTCTAACAAAATAAATTACTATGTTATCGGCCTCAAGGTTGGTATCTATATTACCTAAAATCATTTCAGACGAGCATGGTGCCTTTGCAGGAGAAAGAGGTATCATGCATAATCTTCTTCTTGCTCAAGAATTAGTGCAACAGCATGCTAGAAGACTCGGCGCTATAGCATGGCTCTCAAGCTTAATGTGGCCAAGGCATATGATTATCTTGGGTTTTCTTAGAAGAATTAATTACTTGGTCTAACATATAATATTGAGATGCATTTCTAAAAGTTGGTTTTCAGTCATAATATGTGGAATTTTAAATCTAGTCATAGTTTTCGGTAGGGTGATCGACTTTATCGAATAATATGTTTTTATTGAGGTTATGAGTAATTAAAGGCCTCAAAGATTTATCCATTAGTTTGCCTATTTGATGTCCATTTGGTTCACGCTTGGCATGTGACGATGACATTTTTAATTTTACTACGTTACAGAAAGCTCCTTGAATGTATTGATGGCTTCTTAGCTCGATAAAACGAATACGTTTTGGCCAGTTGATTAACAAACATGAGTGTTGCTTTCTTCTTTTGAGTAACGCTCCTTCTAGTCGCGCATATTTTAATTACTTATGTCGCTACTTGATTCACCAAAGAACTCTCGCTTATGTCAGTTATTTGGGCGATCGTTATATGCTCGAACGAAAAAAATGAATATTTTGCCTATCTGACTGACTCTTAAGATTCGACAAAAGGTAGCAAGATGGGAAGGTAAACTACTCTCTTTTGGTGAACGTCTTGTGTTGATTAAGCATGTACCTCAAAGTATAACTATTCATATCCTCACTACCATGGATCTCGAACGAAGGAAAAGGATCACATTTATAAGGTATTTTTGAATTTGTTCTGCCATGATATGAATTTGCTAATAATCATTATTGGATTAAGTGGTAGGGTTGGTGTTTCCATATAACGACGATTGGTTGTATGTTAGGGACATTGTTGAAGTTTTAGAAACGTTTGCTATGATACAATAATTATGAAATTTTTGGCTTGGTAAATCTCGTAACTCATTGAATACATATTCTAGGCGTTCACTTCCTTACAGTGTAAGTTTATCATAGTCACTTCAGCGCATCATAAAAGTGTGCAAAATGACAATCATATAACTTGGACTTTGCGGAGCACAAAACAATGTTTTTGGTGGGATAATTATTTGAATTGGAATCTGGTCCTACTTGTAACATCCCGGAAATCCGGAGCTCCATCGCCCCAAATACCCGGAATGTTAACCTACCACATGACATCAAACATGTCACATCTTGTTTACTAACACATACTTCAAAGCTTCTAATCCGACATTATCTCAAATTCTTTAAAATACAATATTACAAAACTGCTCAAACTTAACCTGTCAAAACCTAGGTTCTTTACAGCCTCGAACATCTATAGTACGAGTTAATGGTACCGACCCACGCAAGGATCTTACTATACAATAGTGGTGGGCCCAACAAAATCTCACACAACTCTAAACTCATTCTCAAGCATGCTACAACTGATCATTACCTGTAAAAGGGAGTCAAACGAAGGGTGAGCTTTTGAAAGCTCAGTAAGGTCGTACAAGGACAACCGAAAGAATTACAAAACGATTCAAAGGAATCCATTCGACGACGATTTCCAAAAAAAATATTTCAAATGATTTGAAAATGATCAAAACTCATCATAAATAGATACCAAAATAAACATTAACAATCACGAGAGGTTCCAACACGATCATTAAAAAATCATTTTCAAAGCCATCATTTCAAAATACAATGATGATTTTTCAAAGGATTTCAAAACGAGTTCAAAGGCAACCTGGGGAGTATTTCAGACAAGCACAAATCGTTTGAGACAATCCTTTCCAGCCAATTTCATAACAATCACTGTAAGATACAATGTAATTAAATTCAAAGATGTTGATCCTGGAAATATGCGAGGCCATTCAGGCAAAGCCAAAGCCAATATGTAATGGCATTCAGGCAATGCATAAAATAATGTAAACATGCATGATGTACGAATACTAGTCCCAGTGGGTACTAACATGCGTTCCACACAGAATTTAGACCAGCCTTATAATGCTTTCCCACAGTACAATCCCCCAGGTCAACACAAAATTAACAATAACAATGAGTATTAACGTGAACTCAAATAACCGAAATCAAATTCATCACTCGGAACCCAAGAATTACCACCAACCAATAGCAAGACTAAATACAAAAAGTTATCGATTTTAGGCATAACAATTCTGGAGAAAGAATGCAAACAATTATTGAATTTTCTCAGCATGTAATAACAGGCGAGCATCGATAGATTTTCAAACAGCCGATTCAGGTTTAATGTTGGGGTTTTCTTGATAATAACATGCTGATATCAAATACATACCTCAGTGTTTGACAATTGCTGTAAGCAAAGTGAAAGAATACTTAAGAACACCACTTATTGAAATTAGGGTTCGAACAGAAGTTCTTACCCAGGGTTCAGATAGAAAATCTTACCTGGATTCGAAACTAAGTTATCAAACTGGAAAGTCTGTTGCTTTAACCTAAACGGAACAATCCAATTATGAGTATACAGTATAGACTTACGATATTATAAATTCAATACTGACTCATGCATACTCCGAGAACGGCCCCTCACTGGATACGTAAAATTATCAAAATGTCATTTATGTGTAAAATTACGAAAATGCCCCTCTCAGACTTATATCATCAAAACGGCCTTCCCGTGAGTAAAATCGCTAAAATAACTTTACTATATGTGAATTTATTCAAAAATACCTTTTATAGGTAAAATTACCAAAATACCCCCTCGAGGTGGCAAATTACCAAAACACACTCAGGGGGTTATCAGCATTGAAAAAATCCCAAAATATCTTAAAACACTATTTTAAGCATCCTAAAGTCATTTTTTGGTTAAAAATTATTTTTAAACAATTTCGCCCTAAAATACCGAATTGGTGTCCAGATCAAACGCTTAGAAGCCAGTTTTCCTAAAAATGCGTATCAACCTAGGAAGGGCATGACATTTTAGGTAATAAAATATCTCAGTAAAATAATTTTTTTATAAAATTTTTAGATTAAAATATCTTGGTTTGCTATGTTAAATAATTCAATAATTCTTTCTAATCGATACCCAAATTTAGCATCCTTCAAGGACACCGAAAATTTCTGACAAATTCCAGAGCGTACGTCTTATAAAAATAATGGGGGTTACTGTTTTGGACTTTGTCAAAATTTGACCCTAACTATTTATAAAAATTTGGGTTTAAACAGCCTAATTAATTTCAAATCTTTAATGACAATAACACATACTATTCATATCCACCGGGATTAAACACACACACTCGAACACCTCAGAACACACAGTCTTTGTTACGACCCGAACCCATGGGTAGGCCCATGAGCTAGATCCGTGACCAGCTGCATACCCACTAGGACATCCATTCAGGGCTCTGCCAGGCCTTATTAAAACGTGTATACAAATCTAGAGCCATGTATTTAACTAACATCTTAATAAGACTTCTAAAGTGGTACTTAAAGATCTTTCTGAAAATTATCTCTACTAAATTCCTCCATGAATGACTAACATAAATCATCAAAACTTAATGGAGATTTACGCTCCAATCAATTCTCAAAATATAAACAGAGTAGTACTACAATTTCTCAATAGGGCTTAAATTAACTCCTTAACGAGCATCTCTTCCGACTCAATCCTCGTTACCTTCATAGTACTCGGGTTCATCTAAGTGATCACCTGAAAACATTTATAAAAGGGTGAGATGGGCCCAGTAAGTACACATGCCATATCCCTAAAATAGGTTTGAGGATTTCAAACATGTCATGAGTTTTTCTTTTCAAAATCAGGAATTCAATGTCACCAAAATAAAATATTACTCAACATATTTACATACATATATGCACTTGCATCAAAAGAATATCAACTGGAGTATAATCATCAAGAAAACTCATTAGCAACTGTCACCGTTAATCATAACTTGGTATATTGCGGTCAGCGTATGGTCCCACTGACTAGGATCCAAAATCCCTCCTCCACCCAGGATAAACAATATTGTGGACGCAAGGGCGAACCACGATGCAATAGTACTGTGTGTTAACGTATGGTCCCCTTGACCAGGACCCAGAATCCACTTTCTCCCGTGGATGTGGGGCACAGTAACCTAGTCAAATTATCATCTCATTCAACATGTACCAGATATAGTTCATTTACTCGCACAACAATTCCATGTCATTCTAATCGAAATTCTCATCAAGTGATTTATCATGAAAACAGATGCAGTAAAAGTACTTCAAGACCTTTATTTGACTTAAAACATGTATACATTATATATATTTTACAAATAGAGTATAAGAAGGAATATGACAGAGTACTTACCTGAATAACTAAGCAGCGCGGGTTCTCAAGTCTGCCCTAGCTCTTGTCTATCGAAACCTAAACAATAAATCATCCGGATGTTATTTATTGTCGTTCAATTATGCCTAGGTGTTAAATTTCTCCCCAGCGAGTGAAATTACCAAAATACCCCTAGACTTGTATAAAATAACCTATTTACCCCCGATGCCTAACGTACCATTGCACACCCAGAAATAACGCAAAAATATCTTTTTAAACAATTAGGTGGGTTTTTCGGACAAGAATGGGCTTTCTGGGAATTCTTTGTTCGGAATTCTAAACCGCTCCTTAAATTGAGCGCTAAGGTTCCTTTTTCAAAAATATATCAAATGGCACTGGAATGCCACGAAACTTTAGACATTCAAGCATCTCAGTGTGTCACTGTAAAATTTTTGGCTAAAAATAATTTTGTTACTATATCAAACAATTCAAAAGCCTCTTTTCAAAATAAAATTATTTTAGGCCTATGCCATGCCCAACAAAATCCCAAAACATTCCATGTTGAAGATTTTGCAAAAATAATGAGTTATAGTTTTGTGCTTTGCCCAAATATGCTCAGAAATGGTTTAAAATTTTTTAGGCAATGGATTGATCTGTAATTTTAAAACAACATTTTTTTCAGCAAACCCTAGTTTTGTACATTGGCCATTTTGAGCCTGAAACATGACGAATCTTAGAAAAATCAAAACTAAAAAGTTAGATTAGACTTTCTAAGGTTTTCTGAAATATGAAGGTCACAAAAATCCAATGAGTAATCACTTTTCTACAGTAAATCGAAGTGGCTGATCAAAACAGCACATCTCTGTGCAGACCAGTTTTGTTCAATAGTTATTTTGGAGCCGAAACACTATTAATCTCAGAAAACACAAAACTAAAAATTTGAAGAGCACGTTCTGAGGTTTCTATAAATATAAATTTCATAAAAATACCATGAGTAATTAATGTTCTATGACAAATTGAAGTAGCTATCAGAAACCAAAAAATCTAGACTTCTACAGTGAATTGAATTTAGGGCTAATTACACCTATGTCCCTGAGGTTTGGGGGTAATTACACTCAAGGACACAAAGTTTCAAAATGTAACACTTATGTCCCAAAAAGGTTTCAAATGTATCACCCGTGTCCATCCGTTAGGGTTCCATCCAAAAAATATACTGTTCATCATTTTGTATTTTAAAAATGACAATACTGCCCTTGTACAATATATCTTGAATAATTTTTATAAATTTTAAATTAGGATAACAAATCTTAATTCTTTAAAATTAGGGTTTGAAATTAGGATAACAAATCTGTTTATTATTATATATGATTTATTTATCAGTTTTAGTTTTAGGATATTCTTGAAATCCTAATTTGCAAATTAGGATATTCTTGAAACCCTAATTTGCAAATTAGGATTTTCTTGAAACCCTAATTTGCAAATTAGGATTTTCGTGAAACCCTAATTTACAAATTAGGATTTTTTTGAAACCCTAATTTGTAAATTAGGGTTTCAAAAAAATCCTAATTTGCAAATTAGGGTTTTATGTTATATGTTCTCTCTCCCTACCACCCCGTCGCCGCCACCCACCCCCCGTCCACCCCCATCGCCTCCCCCACCCTCCCTTTAACCTGTGGCTGCCCCCATCTTTCCCCTAATCCGCCGCCGCCCCTACCGTCCCCACCAACCTGCCACCGCCCCTACAGTCCCTCCAACCTGCCGTCGCTGCCCCTACCCCCTAGTCCCTACCCCGTCGATCACCATCCCTCTGCCCCCATTCTCCCCGCCCCGTCGCCGTCCCCAGTCGCCTCCACCCATCCCCTCGTTAACCCATTTCACACCTCCCCCTACCACCGCAGCCCCCATCGTGGCCCAACCAATCAGATCCACCCGTCACCGACCAGATCGAGCTAACCCGCGGCTGGCCATACACTTGCAAACACGCACGCCGGAAAAAATGGTCTGCCGGCAGTGGTTATGGTTGGACCAGCTTTGATTTGTGTATAGTGGTGGTGTAGGTGGGTTGATCGGCGGTGGGGAGAGAGAGAGGGCTGCCTGCCGGCGTGGGGAGAGAGGAGGGGGCTCTCGGCGTGGGGCTGCCGGCGTGGGAAAGAGAAGTGTAGAGAGAGAATTTAAGGGAGAATTTAAGATAATGGCAATTGAAATAAATAGATTTGTAACTTGAGGGCAATAAAGTCATTTTGTTAAAACTGTTAGGATTTTTAGGGTTCCGTTTGGTCAATGGACACAAGTGTAATTTGTCCAAACTATTGTCCTTGTCTGTAATTATACCCTAACCTCAGGGATATAAGTGTAATTTGCCCTTGAATTTAAGGTCATTTTTCAATTTGTAAACGTGGGATTTTTAGAAAAATCAAAACTAAAAAGCTGAAGGCGACATAATGAGGTTTTCAGAAAGAGCAAAATCATCTCAATTGGATGTGAAATAAAGCAGATATGATAAAAATCCTAACCTACTCTTATGTTGCTCTACAACAGCCTTATTCTCAAACGCACTCACATCTCACTCTCTGAAACACACACAATACCCTAACACTCAAACCAATAACCACTGAATTCATATATAAAAATTTGGCTAGAACAGCCAATAACATGGCCAAGATTAAAGAGGGGGGCTAGAGATTTTTACCTTGAAATCTTCTTGCCATATCTTGCTTCTTCTCTCTCTCTAATTTACGTAAAGTAAGGTGGCTGCAAAAGCTTGGACGGTTATTCTCTAAATGTCTCATTAATTTATGGTTGCCCTAGTTTGGAATATTTCTAAAGACCCCCTCACACTTAACTATATTCTCATTTCATCCGCATCACTTTAAAAGACTACAAATTCTTTAGATTAATATCTAAATCAAATTTTTTTTTTTTTTTTGTCGACTAGATAAACTTTTGGGTATTCCAATGTCCCCATCTCATTAATTTATAACTTAAGAGCATTATAAATTGTCGCTAAAGGTTCACAATCAATACAACTGGCGATAATGGTCGCTAAAGACTCCAATTAATGTATATTACCACAACCGTCGCTAAATAATTAACTAAAATTCTAGGATTCAGCGTAAACCATATTCTAGGTGCAGGGTATTACAGTCTTCATCTCCTTCATCACTTCCCCTGCGGAGCACACTCCCACAGCATACCACTTCACTCATTAGACCCACACAATTACACATATATACACACCTAAAACACATTCTAACACACAATTTCACACTGCAAATACGCACAATTACACACACTTGCACAGCCGAACCCACACTCACTGTCATACACATCTACACACATTACACACATTCGACAACACTGCAAACACACGTTGAACACTCATTAACCCCCAACTTTACACACTTCCTTCTTTATGTAACACAGATATATACCTATATACACATGATCACCCACAACATATGCACCGAAATTCACAAAGCACATGCACCCAGACACAACAGCACAACAGCAGCCCCCTTTTGTTGATGCCCCATTCCCTTCTCCCTTTTATGCACACACAACCATTAACACACACTGGAAATCACACTCACACACTAAATCACACAACCTCACGAATTATACCATACACACACACACACACCAACACCTCCCTCGGACAGCCATGTCCATCTCCCTCACATAGCAAATATGGGGGACAAACACTCACTGCACACCTCCATACACACAAGAAAACATACATTAAAACACATACAAAACCCTTACAGAATTTACCTTGAACGAACTCTTCAATTAACTTTCTCTTTCACTGTTTTCGGTTTCCTCGAGCCCCCTGTTTCTTCCCTTGTTCTTGCTATTTCTTTCTTCTCTTTTTTTTTTTCCTCTTTTCTTAGGTACTGTTCACCCGGATTTGTTTCCTTTAATTTCTTAATTTCTCCTTCTTCTTTTCTTTTTGTTTTAAATCATAACATTAATTCATAATTACATGTCATGAGTCATCAAATAAATATGGAGGAGGTGGCATCATTTGGAAGAATGGTTTCTAAAATTTGCCACATAAATGCATACTTTTCAAACTGCAAATTTGCCCCCAAAATTTTCATATTTTCAAAATAACCCTAAACTTTATGTAATTACATTTAAGCCCCAAAATTATTCTAATATTTATTTATTTAATTAGACCTTACTAAAAATATATGCTATCACCCATTTTATTATTTTCATCACTAAAAATATAATTTACATTTATGCCCCCAAGGTTTTCCAAAATTACAAAATGACCCCAAAAGTTTTCAAATTTACATTTTTGCCCTAAATTCATCTTAAGCTTCCATATGCTACTGATACCCAAGACTGCTCAAAATTAATGCCCTTTTATTTTCTGGGTCTTTGATAGTTATTTTAAACCACTCCAAAAGTGCGGGATATTACATTACTGGTGCTACGATCACTCCTGAAGCTGATTTTATTGAGCTTAAGGTTGAAGCCTATTTTTTTTTGGCTAATAGTGAGTGGAACCTACAATCTGTTTTCACCAAAATTCTAGCCCTTTTTTTCCAATTAATTCATACATCTAGAGTTTTCTTATTAAAAGGTGAGTACAAGAGTTTTCAATGTCATCATCTTGGGATCTTGTGATGCAAAGGAAATGCATGGCGATTACTTATGAGCTTATACGGCATCCTCTTCTCCTTGCTAACATACCAAGCGTTATCTGCTTATATCATTACTAGTTATTGTTTATGTGCATCGAACGTGTATGGTTTGTAAAGTGGTTTGCCAGCAGATAATCTTTTGCATCTTAATAATGAGATATAATATAATAAACGCGTATGTGTCATAGCATTCATAACACATCACTATTTGGATATTTCAGACACTCTCTAGATTGAAAACTAACGCATATCTGCACCACTTTATCTCAAGCAATATGAACGTAGCTCTATACAATTTTTAAGGTGCAGAAAGGTAGATCTAGTCCAAATGGGTATTGGCACCCACTACAAGAAAAAGGACTTTTAGCGATAGGGCATTCTGTCGTAAAAAGTCCAAAATCTATCACCAAAGACCTTTGGCGACGGACACACCGTCGCTAAAATTTCGTTGCCTACAATCCCGTCTCTAAAAGTTTTGCGACGAAATTTTAAAATTCGTCGCCTAAAGTAAACCTTGAACGACGAACGTAAAAATACAATTAGCGACGGATTTCGTCGTTAATTGTATTTTTCATATTTTAATTTAATTTTTTTGGAAATAATTTATTGTAGTAAAATATTTAGCAACTGAAAAATGTGTCTCCAAAAGTGTTTGATGACAGATTTTTAGTGTCGAATAATCCGTCGCTAAAATTTTGGGTGTTTAGTGACGAAAAATCCGTCGCTAAAAGTCTGTCGCTAAATAATCATTTATTCTAGTGAGACCTTTTAGCGACGAAAGAAAATCCATCGCTAAAAGTCAAACTAATTTTTAAATTTTTAATAGCCAAACCTGTAATTACAAATTCTCAACAACACAATCTCAATCCAGCAAATAATTCTCAATGCACACTAGGGTTAAATAATTGTGGATCCATCAGCAATCATTTAACCCTAAAACAGACAACACACGTAAAAAGAATAAATTTAATAAACATCAAAAAATAAAAGTATACAAAGTTCAGGAGGGTATGGGAGCAGGGAACAATAGAATGAGGGGAGTACAAGTCTGGGGGGGAGCTCGGGGATGGGGGGTGGGGGGGCACGGGAGCAATATACAAACAGCTAGGAGGCCGAGGAAGGGCTGATCAGGGGTCGACAAATCCTAAATCTGGAGCTTGCTGATCGTCCTCGCCCACAGGTGCACTGGGAGGCTAATCTGGCTCGGCATGTCCAGCAGCATTGCCCTGGCACAGACGCATTAATCTCGATAGCCATCGTATAAAGTGTTTACTCAACGTATATAGTGGTTGTACATGATTATTTGTCGAGATCATCCTATACACCTCCGTAGCAATGCGACGGATCTCGTCCTCTTGTAACGAAGGTCGCCCTACGGTCGGTGTCTGTGTCTATGGAGGGGCAGCGGGGGGTGGGAACACTCCTATCAGAAGACTGCTCTAATCAGATGTTATGTATATATATATATATAAAACCCTAACAACATAATTACCAAAAAAAACCCTTATATTTTCGTTAGTTATGCAACGTTAACCCAAAACCTTTTATAATTACGAAAAGACACAAACTAATTATGTACGATAGATTAATACACTAGACTAATTATATGGCTTGTTATATAACCTCGCTTTACATATCGTCGCTAAAAATTGCTAAATAAAAGTATCGATGTTAAATGAAAAAATATCGTTGCTATAAGTATATTGATGCTAAGAAAATAGTTTGTCACTAAAATACACGTCGATGCTAACTATTTAAAAAATATAGTTTACGCTAATTGACACTAAGTACCTTGATTAGTATCACTCCTCGTTAAAGCATAACTTATGATTTCTAAAGATTTTTGTTAAGTATGGCCGATAAAAATTCGGTCACGCTAATCGTCACTAAAGATTTAAATAAGTATTTCTTATAACTACTATCACTAAATCATAACTTAATTATAGTTTCTAAACATTATCGCTAAAGATAACAAAATTTAATGCTCACCAATTCGTCGCTAAAAGTCACTATCAGAATACCGACGCTAAAAAATAAATCGCCGCTAAAAGTTGTTAAATAAATATCGAAATAAAAATTTTGTCATTAATTTTTTTTAAAAATTAATCCGTTAAAATATCGGGATATTACACCGTCGCTACAATACTTTTTAGCAACAGAATGTTTAGTGAGGGACGATTCCGTAAAAAAAAAAATAAAGGTGATCGAAAATTAGAAACTTTTTAAAAACTTTTAGCGACGGAAAAGTCGTCGCTAAAACGTCGTCGGTAAAAAGCCATCGGTAAAGGTTTGTACCGACGGATGTCCCCGTCGCTAAAGAATTTTTGCGACGGACTTTTAGAGACAGGCCATTCCGTCGCTGAAGGTGACTTTTAGCAACGGAATTCACTCCGTCGCTAAAAGTTCGTCGCAAAAAACCGTTTTTATTGTAGTGACCCATGTACAACATATATAGGAACATTTGGCAAGCGAACAATAATCATCCTTCTTAAAATCATGGGTTAAATAAATGCGCTTTAATTTAGTACCTCAAAATTATCTCAACGTTTCATTTCAGAACTCAAGCATTTAGATTTGATACTTAAAAAACCAACTCTTTTTTTAGATAACAAGCAAGTACCTCATACGATTTTCCATTGAATTGATAACACACCTTCAATTAAGTCCCAAATCATGGGTAAATTTGTCAAACACATAAAAACAATTCAAAACGGGAATGGAAATGGTATTGAAACATAAAATTAAAAAAAATCTAAAGCTTCATGGTTGCAATCATGATATGTCGATCTTCGAATTAAAGATTTGCATTTGATTTGAACCTAAAGCTTCATGAACTTGAACGTGCATTAGACAACATAATCGTCAACTGATTCTTTCATGCCTTAGAAATAACTATTTATGGTGAGTCTATTGAGTTGAGGCAAGTCAACACCAAAGTTTAAATTACTCTACTCTTGTATGAAGGGTCTTTTAGATTCAATGACCGGTTGCTATTTGAGCTGACATGAATGCCGAGGTTGATTTGGCTAATGACTGTGATGATGATTGTATGGACATTGAGGATGGCGATGCCGATGCCGGTGTAAAGGGTGATCATGTTCCACCTTAGCTGACTGCTCAGAGCACTCATGACATGAACACTTCTTCTCGTTCTTCTGCCCTTGGGTATTAGGCCGTACTTGCTCGTTTAGATACGATGCAATAGCAAATGATTGTAGGCTTCAAGGGAATGGATGATAGTTTTAGCCGGATGGAGCCCTAGTTGGTTGAATCTCCTAGTTGATAATGGACCTTGTTCATTATCAACTAATCAACGCCTTAGCCACTTAGCGGCACGTTGGGAAGTTTAGTGTCCAGTGGAGGCTCTACTCCATCCTCCACCTCCACCGTACTAGGATCCTTGAGCCATGGAAGTTTATGCACTCTTGTATTTATGTTTTTAGACTCTTTCTATGTACTTTACTTTTATGGTAGATTTTTTAAGTAGTTTCGTACTTTGATTATTTGTTTATTGACTGCACATTTGGTTTAGAACTATGCTTTATCTCCAACTTTTTATGACTTCACTTGTCCTCTTTGGATACTTTGTGCTTAATACAGCCCTCAATGGATTTTCAAGTGCTTGAGATTACTTGTTTTGGATGTTCTTGTCGGCTATATTTTTGCTTTCTTTGACACACACAAAGACAGCCCATATTCTTTTCAATGATACCACAAAGGGGGAATAAATGATCAGATTGGATGCACTTGTTGGCTATATTAAACGAAACGCTTCAAAGGTCCTCTTACGCACCAGTTGAAGTCAATTTGTAATGTTATTTTTTGTTCTTTACATTGTAACTAGACTTAAAAATATGATTGTACCAATGACTGTCACTTAGAAATTGAGCATAAGTATCCTTTCATGCATAATGGTCCATACGTTAAAAATAGGGAAGATAGATTTTCCGGCAATATAGTTGACTACATTAGAATTAATGCAGTTGGCTGTAACACGGCACACGGCAGGAGGTCCCCATAATGGGATGCAGCCAATTGCATTGTTGGAATTCAAAATTCTAACTGCTATTTACCGTTTTGGCGCATTTAGTGCTCTACAAACTTTTAAACGGCCATATTTTATCCCACACCTATAATTTAGTGCTTTCTTTACATTATCGCCTTATACTTCTGAAATTGGTTGACTTACCTATTTGATTTTTTTACTTTGACACATATTGCTTGAGAAACCTAAGTGTTGAATTGACAACTTATTTGATCTCAAAATTGCTTGTGATTTAGTTTTAACTTCTCAAAGTAGTTTTAAAACCTTATTCACCCCCACCCCTAGGTTTACACAATTGGGTTAAGGTATTCTGTGCAAAATGTGCTTCGGCTACTATATCTAACCATCTTCTGGGGGATTGTCAAATATGTGTAAACTATTACACATTCTCGTAAAATTCTCACATAGATTCTTCATTTCACCGTTACTGTTTATATTGATTCCCCACTTTATTACAATTCAGATTAAATCTTCAAACCTAATTGAAATTTGCATCTTCTTTGTGTCATTTCTTCTTACGTGGAATGTTCCACTTATATATTATTGGAGTTAGTTTGTTCCAATGATATATAGTTCCAATGTTATAAAGTAGTGTATCGAGACAAAGATAAAATACATGTGACACATGCCTTACCCTAGTTCACGGGCTTGTGAAGTATTGTATGACTCCAAAGTAACACATCAGCGGTCATTCTATAGTTTTTCCTTTCTGACTCTGCACCTACAAGCAACAGATCATGGATATTTAGTTTAGATTTTCTTTTTAACATTAATATGTTGAATGCAAGAGTACACATATAATTGTAAACTTTATAAAATTAGTAAATCAAATCTACACCCTTGAAGACTCTACCGAATCAACTCAATAACTTAGTATGATTTAATTTTGACTGTTAATACCTCAAAAGCATTTTAAAATATAAATAATCTTTCATTAATGTGATAAAAAACAACAAAATTGATGTATGAAGTGAAAGCTTAATATTTTAGCAATAAAAGGTTCTATTTTTCTTTTTATGGAAGCAAATCATATACTACCTAAAAAGGACTTAATCTTAAGCATCCTAAAAGTACTTTAAAATACCAAACAAATGTGTCCTTCACAAATAAGTTTTACCAGTATAATCTAAAACTCTAGAATAGAAATAATATACTTTTACAAATTCAAAAAATCAAAAAGAATCAAATATGAGTATAAGATATTGTAACTTTACAACCTTTTGTAAGTACTTTGCATTATCAATGGGAAAATATATTAGTAGGTAAATGTGATAGTATAAGAAATGAAAAATGAAACAATTCTTTTAGTTCGCAAGTCAAAGTTTGTGTTGTACTCTACCTCATCAATATAGTAATCTATTGGGAATTATAATATCACCTTAAAGTACAATATAAAAATAAAATACCCAAAATAAAGCAAAAATAAAGTAGGTAAATAAAAAAGTTTTAAATTACCTTGCAACATCTCATCCTCGTCCATAAGTATCTATATCGGACTGTATAAGTAATCATTTAATACATAATTGCATATAACCTCATTCATTTGCAAAAAAAATTTACAACAATTTTTTTTATTTTTTTTATGGACAGTACCTTGGCTCTTTATTTAACACATTGTCATCTCCTCATACACATTAGCCAATTTGAGATTGATTCTGAAAAGAAAACTTTAGAGAAAATGATAAACTTTTTTTAGCATTAGCTCTTAGATGGTTTTAGCCAAATTATGTTATACTGTGAATGATGTTTAAATAAAAAGCAGACCGTTTTAACGTTTCAAAATGATTGAGGAATTTAGCATTTGAATAAAATGTACTACAAGTTTTGCAATCAATAATTTTTAATATTTTATTTAAAAGAATGATTCTCATCTTGTTAATTTATAATCAAGGGAAAGAGCACTTTGGCCCCCTTGTACTTATATTCATGTGTTGTTTGGTCCCCCCTTGTTCAAAAAGTAACCCTAACTCTACTCCCCAAAATTGTGCACGTTATCAAAATTGTTAAAAAATAATAATAATTACCGACACAATTTTTTTCTTCAAGTAGGGTTCCACCACCCCGATCCACCCTGTCATCTCACCCCACCGCCACACACCCCCCGTCACGATAGCAACTGGCCACTGCCATTGCAAAACCAACATCGCATAACACAACACCTCTATCGCCATTAAAATTGTTAACATCAAGCACCAGCCCTAAATTAGTGCTTGATCAGAGGGAGAGAAATAGGCGATGGATGTGTTAGACCCGCACAATTAAATGCTTATAAACAATAATAAAGTAGAGAGAGAGAGAGAGAATTAAATTAGATAGTTTTGGGACGTAATGGGTATTTTGGAATTATAATTGTTTTAGGAATATAAGTATATAGATTTATTTTAGGTATCTAATGACTTACAATATATTCCTAGGAGTAGAAGGAACTTCAGAGCCTCCAGAGAATCCCTAGGAAGAGACCTTTGGAGATCTTGATCATTACTTTGAGGCATACTTATTAAAGGCGCAGGCGCATCTAAGGCGCAAAAGGTCTTAGGAGCGAGCCTTAGGCACCTAAGGCACAAAAGGTCCCAGCTTCAAAAAGGCGCAGGCGCGCGCCTTTTCGAAGCGAGATGCAATATTAAAATAAATAAATAATAGTGCATGAAAATAATAAAATTACGAAAAAAAAATCAAAACATGATAACTAACAAACTTTCAAAGACTTCAAGAAGTTTCAAATTTCATAACATGATTAACATCATAATTTAACAAGCTTCCAACATTAGAAAAGTCTTAAATTCACTGAAAAATAGCAAATCACTAAATTTTAAGTGAACATAACACCATCATCCTCATCATCGCTAAGGGTCAAGGCAGAAACGCTTTCTTCAAACGGAATCATAGGCTCTAAGTCTGGTAGAGATTCCTCCTCAACGTCATCTTCTTCATTTACCAGGTGAACTGAAGGAGTAGATCTACTTGACGTGACAGCCCTATCTGATGATGGCCTTGCACTTCTTGCTGTTTACCTTGAATGGTAGTTCGACTCCGTGCCACCTAAAGAGTCACTTTCAAACACGTTGTCACCGTTTTCATCTGCATCTTCATCAGGCTCCTCAAGCAACCACTCATTACTTTCATCAATATTATCTAATAGAATAGGATCAATCATGTCGTGTGAATTGTATCGTCGCTTTAATGCTCTATTGTATTTCACAAATACCAAATCATTCAAGCAACTTTGTTCAAGCCTGTTCCTTTTCTTGATATGAAGCTGTAAAGTACAGTATACAAATTGATTAATAGTCATTGCGTATGAAATAAATACGAATTTAGCGTAAAACTTTACTACTAGATTGTAACTTGGACTTACATGCTAAAAAATGCTCCAGTTACGTTCACAACCAGAAGCACTACAAGTGAGACTCAAAACCTTTTGCAAGTGAGGTGTTGATGACCCATGCGAAGCCCACCATTCCGCTATTCAATACATGAAAATTGCAAAACTAATAAGTGACTATTCATTATCTATACGTTATAATGAATACCATAAAACAAAACAAAAAGATAGTACCCGGTGCTTTTCTATCTCTCATCCTCTTTGACATGGGATTCCCAAATAGACCCTCCGCTCTTTTTTACTTACTCAACTCAGTGTCAATTGACTCTCAATGTATAGGGTAGAGTAATAGTACTCCGGGTTCAAGAAATAACCAGCTGCATGTAAAGGACTATAGAGTTGAATACTCCATCTACTGTTATGATCTCATAAACCTCCTTGTACTTCAACTCGTTCCCTTGAAAGGCACTTGCAATAGTATCTTTAGCTTTATCCATAGCCTTGTAAATATATCCCATTGGATGTTTTTCTCACCATCAACCAATCTAAGTACCGGAATAAGAGGGCATGCTACCTTTAATGTATAAACAACATTATTCCAAAACGAAGGCATTAATACTATTTTTTCCACTCTTTTGCCTTGTAGTTCCTTTGACTACTTCCTATTGGCCCACTCTTCTGATGTAAACATTTTTTTTCAAGTTATTTTTCTCTTCATGAATCCTTGACAAAGTGATAGTGGCGGCTGTAAATCTCGTTTTGTCAGGCCTAAGCAACTCTCTTCTTGCAAATTTCCTTAACAAGTTTACAACACCCAAGCGATTATATATATAACAATTCAACGCAAGAGCCTTTTGAAATGTTGAGTTCATATTAGGTAACTTAAATATGTCCTCTAAGATCAAGTCAATGCAATGCGCAACACATGGTGTCCAAAATAAGTGTGGATAATCAAGCTCCAATAACTTGCCTATCATACAAAATTGCAAATAAATTAAAAAATGAAATGTCGAACTATCTATTAGCTAATAATATTGTATATTTATTAAAACTTAAATTACTTGAACCATGTTAGAATATACTAACATGCCTTTACGTTGTTTGAGGCACTGTCAGTGACAACTTGAACCACATTCTTTGGCCCGACCTTCTCAACAATCTTCTTAATCAAATCACACATCAAGTTTCCGGTCTTCGAATGTTTGGAAGCATCAACGGACTCCAGAAACAAACTTCCTCTAGGACTATTTGCCAAAAAATTAATCAAAGTCATTTATTTCTTGTCCTTCCAACCATCACACATAATCGAACAACCAATTTTCTCTCTTCTTCATGATCCTTCATCAACTTACGCGTATTATCCACCTCTTTATTTAGTAGGGTAACCCTAATCTCATGATAACTTGGTGGCTTTGAACCCGGACCATATTGCCCAATAGCCTCAACCATAGCCGAAAAGCTGTCAAAGTTCACGGCATTGAATGCAATCCCTGCATCATAAAAAAAAATTGTTATTGCACCACAAGCCCGATTTCTCATCTCCTTTTTTTCTTCTTCATTTTCGAACACCGTGGATTGCTTCATCTTTCTCTTTCTCACTACCTCTTTCGGGTCCGGGGTGAAGTACACATCCATTGGACCCTTAGCCTTTGGATTCCTACGAGGAGGTTGACAAGAACTCCCGATGAATAAAATTCCCTTATTTTTTGATATCTCAACTACATCATCGTCCTCATCCTCTTCTTCATCATTGAAAACGTTATCAAAATCCAGGACACACTTAGCTAGTTCTTCTTTTTCTTTGACAGACTTTAACAATTCCTTCATATCATCTCTTACATGTTCTGGATACTCTCGGCAGGTTGAAGCATTCATATAACCTCCAGCACGGTGTTGCTTATGTTGATAAATACCACCCTTTGTAATTTTTTGACAAAAATTACAAGTGACTGCATTTTTATTGCTCGGATTAGCTGTACGTCCATATTTCCAAGCTGGACCCTTTGTGTCCGTACTCGGTGTCGACATGTATATTCCTAAGATTGAATTATATGATAACATTGAAATTAGCTTATAACCTTAAAATAAAACAAACAGTTATTAGCATAAAAAATAAGTATAAAAACATACAAAATAATCAATATCATACAATTCAATAGGGAAAGCTTTGTCTTTCAACGAATGCACAACGAAGGATTCAAATATCTGACGAACCATACCACGCAAATCCTCTATAACTTCTGATCTTTAAAAAAAAAGAAATTCCTTTATAACTTCTGATCTTTATCAAAATGGCAGTCTACTTGGTTGAACTTGCTGAGAGTACTGTGTTATATGCCCCAACTTGCACATCTTCCCGTTTTATGAAACTTTAACAAAAAAGATAGTGGCCAACAATGAGTTCCAGTTTTTTTAAGAAACTTTGGAAGTCGGTGCTTACTTTTTTTAATGGAAAAAGCAAAAGAGGATGGAATTCGTGTCCCTATGTAGTGCTTTTTGCTAGATGTCTTCCAAATCTTAAAGATAATAACCCCCTTTCATACCAAAATTAAAGTTGTACATGCACCTATGGAAGACAAATGAAGGTATGCATGTTTGTATATTCTCTTTTATAGCTGAAAAAGAACTCCATTTAGACCAAAATTAAAATAAAAAAGAATTACACGGCCATCAATAATCTTATGAAAAGAATTGTAGACACAAAAGCTCAAAATTACTTCTGAAGAGAAGTAGAACATATTGAAGCAAATAGATGAAGACATCAATATGAAGTTGAAAGTGATGAAGGGGGGAGAGAGAGAGAGAGAAATCAGCCGAGTCTTCAATTGGAGTAGTAGCGGTAGAGAGGAGCAGCAGTGACGGCGTCAGCGACTAAAGCAGTGGCAGCCGACGACAACCGGAGAGGCGACGACGATTGGCGAGGGATTGAGAGTGGATGTTGTGAGTCGTGAGATTTGATTTGGAGATTTTAGAGTTAGGACTTTAGATTCAGACTTAGGTTTGACTTGAGCCAACAAACAACAAAATCTAGGGAAAAAAATGAACAGTCTGTATAACGCCACGTAGCCTATCCAACGGCTAGCATTTTGTGTGCCTTGATTTGCGCCTCCACCGCCGCTATGCACTTGGCGCCTAGGCTCACTAGGCCCACGCCTTATAGAACGCACTGCACCAAGGCCTAGGCGAGGTGCGCATTGTGAGCCTCACTGCGCCTAGCGCCAAGGCGCGCGCTTAGGCGTGCTTTTAATAACACTGCTTTGAGATAAGCTTATTTTTATTTTAGAGTTGAGGTTTGGGGTAAGAACCACCTAAAAATATTGTGATTGTTAGAATCTAATTGAGAATTTGGATAATTTGATAGTAGGGCTTTTGGTATAATTGGATTTGAGAGGATCAAGACTTTGAGTTAAATTGCGTGATCAAAGGTAAATGATAACTTTTGAATATATGAATCGTCGTTATTCAAAATCGGCGTCGGATGGATCATCCGTTAAATGTTTTAATTCTTTAATTTAGCTGTCTCAATTTCCATGTGTGTCTCTGTAATTTCGGCTCAAATTTCTAATGTTTCTACCTGCCTCGATTTCTGTGCATTACACTGTTAGTCATCAGATTTCTATTAGATTTCTAATGTGTCATGTTGCCTCGATTTTTGTGTTAGTCATCAGATTTTTAATACGCCGGCTGCTGACATGCTTTACGTACTCTTTTCTTTCCTTTAATTTGAATCTGCAGCCTTCATCATCTGTGTCTTGTTTTGCATGCCCTTAATTTTACTTGGTATTGTATCATCACGGCTGGGTGATGCTTCTGCCATTGTAAATACAAATCATGCATAACCAAACCATGCTCATGCATGTGTTATCTTTTTTTTTTCTTTGTCATTTGTCTTGATTTCCATCAAGTTTAGTCTCCAATCCTATGGTTCATTGGATTGGACAAGAGAAAAGCTATTGGTTATTTTACTTAATCTATTATCCCATTTTCACGTTCACGTGGTATCAGTTTCTTTTCGGTTTGTTTGTACAAATCTAAGTTGGTTGATTTCATTTTTATTCAATGTATTTTTTTTTCTCTTCTCCACTCTTTGTCGATGAAAATATATTCTTAAATAGTTTCTACAATTATTGAAATACTCCACTTGAATTGTTCCGTAGATATCCGTAAAGTTCTGCCACCAGACTTTGCATAACTTATAGGTAACACTTTTTTTTAGCCATGTAACAGTGTGTGTGACGCTTATATTTCCGACTTATCCACGTGGATTGGAACGTGCGCTAGCTCAGTAGGATGAGCTAGAGATCGTGATTTTACTTTCGGAACCTGGTTTCGTGTGTCAGTGATGGCATGTGTGACTTTATTCTGAATGGTTCTCTAATGTCTGTCTATGTACAAAAATATATTTTGGCATTTCAAAATTCTTTTGTGTGTCTGTTCAGTTGAAATTCTGTATGTCTGCAATTTTGTTTTCTCAGACATTTTGTATCCTTTTGAATGGTCCGTTGAGTGACTTTACTGGACATTTGGCTCACTCCCTTATTGTTTTCCTTTCAGGTGATCAGTAGATGAGACTGGATTACAAGGCTAGATGTGTGACTGATAGCTAGCGGTTTTTATCTCAGAGTCAGTATTAGTATTTTTAGATGTAATAATTAAGACAGTTGAATTTGTTTAGATTTTATTTTGAAACTCTGTGTCGGAGTAATTTGGATTATATAAATTCTTTAGACTGCTATGGCAATTAATGATGTATCTTTGGATTAATTAGTAGATGCTCTGAATAACCACTTGGGAGAATTTTGATATTTTGAGGTTTTCTGACTTCGTTTATTTAACGCTCCAAAAATCGGGGCGTTACAGTTGGTACCAGAGCTATAGGTTTAAACTTTGGTAGACTCATGCTTAGGATCAGATAAGTTGTGAGATGGGTAGGATGGGTAGAGTTAAGTTTATTGTCCTTTTCGGTACCTGATTCTAGTTTTCTCTTGCAGTAATGGCAAGCGGTCGTAATAATAGGCGCGCCAATAATCAGAATGTGGAGCATCAAAACATCACAGGGAACGAGAATCCGTCGGATCTTCTGACTATCGTAGAAAATCACCTGACCAGCTACTGGCGAACCAACAAGCTCAGCTAAATCAATAGAATCAGTCGAACCCAAATATGAATCCTAATCATGGGCAGGCTCAGACTCGCAGATTGTTAGAACGGTTTAACAAGAAGAATGTAGAACCTTTCAGAGGTAAAGGCGATCCGATTGTGGCAGAGAAGTGGATTTCTCGACTTGAGAAGCTATTTAGGCCCATGAGTTGTACTGATGAGGAAAAGATAGAACTCACAGTGTATAAGCTAGACGAGGAAGCAGACCATCGGTGGAAACTGTTGATGATAGTAAAATGGTGGAACAACGCAAAACAATGACATGGGATCAGTTTAAGGACTTGTTCTTTGATCGCTACTTTCCTAGGAGTGTAAAGAAAAGATGTATCGTGATTTTCTTAACCTGAGGCAGAGGGAGAACAAGAGTGCCTATGAGTATGAGGTCGAGTTTACACGACTATCTCGTTATGGTAAGTAGTTAGTGGCCAATGAGAAGGATATAGTGCAGATGTTCACTTGGGGTTTCAAGCCTAGTATTAGGCAGCACATTATTCCAGTTCCACTTGATACCTACCTTCAGTGTGTTGACATTGCAAAGACTATCGAGGCTGAGGCAAGGGACTATAGAGACAGGAAAGACACCAGGGCAGGCAAGAGAGATCGTTCAGAGCTAGCCCCGTCACACACAGCAGAAGGCGATAGGAAGGGAAGATAGACATCTTCCTCGATTTATTTTGGTCAGAGGGGCCATGGTCAGAGGCACGGTCAGGCTCAAGGGAATTTAAGTAGGGGTTCTAGTTAGAACTTTGTTCAGAGGCCTCCGTCTACATGTTCTGATTCTATTTGTCAGAAGTGCAATAAGCGGCATGGCGGTCAGAGTTGCCATTAGGATACGGGAGTATGCTTCAGGTGTGGCCAAAAGGGTCACCATATCAGAGATTGTACCATTCCAGCATCAGGGTAAACTGGCCCGCAAGGTTCAATTGCAGGGGATACAGCTTCGGGCCCAAGATAGAGTACGAGTCAGTCAACAGGAAGGCAAAAACCTAAGGCTACTGGAAGGGTGTTCAACATGATAGCTAAGAATGCATCGGGTTTAAAGGATGTGGTGGCATCTATAATTCAAATTAACATAATTGATGCGCATGTATTATTTGACTCTGGAGCCACACACTCTTTCATTTCTCTTTCATTTGCACGTCGCCTTGGGGTTAAACCCCAGTCTCCTGACTATGAGTTGTCTGTGGAGTTGGAGATTCTGTGATAGTTAAGTCAGTATTAAGGATCTGTAAGATCCGCATATGTGACAGGGACCTCTTTGGGGATCTAGTTCATCTAGATATTCGTGATTTTGATGTGATTTTGGGTATGGATTGGTTGGCATCCTATCATGCCTTAGTTGACTACTTTGAGAAGCGAGTCAATTTCTATTTATTTGATTCGTCTGAGTTTGAGTTTTGGGGTTCAAAGCCTAGCGTGTTGTCTATTATTTCAGCTATTTCGGCTCGTCGTATGCTTCACAAGGGCTGTGAGGGTTACATTGCACATATCCTTGATACTAATCATGGAGGTCTCAAGATATCAGATATACCAGTAGTATGCAACTTTCCTGAGGTTTTTTCTGAGGAGTTGTGAAAAACCTATCAATCGTCAAGTTGAATTCACGATTGATTTAGTCCTTGGTGCGGCACCTATTTCCAAGGCTCCATATCAAATGGAGCCTACAGAAATGAAGGAGCTAAAGGAAAAACTTCAAGAATTACTTGAAATGGGTTCATACGACCTAGTGTGTCACCTTGGGGTGCCCTTGTCTTGTTCGTCAAGAAGAAGGATGGCACGTTGAGGCTTTGCATCGACGACCGTGAGTTAAATAAGATCACCATCCACACTAAACATCCTTTGCCGCGCATAGATGATTTGTTTGACCAACTTCAGTGAGCAAGGTTTTTCTTGAAGATAGATCTGCGTTCTGGATACCATTAGCTGAATGTTAGGGCAGAGAATGTGGCAAAGACCGCGTTTAGGACTCGTTACGGTCACTACGAGTTCTTAGTAATGCCTTTCGGGTCTAATGCCCCTGCTGCTTTTATGGACCTGATGAATCATGTGTTTAGACAGTATTTGGATCAGTTCGTTACTATTTTCATTGACGACATTTTGGTGTACTCTAAGTCAGAGGAGGGGCATAGCGAGCACCTGAAAATTATCCTACAGACTTTGAAGGATAATCAATTGTATTCTAAGTTTAAGAAATGCGAGTTTTGGCTTGAGCAAGTGTAATACCCCGAATCTTGATATTGTCTAGCCGGTTAATTAAATTTTTTAGCGACGATTTTCATACGCAATATGTAGGTCGATTTGCAAAGATGATATTTTGTCGGTAACCTTTAGCGACTAAATTTTTAAGAACCATAAGTTGTAAATTATTGATAGTCATTATAAGTGATATTGATTGAGTTCTTTAGTGACAAGTAGCGCAAATGATATTTTTGGAGACCTTTAGCGACCAATTGGTGAACATTAGACATTATGATTCTTAGCAAAAAAAAAAATTAAGAAACCATACGTGATAAGTTAACATATGCAGTTATAAGTAATACCAATTTAAGTCTTTAGCGACTATTGGCGAGACCAAATTTTATTGGCAACTATTATTAGTGTCGACCTTTTATTTTGGAAAGAGTGGGAACCAAGGAGGAAAATAGGGAGATAATTAACCTACCATTAGAGGGAATCTTCAGTTATAACTTACAAAAGAGAAAGAACGTTTGCTCTTCAGTTACAACCTACAGAGAAGAGAAGAGACACATAGAGAGCAGATTTGCTCTACAGTTACGGAGAAACATAGTAGAACAAAGAGAAAGGAGAAAATAGAAAAGAGAAGAGAGAGAAGAAAAAGAGAATTATACAGAGACGGGGTGTGTGTTCATGAGAAATGGAGAGAGAGCCACACAAAGGAAGAAATTGTACACAGAAAGAGGGAGAGAGAAAAGGACGGCAGATTGGAATTTTGGCGATTTTTCGGTAAGTTTTGATCTTTTTTTTTACATTACAGTGACTAGGTGTATATTTTGAGTAATATATGAGTGCGTTTGCTTGTGAGGATGCAAGGGAGTGGGTATGAGTGTTTCGTGTATGTATTGTGTATGACTAACTTGATGGGTGAAGTGTGTGAACTGCATGAAGGTGGTGGACCATGATGATCAATATAAGAATAGCCATGCGGCTACCATGAAAGTGTGTGTTTTGTGTGAATGAGGGGTTGTAAATTGTAATGGCAGTCGTGGAAGAGGGGTGAGTGCACTGTGTGAGAATATGTAATAAAGGAAGAAGGGGGCTACACAACAGCCGTGAGACAAGTGCATTATGGGTGTGTTTTGTGTGGATTGTGTACATGAAATGGGGAAGATGAAGGCTACAAAATAGCCCCATCTTGTGGGTTTGTGAAATGGAAATGGGTACTCATAGGTGTGTGTGTGTGTGTGTGTGTGTGTGTGTGTGTGTGTGTTTGTGGTGTTTGTGAGAGGAAAAGAGAAGGGTTGTGTAGCAGACATGTGAGTGTAAGTGCGTCTAGTGTGTGGTTATGTGTAAAAGATGTGTGCGTGAGTGTGAGGCAAGCAGTACACTGCCTGCATATGTGTGTAGTTATGTAAATCAGTGTGTTATGTGTGTATATTAGTTGTGTTAGGACTGTGAGGAAGCTACCGAGTGTGTGAGAACCATGAGGTGTGTGAAGTGGGTTTATGGGAAGGAAAGGGAGAAGATGGAGTGCATGTGTGTGAGTATACGATGTATGTATTGTGTTTATATAGCGTGTGTGTTTGTGTGTTTAAGCGAAGTGTATGAATTGGGTCTTGGAAGAGGGGATGAATAAGATGTATTTGGGTATATATGTGTGTGTAATGAGTGTATGTGGGTGTGCGTAGTGAGTGTAGTGAGTGGGTGCTTGTGTTTGTGAGAGGTGGTGTTGTAAGATGGGAATGGGGGTCAAGCGTGGTATGCAGTGTGTTTGAATGGTATGTGTTTTTAAGTAATGACTAATGAGATAGGAGAAAATTAAAGAGTGTGTTGGTGTGGGTTTATATGTATATGTGTTTGTGTGTTGAGTGTGGATAAGAAGAAGGAAAGACCGTCGTGACCTGTGTGTGAGTGTGAGTTTTTGGAATGTGACTAAGAGAAAGGAAGAAGATGGGTAGACATTAAATGGGTTTATGTAGTGGAGTGGTACACCATATTTGCACAGTTGTACCACTGGCTGTTGGATATCATACTATTGTCAAAAAAATATTAAAACTTTACAGGAAGGTTCTCAGGACAATATTAGAATTACTGTAAAATTTTCATATTTTTCTGATATCATTTGGTATGTTTAATTTTTTCCACAAATTTAATTTTTCTAAAATTTGTTTGGAGTCATTAAAATCCTTATTAATTTTTTAGAAAATCTCAGTGATGTTTTTATAATATAAAGAAGACTCAGTTTCAGTTTCGTAATTTTTTGAATTGATTTGGCATGATTATCTGTATCACGTTGGAGTTAACTAAATGGATGATTTTAAAATGGTTTTAATGTTTTTTAATTTTTTTATTTGAATTTTTGTAGTATCCTTATATATTGTAAAGCTATACTAAAATTTATGGGGCATTGATTTGAGCTGGAAATATTAATAGCTATTTTGGACTTTTCTGATATTTAAAGAAATTATTTTAATTCGAAAATATTCAAAATTTACAAAATTCTTGTTTTGACTTTTTATAATGTTATAATAGCGTCTTACTAGAATTTATTATGAATATTGGGATATCGTTATGCATTTAGGAGCGTATGGGTTCTCCGTTAGGTTAGTCGTACGTAGGATCTGTTTCGTTTTGGTTTTGATTGAGAGTGTCAAAGTGAGTATCTAGCATACGATGTATAATATATGACACTAGAATTTGTTCTAATAAGTAACTTATCAATCGAGGAAGTTTGGACAAGGTTGAATAGCAACGAGCGCATAGCTTGGATCGAGGTAAGGAATTTCTATCCGAAACCCCATTTCATCTAATCGTTCTTGCAAATATTTTTCTAAATCGTTATCGAATTTTCTCTGGACTCAGTTATAATTGTTATGAAACTGCATTGATTGCCATTAATACCCTATTTTGAGCCTGACACGTTTTTTGAAAATTCCTATTTGATGCTACGTATTTATTTCTCATTGTGCATCGATTTAATCATTGTATTATCGATTATTGCATTCTGATATTGACATGAGTTAGTGTATTAAGGAGTTATAAGGATGGTCTGTATCAGGGGTGATATAAGGATGGTCTGTTATTACAGAAAATGCTAGAACCTTAATGGTATAGCTAGTGTTCATATGCATATGTAACTACAGTGTTAGTGAGAATTGCATGTGTGACTTTGCTAAGTTTTTCCCTGCATTGCCTGTGTGGCTCTACATCCACTCATGATCAATATCGTCTACATCGTTAATAGTGTGATTGAAATTATTTCTGTCTATATTTGGTTTAAGGGATTGAGTTGAATCTCTTCCATTATCATTTTTAACATTTTCGAAGTGAATCTGATAATCGTTTGTATTCCCTCTCTTGAATTTTTGAGCGACCTTATTGAGCTCCTAAAAGCTCAACCATTTTTCTATTCCTTTCTGCATGTAATAACCATCAATAGATTTCCTGGATTTGGTTAGAGCCTAACTATGGTGTTGGTTTAGATTTTTATTATTTTATTTACTTAAGCCCCTGTGAGGGAATCTGTAATACCCCAATCTTAGGTTTGAACTTTTTAGTATTTTCTAACAATTTTATTTAACTTTTAGCGGCAAATTTTACAAGTAAGAATATTTGCGTCTTTTAGCTACGATTGGCATGAGCATTGTGATTGTTGATTAAGGATGCAAGGGAAGCACCTTGAGGAATTATTATTAAATTAGAGTTATTATGTAAATGTCTAATGTCATATTCTAGGAAAAGAGATATATGGAGAAAAACGTGAAATTTTGAAATGATAGAGAAAGATTGGACGATATAAAAGAGGAGCCTTTGGAAGCCATTAAAAGAATATATGTTTATAAATAAGCCAAACAAAATAATGGAGTTAAAAAAAGAGAGAAAGAAGACATAAAAAAGAGAGAAGACGAGTAAGGAGAATCAAAGGGCGGCCGGCCCTAGAACGGGCGGGACCTCTTCCAGATCTGGGTAGCCCCCATTTTCGACCACACAGCAGTCACCAGAAATCAACTCCGGCTACACTCCTTCACCGGATGCCTCGTCCGCCGTGCCGCAATCAACGCGTCGTTGCCACCATCAACTGATACTCAGAACCGGCCAAAAAAATAAAATCTAGATCGACGCCAAAGGACAGCCACCAGTCAAACGTCGGCACAACAATGGCCACAGATGAACGACAGTCACATAACGACCACCGCCAGCCGTGGACCGCCACTGCATCGCTGCTGTCAACATGTCACGGCCTCAATGACTTTGAACTGATAGTTGTTGCTACAACCATACGGTTAGTCGAAAAATAGCCCAACCTCATCACCGATCTTCAGCCTTTTGCCACAATCTGCAACCACCGACGGTTGTCCGTTACTCCTCAATCGAACCACCCTGTCATTTTTAGAGGCGTGTTCATTTGTGTACGGGCAGAAATTCTGGCGACGGGACGCCCGATCGGTGAAGATGGCCGGAGCAACCAACATGCAACTCGTATTTTCGGGCCCTCAACCCAATTACCCAACTACCAAGCAATATCCTCTATCATTGCGACACTCACCGACCGGCCAACCACCTCTGCAGAATTTAACCGTCGCCAAAGGAGCACCGGTAACACGTATATTCGGCGAATTGGGGACTGAGGTTTCTTATTGGCACTTTGTATAAATTGTGAAATGGTTTCTTATGGATGATTGTGTTGTTGGTGAATGTGTGCAGTGGTGGTGTTTTGATTTTTGGTGCGGTGTGGAGTGGAGGTATCACAGTGGTGCTTGAGACGGCTGGAACGGTATCATGGCGGTGCTTGTAGTGGTTGGAATGGGCTGAATTATGGTGGTGTATGTGTGTGTAATTGGAGGGTGTATCCTAGAGTTGTCAAACGGGCCGGGCGGCCCGCGGGCTGGCCCGACCCGGCCCGGTCCTGGCCCGGGCCCGTCGATGAACAGTAACGGCCCGCGTGCAGAGGGCCTGGAGCCTGGGCCTGGACCAGGCCTTCAAAATCTGGAAAACGGCCCGGGTTTGGCCTCACTTTTTTGAAATTTTTGCTTTTCCTCCCCTTTCTTTCACCCCTTTTCCAAAATTTCACTACTAATAAGTCCACATGAGTTCGAACTTATAGATATATTTGTCGCAAAGATTGAAATGATACGGAATTAGATTTTGTTGTGGGTCTACAATAAACAATTCATAACTCTTATACCAAATTATTAGTAGTCCTTTAAAGATGACAAGTTTGAGAAATCTTCAAAAGGTCAAAAAAGGTCAAGATTATGATAGGCTAGATTGCTATTCTTATGAGACTAGCAGTGGCTTGGAATATGAAAAAAACAAAAAGATTATTTTATCTGCAACTTGGATTGTAACTAGAAGATACAACCTCCTATTTGTTGATATTGATGACTACTAAATATGGTTAGTGTCAATTTCTTGGTAATGCTACAATAGATACAACTTCATATTATTGTAAAATGCTATCAACCAAATTTAATAAGTATTAATTCTTGTTATACGAAGAATAGCTAAAGAATTTTGTCAAAAAAAAAGGGCCCAGGCCCGGCCCTAGATATTGGGCCTAGGGCCAGGGCTTGGACTGGGCCTAGGTTTGCCTTCGGCAGGCCCGGCCCGGTTGGCAGCCCCACTGGCCCGGCCCCGGCTCGGCCCCACAACAGGCCCGATGGGCTTGGGCTGGGCCGGCCCAAGCCCGGCCCTTTGACAACTCTAGGTGTATGGCTGTGTTTTGTGAGAGTGTGTGTTTGTGTAAACCCATACCCGAGAGTCCCTTGTTTTGTTTTAGCTTGCCTGTTTAGTTAGATTGCACATTGTTGATGCAAACAAAGCCTTCTGTAAGTTGTAACGATGATGTTGAAGTAATGAGAATATTTGGAACCGTTTTGCCCTTGTGTTGAAATTTACTTCTTTGTGCACTGTTTTATACAATGTTGATGCACTGCTTGCTGTTGATTGTTGGGATTTGTTGGCGGACTCTTCTTGCAAGAGGCAAGTCGAGTGCCACACACGGTTTCTTTTGTGCCATCAAGGGCCACCGTGTGTAGTGTGTTTTTGTCTGGGAAAAAGGTGTTGCCGAGGAAAAAGGGTTCGTTGCCACGTGGAGGTGCCACAAAAGATGCAGTCTGAATCAGCTTCCAAGTAGACAAAATGGGAGACAGCAAGGATGGAGTAAAGGCTGAGAGCAAGGCTTCCCACACAGGTCGCGAAGGCTGGCAGCGCCGCGCAGGCAGGGCGACGACGAACATGGCCGGCGGTCGACAGTCCGAGTGAAGGGTTCAGCGTCAAGGGTCCGATAACAGGAGTCCAAATGTCTTTCTTTCACTAGAAATCCAGAGAGAATGAGTTTTTAGAGAGAGAAAGTGAAAATGTCAAATGAGAGAGCCGTCCTGAATAAACTCCAAAGTCCACTATATATAGGCACAAATGCGCGCGTGTCATCGATCGACAAGTGTCGTCCTCCGGGAGTGACACGTCGCCGGAGGAGGTCCCACAGTATTGATTGTCCGTCGAATTGCCGGTCCCCGAGTTTGTGCCACCCTGCCCTTGCAGCGTCCCTCTGCCTGTCTGAGGAGACTGACCACACCGCAGTAGCATGGTCAAAGTAGCCTGTTGCCCGAGCCTCCAGTCCAAGCCCTTACTGAATCCCACGAGATGCGTCATAAGACGCGCCGAGATCCTGGCAGCGGTGAGGGTTGCCCCTGCAGCCAACTGTCAGGTGAGCCGAACGCGATGCCCTCCGAGGACCTGCTTCCGTCCCGGAGTGACCCGGGGGTCATTGCCCTGGCGGTGTTGATGACCAATCGTAACATGAGTGTACATGCTCACAGCTCGATACTCAGAGTCCGTGGCGGTGGGTCTTCATGCCGGAACACTACAAGCGGAGCCCCCCGAAGCCCGTCGGTTGATTGTGCGGGCGAGGGCTGGAGTCCTGTCAGTCGATTGAGCCAGCGAGGGCTTTAGGGTTACGAGCCCGTCCCGCCGCGAGGGCCGGAGCCCGTCAGTCGACTGAGCCGGCAAGAGCTTTACGGTTGCGAGCCTGTCCCGCCGCGAGGGCTGGAGCATGTCAGTCGATTGAGCCGGCGAGCGCTTTAGGGTTGCGAGCCCGTCCCGCCGCGAAGGCCGGAGCCCATCAGTCGACTGAGCTGGAGAGGGCTTTAAGGTTGCGAGCCCATCCCGCCACGAGGCCGGAGCCCTGTCCGTTGATTGAGCCGGCGAGGGCTTTAGGGTTGTGAGCCCGTCCCGCCGCGAGGGCCGGAGCCCTGTCAGTTGATTGAGCCGGCGAGCGCTTTAGGGTTGCGAGCCCATCCCGCCGTGAGGGTCGGAGCCCTTTCAGTTGATTGAGACGGCGACAATGAGCGTCGCGCTATTGAAGATAGCGGGTGAGTATTGTTTGAGCGAGAAGCCAGTGTCGTACAGGAGATCCCCCCCCCCCCAAAGTGCAAGGGAGGTCGACCCCCCCCCCCCCTAATTTACCAAGTTGGTGGCCGACCCCCCCGCAAGAAGGGTGGCCGACCCCTTTCAGGTAGGCGACCCCCTTATGAAGTAGGCGGCCGACCCCCCTCTAAAGAGGGTGGCCGAGCCCCTTCCTTAGGGTGTGTCGAGCCCTTTCTTAGGGGGGTGGTCGACCCCCTTCTCAGGGGGGTGGCCGACCCCTCGGGGGGAGGCACACTTTCGATCGCCGTCCGGATGCTCGAGGTGCCGAGCGCTTTGACCGAGCAATGATGTTGAGCGATCTTGACTACCAAGCGGGTGACGTGTCGTGCCGCTGGGATCTCTTAGCGGGCCCCGGGGTGCTGTCCGAATAGGTTTTGAACATAAGCCCCCTGCGTGCGGGGTGCGCAGAGGGGCAACCTGAGCGGGCGCCGCACGCATAAATGATGTTGGATGCATTCGGCATGGTCGCCGTTCAGTGCTTAGAGGCCGCTCGAAAGTCGGAGCCCCGGTTGATTGTGTCGGCGATGTCTTTATGGTTGTGAGCCCATCCCGTTGCGAGGGCCGGAGCCCCCAGTTGATTGTGCCAGCGATGGCTTTAAGGTTGTGAGCCCATCCCGTTACGAGGGCCGGAGCCCCCCGTTGATTGTGCTGGGGATGGCTTTAAGGTTGTGAGCCCATCCCGCTGCGAGGGCCGGAGACCCCCGTTGATTGTGTCGGCGATGGCTTTAAGGTTGTGAGCCCATCCCGCTGCGAGGGCCAGAGCGCCCTATTTATTGTGTGGGCGATGGCTTTAAGGTTGTGAACTCATCCCGCTGCGAGGGCCGGAGCCCCCCGTTGATTGTGCGTGCGATGGCTTAAAGGTTGTGAGCACATCCCGCTACGAGGGCCGGAGCCCCCCGTTGATTGTGCGGGCGATGGCTTAAAGGTTGTGAGCCCATCCCGCTGCGAGGGCCGGAGCCCCCGTTGATTGTGCCGGCGATGGCTTTAAGGTTGTGAGCCCATCCCGCTGCGAGGGCTGGAGCCCCCCGTTGATTGTGCCGGCGATGGCTTTAAGGTTGTGAACCCATCCCGTTGCGAGGAGTCCTTGTGCCAGAGCACTCGAAGCGCGTCAAAGTAGCATCCCGGAGGAGCCGTCTACCCGACTGGCCGAGGTAGTATCCCGGAGGAGCTGTCTACCAGCCGGGAAGGGAGTTGAAAAGCTCCCTGGCGGAGATAGTGTCCCAAAGGAGTCGTCTATTCCCACGGGATGTTGCACACTCCAGAGAGTGGTTCGAAGCATGCTCCACGACCAAGCCAAGGTGCGCATGGTGTGGTGAATGAGTGTGGTGCCCGGTGGGCATGTAACATGATTGTGGCGCACGGGTACAGAGACTACCGTCGCGAGACAATACCTAGTGCCGGGGCACATATCACGGAACGGTGCATGAGAGCGGCAACGTGTGTCGTGGGAGGATACTCGGTGCCGGGGGCACGTATCATGAGAATGGTGCATGAGAGCGGCGACGAGTGTCGCGGGACGATACTGGGTGTCGGGGGCACCTATGATAAGAATGGTGCATGAGAGCGGCGACGAGTGTTGCGGGACGAAACTCGGTGTCGGGGGCACGTATCATGAGAATGGTGCATGAGAGCGGCGACGAGTGCCGCGGGACGATACTTGGTGCCGGGGGCACGTATCATGAGAATGGTGCATGAGAGCGGCGACGAGTGCCGTGGGACGATACTTGGTGTCGGGGGCACGTATCATGAGAATGGTGCATGAGAGTGGCGACGAGTGTCGCGGGACGATACTTGTTGCCGGGGGCACGTAGTGCGACAAAGAGCCAGAGGGATGGATGTATCAGTGGCGCGGCGCATGGGCACGACGGCGTGTGAGAGTGCGGTGCGCGGGCACCGGCGACGAAGGTCGCGGAGATGGCGCAAGGGCGACGAGAGTCGCGGAGGTGTCATGCAGACGCGGGCGACGAAGGTCACGGATATGGTGCGCGGGCGACGAGAGTCGCGGAGGTGTCATGCGGACGGAGGCGACGAAGGTCGCGGAGATGGTGCGTGGGTGTGGCGATGAAGGTCGCAGAGACGAGAGTCACGAAGCTGACGCGCGGATGCCGGCGACGAAGGTCGCGGAGATGGTGTGCTGACGACGAGAGTCGCGGAGATGGTGCGCCGACGATGAGAGTCGCCGAGCTGGCACCCTGACACAGGCGACGAATGTCGTGGAGATGGCGCACGGGCGATGATAGTCACGGAGATGGCACTCGGGCGACGAGAGTCGCATAGCTGGCGCGCGAACGAGGGCGACGAAGGTCGCGGAGATGGTGTGCTGGTGACGAGAGTCGCGGAGCTGACGTACGGACGTAGGCGACGAAGGTCGCGGAGATGGTGCGCTGGCGACGAGAGTCGTAGAGATGTTGCGCTGGCGACGACCGTCGGTGAGATGGTGCCCTGGTGACGAGAGTCGCGGAGCTCGCAGGCGGACGCGGGCGACGAGAGAAGCAGAGCTGGTGCGCGAACGCGGGCGATGAATGTTGCGCAGATGGCGCGCGGGTGACGAGAGTCGCAGAGCTGGCTCGCGAACGCGGGCGACGATGGTCACGGAGATGGCGTGTGGACGACGAGAGTCGCAGAGCTGGCGTGCGAACGCGGGCGACAAATGTCGCGAGATGGCGCGCGGGCGACGAGCGTCGCGGAGATGTCACCTGGGCGAGGGGCAACAAGCGTCGTGGAAATGGCGCGCGGGCGTTGGCGACATGGTTCGCGGAGAAGGCGCCCGGGCGATGAGCGTCGCAGAGACGTCGCCCGGGCAATGGGAATCGAATCACGACTGGTGCTGAACAAAGAGCAAGAGGGGTAGGTGGTTCGAGCTGCCTCGTGCACCACCTACGTACGAATGACTGATGTTGGAGGACGTCATGATGGTGGTTCGAGCTGCCTCGTGCACCACCTACGTACGGGTTGACCCGCTAGGAATTGAGTGAGGAGAGGGGAAACAGGGCGGGGCAGGCGCGGGTCGGGGCCCTCACGGGTGGGTTCTGCCCACCTGGATGTCTTTTGACTCTGAAATTGAATGGGAATTTGAATTTCGAATTTTTTTTTTTGCAAGCTCCCAAAGTAACTTTTCAAAATGTCTATATAAAGCATGAGAGGGAGATGAAAATGTTGTGATGAAGAAACATTTCTATGTGAAAGGAAGAGAATGAGGGGAAGGGAGATAGATGAAAATTTTCGTGGAAAAAAATTCTAAGTGTTGGAGAGAGCACCAGAGGGTGAATTTTTTTTGTGAAAAAAAATTCTAAGTGTAGAATGAGGATGAGAGGGTGAGGACCCGACCGCGAGCAGGTAGGGTGCGAGGGAGGTACGAAAAAAATTCTAATTGTTGAGAAAAAATTTCAAGTGTTGAGGATTTTGCTAAGTGTTGAGCTGGGGCAAGGGTGCTGAGGGAAGTCGCAAGGGGTGATGACCTGACCGCGAAAAAAGAAGAAATTTTCTACGTGTTGAAAACTGAAGAGGGTGCCTAGTGAAGCCGCGGGGGTAATGACCCGACTGCGAAAAATGAAGAAAATTTTCTAAGTGTTGAAAACTGAAGAGGGTGCCGAGTGAAGCCGCGGGGGTGATGACCCGACCGCGAAAAATGAAGAAAATTTTCTAAGTGTTGAAAACTGAAGAGGGTGCCGAGTGAAGCCGCGGGGGTGATGACCCGACCGCAAAAAATGAAGAAAATTTTCTAAGTCTGAAAAGTGAAGAGGGTGCCGAGTGAAGCCGCGGGGGTGATGACCCGACCGCAAAAAAATGAAGAAAATTTTCTAAGTTTGAAAAGTGAAGAGGGTGCCGAGTGAAGTCGCGGGGGTGATGACCTGACCGCGAAAAATGAAGAAAATTTTCCAAGTCTGAAAAGTGAAGAGGGTGCCGAGTGAAGCTGCGGGGGTGATGACATGACCGCGAAAAATGAAGAAAATTTTCTAAGTGTTGAAAAGTGAAGAGGGTGCCGAGTGAAGCCGCGGGGGTGATGACCCGACCGCAAAAAATGAAGAAAATTTTCTAAGTCTGAAAAGTGAAGAGGGTGCCGAGTGAAGCTGCGGGGGTGATGACATGACCGCGAAAAATGAAGAAAATTTTCTAAGTGTTGAAAAGTGAAGAGGGTGCCGAGTGAAGCCGCGGGGGTGATGACCCGACCGCAAAAAATGAAGAAAAGTTTCTAAGTCTGAAAAGTGAAGAGGGTGCCGAGTGAAGCCGCGGGGGTGATGACCTGACCGCGAAAAATGAAGAAATTTTTCTAAGTGTTGAAAAGTGAAGAGGGTGCCGAGTGAAGCCGCGGGGGAGATTACCCGACCGCAAAAAATGAAGAAATTTTTCTAAGTCTGAAAAGTGAAGAGGGTGCCGAGTGAAGCCGCGGGGGTGATGACCTGACCGCAAAAAATGAAGAAAATTTTCTAAGTGTTGAAAAGTGAAGAGGGTACCGAGTGAAGCCGCGGGGGTGATGACCCGACCGCAAAAAATGAAGAAAATTTTCTAAATCTGAAAAGTGAAGAGGGTGCCGAGTGAAGCCGCGGGGGTGATGACCCGACCGCGAAAATGAAGAAAATTTTCTAAGTGTTGAAAAGTGACAGCCTCTTGGATGGCTGGGTTGAGGTTATGACTGGTAGTCCTTGTAGCCCAGCGTTGTTAATGCATGGTTGCTTGGGTGTGGCAGACTGCAACACGATGCTCACCTCCCCAGGGAGTCCCTTGCCGAGGAAAAAGGGTTCGTTGCCACGTGGAGGTGCCACAAAGGATGCAGTCTGAATCAGCTTCCAAGTAGACAAAGTGGGAGACAGCAATGATGGAGTAAGGGCTGAGAGCAAGGCTCCCCAGACAGGTCGCGAAGGCTGGCAGCGCCGCGCAGGTAGGGCGACAACGAACATGGCCGGCGGTCGACAGTCCGAGTCAAGGGTGTAGCGTCAAGGGTCCGATGACAGGAGTCCAAATGTCTTTCTCTCACTAGAAATCCAGAGAGAATGTGTTTTTAAAGAGAGAAAGTGAAAATGTCAAATGAGAGAGCCGTCCTAAATAAACTCCAAAGTCCACTATATATAGGCACAAATGCACGCGTGTCATCGGTTGACAAGTGTCGTCCTCCGGGAGTGACATGTCGCCGGAGGAGGTCCCACAGTATTGATTGTTCGCCGAATTGCCGGTCCCCGAGTTTGTGCCGCCCTGCCCTTGCAGCGTCCCTCTGCCTGTCTGAGGAGACTGACCACACCGCGATAGCATGGTCAAAGTAGCCAGTTGCCCGAGCCTCCAGTCCAAGCCCTTACTGAATCCCACGAGATGCGTCATAAGACGCGTCGAGATCCTAGCAGCGGTGAGGGTTGCCCCTGCAGCCAACTGCCAGGTGAGCCGGACGCGATGCCCTCTGAGGACCTGCTCCCGTCCCGTAGTGACCCGGGGGTCATTGCCCTGGCAGTGTCGATGACCAATGGTAACATGAGCGTACATGCTCACAGCTCGATACTCAGAGTCTGTGGCCGTGGGTCCTCGTGTCGGAGCACTACAAGCGGAGCACCCCGAAGCCTGTCGGTTGATTGTGCGGGTGAGGGCCGGAGCCCCCGGTCGATTGTGCCGGTGAGGGCTTTAGGGTTGCGAGCCCATCCCGCCGCGAGGGTCGGAGCCCTGTCAGTTGATTGAGCCGGCGAGGGCTTTAAGGATGCGAACCCGTCCCGCCGCGAGGGCCAGAGCCCTGTCAGTCGATTGAGCCGGTGAGGGCTTTAGGGTTGCGAGCCCATCCCGCCGCGAGGGCTGGAGCCCGTCAGTCGATTGAGCCGGCGAGGGCTTTAGGGTTGCGAGCCCGTCCCGTCACGAGGGCCAGAGCCCTGTCAGTCGATTGAGCCGGCGAGGGCTTTAGGGTTGCGAGCCCGTCCCGCCGCGAGGGCTGGAGCCCGTCAGTGGATTGAGCGGGCGAGGGCTTGAGGGTTGCGAGCCCATCCCGCCACGAGGGCTGGAGCCCGTCAGTCGATTGAGCCGGCGAGGGCTTTAGGGTTGCAAGCCCGTCCCGCTGCGAGGGCGGGAGCCCTGTCAGTTGATTGAGCCTGCGAGGGCTTTAGGGTTGCGAGCCCATCCTGCCGCGAGGGCCGGAGGCCTGTCAATTGATTGAGCTGGCGAGGGCTTTAGGGTTGCGAGCTCGTCCCGCCGCCAGGGCCAGAGCCCTGTCAGTTGATTGAGCCGGTGAGGGCTTTAGGGTTGCGAGCCCGTCTCGCTGCCAGGACCGGAGCCCTGTCAGTTGATTGAGCCGGCGAGCGCTTTAGGGTTACGAGCCGGTCCCGCCGCAAGGGCTGAAATCCTGTCAGTTGATTGAGCCGGCGACAATGAGCGTCGTGCTACTGAAGATAGCGGGCGAGTGTTGTTTGAGTGAGAAGCCAGTGTCGTACAGCATGTCCCCCCCAAAGGGTAAGGGAGGCTGACCCACCCCCCCTTTACCAAGTTGGTGGCCGACCCCCCTCCCTCCCCCGCAAGGAGGGTGGCCGACCCCCTTATGAAGTAGGCGGCCGACCCCCCTCTAAAGAGGGTGGCCGAGCCCATTCCTTAGGGTGTGACCGAGCCCTTTCTTAGGGGGGTGGCTGACCCCCTTCTCAGGGGGGTGGCCAACCCCTGGGGGGAGGCACACTTTCGATCGCCGTCTGGATGCTCGAGGTGCCGAGCGCTTTGACCGAGCAATGATGTTGAGCGATCTTGACTGCCAAGCGGGTGACGTGTCGTGCCACTGGGATCTCTTAGCGGGCCTCGGGGTGCGGTCCGAATAGGTTATGAACAAAAGGTTATAACGATGTGTGTGAAATGAGTTTACAAGTGTGTATGGAGTGTTTGTGTGCATTATGTGTGACATGTATTTGTAGTAGTGTGAGAATAGGTGACCTGTGTGTATGTTGGTGCCTGATGTGTTACAATGGTTGAAACTGGTGGTCATTGTGGTTGGATATCAGTTAGTAAGCAGTGAGTTTGAGATGAGCGTTAACTGTAATGACGAACTAGTGGTTGGTTCGGCGCAAGTGAGCGCGCGTAGAGAGTGTGTGAGTGCGCAAGTGGGGTATGAGTACAAATGGGTGCATGTGTGTGAGGCTGTGCACAAATGGGTATGTGTTTTCTGTGTGTTCAAATAGAAGTGTGTGTACATATGTGTTTGTGCTATGTGTGTATTTAGTGTGTGCAGAAGGGGTGTGTGTGTGTATGTATGTATGTGAGTGTAGTTGGTTGGCTGAAAATGGAGAAAGTGAGTGTATAGTGTCTAGGATTTAGGGGTCTCGAGGAAGAAGAAAATGGAAAGCTTCGCTATAAGTCCATTTTTTCCTACAATTTAGATTTTACATTTTTAAAAGCCATTTCTGCTCGTATTTAGGTTAAGTACGAAACTGTAACCCCAATTATTTTTGTAAGATTGTGATATGTAATTTTCTTGGATTATTTTTGTGCCCTCGAATAACGTGAAATGATTTTATTTGAAGTTGGGGTTCTTGATTTATTAAAAATATCAAATTAAATTATTTTTGCCTAAAATTTTTAGAGTGACCTTATACTAGCAAGATGTTTGAGTGTCTAAAGTTTTAAGGCTTTTCAGCATCATTTGCGACTCATGTGTACTGACTTTGGTCGCCTTGTGCACCGTTAAGAACTGGAAGGAGTTTTTGAAATAAAATAATATTTTTCAAAGGATTTTTTGGCATGATTTCAGCCTGGTACATATATAGACGAGTTTTGAAGTATTGTGAAATTATTTCTGGTCATATTGGCTATTAGGGGAGTATTTTGATGATTTTCCATTTTCGATGACGAATGTAGTGGTACCATGCTCAGGAGTGTGTCCTATGCTTGTATAGGTACGCACAATGCATGTATTATGTGTAAATTTGAGGATTATCATGCGAGTGCTATGGGTGCATGTGTGTGTTGTGTCGTGGTTGTGTGCATGTTTGTAAGAGAAAGAGACATAAAGAAAGAAAGGGAGGGTGTATTAGAATGGGTTGTCGAGATGATGGGGGTGTCTTAGCCGTTGTCTTGTTGAGTGAATAAGAGAGTTAGAAAAGCCGAATGGAGTTGGAAGCATATGGATAGAAGGAGAATGAAAGAAATTGAGGAAAAATGGCAGGATTTACTCTAAGTGAGTTTTCGAAGAAGTGCAGACATGTTGTATACTATTGGCTCGTTTAAGAGGAGCTTGGAATGGATTGGGCAATTCTGTGGTCAGATGTAGCAAGCAATAAGAACACCAGATGCTGGTATTGAGGAAATGCTATGCTACGTAAGTAACCTTTCGATCCATCTAGTATATATACAGATATATGTTATCTATTTTTTGAGAAATCTTTATTAATTATAAATGAACCGCTTGTAGTTAACTTATTTCAAGAGTAAGGATGAGAACTGTTTATGAAGTTAATACCGAGTTTATAACATCACTACGTAGATCGTATTATGATAAATGATTTGTCCAGCGTTTGTTAAAATTCTTATCGATGCTCATTATTTATTAGTCACTGAGCATCAATTTATTCATTGAATTAGCGATTATTATATTCTATATATTGACATGAGTTAGCGTATTGAGGCATTATAAGGATGGTCTGTATCGGGGGTGATATAAGGATGGTATGTTATTGCGGGAGACGCTAGTACCTTAATGGTCTAGCCAGTGTTCATATGCATATGTAACCACAGTGTTAGTGAGCATCGCCTTTGTGGCTTTGCTAAGTGATTACCTTGCACTGCCTGTGTGGCTTTGCTAAGTGTTTCCCTGCATTGCTTGTGTGGCTTTGTTATTGCTCATGTTCAATAGCATCAGTGATTGTTTGCATCGTATTTGAAGGTCATATTGATATTTGATCGAACTTAATATGATCATTTTGAAACTCTTGAAAAACCCTCATTGAATTGCATCTGTGAGTTATTTCATAATTCCTTCGTTTGAGCAACCTTACTGAGCTCTCAAAAGCTCACTCTTGTTTGACTTCCTTTTCACAGGTAATAACCAACAATAGATTACAATGGGTATGGATTAGAGCCGAGCGAGGGAAAGAGAATTGAAATTTTAGTCTCGGTCATTAGAGCCCCTATGTGGGTTAATATTGTTATTTAGAATTTTTTGACTTAGACTTAATGCTTTAATTTTGATAGTTTAGTAAGATTACTATATTATTCAAAGGCTTAGTTGCTATGACTGACTGGTGGTACTAAATTGGTTGAGTTTGATGGTTTTATTGCCTTAGTGCATATGATCGAGTGACTGTTAACGTTCCGGGGATTCCGGGGATTCCGGGATGTTACAGAATCAGTGTGTAATCTATTTAGTTGAGTTCATTAATTTAGTTTTGCATTTAAGAACGATTAGTTGAGAATTTGAATTATTGTAGAAGCTCTGATAGAGATATTTATTGGGGTTTTCTTAGATACTGAGATGATTTTAAAATTTAGAATTGATCGATTGATTGGTTAACGCTTCAGAAACTGTGGGGGTGTTACAATCGGTATCAACATAGGTATATGATTATGTATACTCGTAACTAGGCTGACGAGAGTGGAAGTTAGAACTCAAGGTTAGATCCTTTAGAGTGAAAGTCATATGCGATAACTGCTTAGTACTTTAGTGCACCATATGCTAGAAGTTAAGCTTGCTACTTTTAAGTAGATTATGCGAGAAGTATAATTTGGTATGTTATCTGAAAAGCGTAACAGAAGCATGATAATTAAAAACTTATTTAATTGGTTGAGTTTGGAGTGTAGTAAATATAGTTCAGTGAGCTTCATACTATCCAAGGCATAACCATTTTGAGGTTGAGTACTGATATCCGGTTAGTTGGGTTATGGAATCCTAGTTTATTATCTTAAATCTTATAGTACGGTGAAATGCTTTGCTATGAATTTTACTGAATCTACTATTGATGTTCTTGACTCGTATTTTTGAGGTTATATGTGCATTCGATGACGATTGTGAATGTTGTCTCTTGAGGTTAGAGAGCTTGGGACTTTGAAAGTAATGTTGCCTCTTGAGGTTTGAGACATGAGAAATTTGAAGGGAGGGTTCCTTATGGAATTGGTTATATGCGATTGTGAATTTTTGAATCTTAGTTATAAAAAAAAAAAAAACTTCTGGACATAGGCTTTGAATTTAAGTGTATTTGGAATAAGCAAGTTATTAAACATCAAGTTCATGAGGTTCAAAAACCGTTAGAGCACAAGTGATGATTCGATATGTCACGATCCGAACCCACGAGTGAGCCCATGAGTGAGGCACGTGACCAGCCGCAGGCCCATTCGAACACGCACCAGGGCTCTGCCAGGCCTTACTATAACCTGTAACTTGAGATTTAACCCAACTCATAGACTTCCAATAATTTCCCAATAAAAACCCTTATTACATATTCTTGGAATTTACGAAGAAACTCGAGGAGACTTAAGCTCCCTACAATAGTTTGATCAAAATAATAGTTATAGAATTAAAATTCCCAAACGATAAATAATTATTTATTCTACTGGTTCTCCTCGGGCAATCCTCCTTTGTGTTGCTCATACGGATCCGCTTCCCTTAGGTGGGACTTGAAAAGTAGGGAATGAGCGAAAGCCCAGCAAGTACGCAAACGATGTTCCTAAAATAGGTTTGAAGATTTCAAAACATGCTATGGATTTGTATTGTAACAACTCAGGAATTCAAAGTCACCACCGCAAAACATTCTTCAATGTATATATATATATGAAACTTCAGAAAAGGTTTTCAAATCGGAGTATAATCATCAAGGAATTCTTTTGCATCTATCACAGATATTTCATTACTTAGGTGTGTTGCGGTCAGCGTACGAGCCCCCCTGACTAGGGTGCGAAATCCCTCATACACCTGAGATAATAATTTGTGGATGTAAGGGCGAACCACCGGCAACAGTACTGTGCATCAACGTACAACCCCCGTTGACCAGGGCCTGGAATCCCACATTCCCCGGTTCGATATGGGGCACATCAACCAAGCCAAGCTTCATATCTCATTCAACATGTAATCAATGTAAATTTACTATTCACATAACATTGCATGGCATTCTTTTTAACTAAATTTCTCGTCAAATGATTTAGCAATAAAACATGTGGAGAACAAGACTTTAAAAACTTTCATTTGATCAAATCATATATACACATATATGCTTTGCAAATAACATATACAGAGGAACATGGCATGAGTACTTACCTCACTATACAACTGGTTCTTGTACTTGCTCAGAAGCCGGTCCTAGCTCACGTTTATCGAATCCTAAATAACAAACAACACAGATGTTACTTATTGTCGCTTAAGCATGCCTAGATGTTAAGTTCCCTTAAGTGAGTGAAATTTCCGAAATGCCCATAAACTTGTGTAAAATTACCTATTTACCCTTGATACCTAACGTACCATTGCACACCCAGAAATAACCCAAAAATATTTTTTAACCAACTAGGTGGGTTTTTCGGACAAGAATGGCCTTTTTGGAAATTCTCTGTTCGGAATCCTAAATCACTCCTTAAATTAAGCGCTAAGGTTCTTATTTCAAAATATATCAAATGGCACCGAAATATTACAAATTTTGAGACGTTCAAGTGTCTCAGTAAGTTCAGCTCACTATAAAATTTCTAGCTAGAAATGAGCTTGTTTACTATACTAAACAATTCAAAAACCTGGTTTTAAAATAAAATCATTTCAGACGCTTCACATGCCCAGAACACTCCCAGAAAATTCCATATCAAAGCTTTCACAAAAATAATGGCAGTTTTAGTTTTGTACTTTGGCTAAATAAATCTATAAATAGCCCAAAAAAATTAAAACAGGGACTGCCCACTATTAGTTTACTATTCATCATCTCACGGCCATCATGACAGCCTCTCTCTCTCTCTCTCTCTCTCTCTCTCCACCACCCAAAACCTAGCCCTAATTCCCTTTCTCTCTTTCTCTCTCTACACTCCACACGCTCCACCACCACCATGGCTGCCCATGCCATGGCAGCCCCCTTTTTTTTTCCTCCCCTCTCCCTCATCACGCACACCCTCACATTCACGCCCACACCACTCCTCATGGCTGCCCTACGTACGGCAGCCCTTCCCTCTCCACTTCCTCCCTCATTCGCACACACCATCACGCACATACTATCACACCAAGGCTGCCCCATGGCAGCCCTTCCCCCCTTTTTCCATTTCAGCAGTCCCTAAAGCACCATTACACAGGCAACAACACCACACTAACAGCCCCTCACCCGGCTACCCTCACAACAACCAGTGGCGGAACCAGGATTTCATCCCAGGGGGGGCTAAAAATATATCGAAGGAGATAAATATTTTTATAAGTAAAATAGCACACAAAAACAAAGTGCACTTTTCGATAATACACAAAACATACTAAAAAGCATCTAAAAGGTCTTATTAAGTTTCATGAGAGCCACTAAGGACTCTTTACAACACAAAAGAAGAGAATACAAAATACGCATTTCAGTGTTTACAAACGGAGACTCATTCTTATTAGACTTTAATAACTTTTCCACCTTTGGTTTCTTTTGATAGAACCTTTCCATTCTGAAAAAAAATAAATTTATTTGAAGTATCAATCCATCAATTATCAATCAAATAACCTAGTTAATTACAAATATTTTATTCTTTTACTTTTCCAATCATGTTTTATTATCGTGTTAACCTAATTAACATAATTTCAACCCACCATTCAACTAAATCACATATCCGACATCTCAATCCAATTGGATCCCATCCTCCATCAACCATCTCAATTCTCAAATGCTCAATACACAATTAACAACATATAATCAGCATGAAAATAATCTCAATTTTTAAATGCACAATTAACACAACCTAAAATTATCAATCAAATAATCAATGCTCAAATGGGATAAAAATCCAATTGGGTCCCATCCTCCATCAACAATCTCAAATCTAAGTGCTCAATGCACGATTAACATCCATAAAGCATCAATTAATAATCTAAATTATCAAATACACAACTAACAACCTAAAATTATTAATCAAATAATCAATTCTCAATAGCAAAAGAAATTGTTCACAATGCACACTGACCTCAGTCCTCAGAAATTAGAACGGCGTCGCCGGAGTTGGGTGGGGACTGGCCAACTTAGAGGTGAACTTAGATCTGCCAGATCTGATCTGGCCGGAGTCGCCGGAGTTGGGTGGGGACTGGCCGGAGTTGGGGTGGGGACCGCCGGACTGGGGAGGCCTTCGCCAATCACCGGCTTCGCACTTCGGAATCGGGGGACGGCGACCGGTGACAGCGGGTCAGTGGGTGGTGCCGGAGTGCGGCGAGCCTCAGTGGCTCAGTGGCTGAGAGAGCCGACTGCCGAGAGAGGAGGAGAGCTGCCGTCTGCCGAGCTGCTGTCTGCCGGCGGTGAGCCGGTGTCCGCCTGTCCGGTGAGTCGGTGACTGTGAGAGTGAGATTGTGAGAGCCGGGCGAGAGAGGATGAAAGAGAGAGAGAGAGAGAGAAAGGAAAAGTTACAAATGAAAAAAAAATACTATATATATATATTTTTTTTTTTCTTCAAAATCTGAGGGGGGGCTATAGCACCCCCTCGTACAAGCCTAGTTCCGCCCCTGACAACAACAGCCCTTTCTTATCTCTTTTCCACCTCGCGCACACACAAAATCACAGCAGCAGTAGCAGCCCCTTTTGTTGTTGTTTCCCCCCATTCTTTTCACCCCTTTCACGCATAAAAACACCCATACGCACTGCCGAAAACAGCCTTCACATAGCTGTCCTCGGCAATCCCCTTTTTCCCCACGCCGTTACCCGCACTTCACCAATAATACAGCCCCATCACACACAGGATACCTCTGCTGCTTCTCATCCCCTTCTCCTTTACACATAAATACATGACACAATTAAGTCCTACCATGTCTTCCATCACATGGTAGCCCCACTACACAGCCAAAATACCTACAAACCTTGTCCAACACACGCACTACACTAAAAAAAACATAGCAATCAAACACCCACGGCTCCACTTCAAATTAGCATAAAAACCCATTCCAATTATTCATTTTGATGGCTAATTAGGCAAGGATCATACCTGGGATTTTCAGCCCTAATGCTCTCCTTGCTTCCTCCTCTCTTTCACTCTCTAACTTCACGTAAAGAAGAAAAAAAATAAAATAAAACTGAAGTGGCGGCTGAAATTTTTAGTTAGTGTTTATCTACTAACCCTAGAAAGACTTTGCTTAAATACCCTTAGACTTGGTTATTTTTCTCAATTTCACCCGCACCATTTTTTTTTTGACTAAATAAAATTCCGAGCATTACATGATAGGTTTGACCTTGATGTTACCACTTAAAAATGAATCGTTGAGTATTCGTAGGACATGAATTTTGGCGCAGAGGTTATGCCATGCTCCGCTATTACGATGTTGGCTACTGAGAATTACGTAGTGAAAATGTAGTGCCTAGGCATTGTATCGTGACATACGAGGCCGGGATTCTTTTAGCAAGAGGAGAATGTAATACTCTGGCCACGAATTAGGCTTACGGTAACCTGGTATGAATCTACTTGCGTTTTTAGCGACCGTTCTCACAATTTACACAATTTAAGAGGATAAGTGGTGACAGTGTTAAATGTTAAGATGTTCTAGCGTGGTAGAGATTGTGATTAAAGAGTATTGATATTTGAAGTAATCTTTCTCAGTGGGTTAAAGTGTGTTAAGAGCAAATCTATTAGTGTTGTGCTTCTAGGCCTGAAGATATTTGAAATTGTATTTGGGTGGTTTGTCAAATGTCTAAATGTATCTAGGTCTATCAGTACTCGATGTGTTATGACCGTTTATGCTGGAAATCAGACATGATTAAGAGTATAATATTTCGAGGACAACAATCTCAGGTACGTTCAATTTCGAGGACAAAATTTTTATTAGTGGAGGAGAATGTAATACCCCGAACCTTGATATTATCTAGCCGATTAATTAAATTTTTAGCGACGATTTTTCATACGCAATATGTAGGTCGATTTGCATAGACAATATTTTGTTGGTAACCTTTAGCGACTAAATTTTTAAGAACCATAAGTTGTAATTATTGATAGCCATTATAAGTGATATTGATTGAGTTCTTTAGTGACAAGTAGCGTAAATGATATTTTTGGAGACCTTTAGCGACCAATTGGTGAACATTAGACATTATGATTCTTAGCGACTTTTTTTTAGAAAACCATACGTTATAAGTTAGCAGATGCAGTTATAAGTAATACCAATTTAAGTCTTTAGTGACGATTGGCTTGACCAAATTTTATCGGCAACTATTAGCAACGATTAGTAAAGCATGGTTAGTAAATAAATAAATAAATAAAATTCAAAATCTTATTTATTTGAAATATTAGTGTCGACCATTTATTTTGGAAAGAGTGGGAACCAAGGAGGAAATTAGGGAGATAATTAACCTACCATTAGAGGAAATCTTCGGTTACAACTTAAAAAAGAGAAATAGCATTTGCTCTTCGGTTACAATCTACAGAGAAGAGAAGAGAAGAGAAGAGAGAGAGAGAGAGAGAGAGAGAGAGAGAGCATATTTGCTCTACAGTTACAGAGAAACAGAGTAGAAAAATGAGAAAGGAGAAAAGACAAAAGACAAAAGGGAAGAGAGAGAAGAGAAAGAGAATTACATAGAGAAGGGTGTGTGTTCGCCTTTGTGGCTTTGCTAAGTGTTACCCACCACTGTCTGTGTGGCTTTGCTAAGTGTTTTCACTGCCTGTGTGGCTTTACATCCACTCATGATCAATATCGTCAGCATCGTTTATAGTGTGATTGAAATTGTTTCTGTCTATATTTGATTTAAGGGATTGAGTTGAATCTCTTCCCTTATCGTTTTTGAAGTGAATCTGATAATCGTTTGTATTCCCTCTCCTAGATTTTTGAGCGGCCTTACTGGGCTCCTAAAAGCTCATCCCTTTTTCTATTCCTTTCTGCAGGTAATAAACGTCTGTAGATTTTCTGGATTTGGTTAGAGCCTGACTATGGTAATGGTTTAAATTTTTATTATTTTATTTACTTAAGCCCCTGCGAGGGAATCAGTGTGTAATCTATTTAATTGAGTTCATTAATTTAGTTTTGCATTTAAGAACGATTAGTTGAGAATTTGAATTATTGTAGAAGCTTTGATAGAGATATTTATTGGGGTTTTCTTAGAGAAATTTAGATGATTTTATAATTAAGAATTGATCGATTGATTGGCTAACGCTCCAGAAATTATGGGGTGTTACAGCAGGTTACATTTCTGGGACATGTGGTGTCCAAGGATGGAATAGCTGTCGACCACTCTAAGATTACGGCGGTGACTGATTGGCAGAGGCCTAGTACTGTTAGTGAAGTGCGAAGCTTTTTGGGATTGGCAGGTTACTACCGTCGATTTGTAGAAGGTTTTTTTAGTATAGCTATGCCTTTGACTCAGTTGACTAAGAAGCACACCCGATTTGTTAGGAATGAGGATTGTGAGGCTAGTTTTCAAAAACTGAAGGAGAGGTTGGTGTCGACACCTGTATTGACCTTACCATTTGGTTCTAGAGGTTTTGTGATATATAGTGATGCCTCAAAGAGAGGTTTAGGTTGTGTTTTAATGCAGCATGGTAAGGTGATTGCCTATGCTTCTAGACAGCTTAAGCTTTACGAGTAGAACTACCCTTCCCATGATCTTGAGTCAGCAACTATGATATTTGCTTTGAAGATATGAAGGCACTACTTGTATGGTGAGACCTATGAGATATACACTGACCATAAAAGTCTTAAGTATATTTTTACCCAGAAGGAGATGAACATGATACAGAAGCATTGGTTGGAGCTTTTGAAAGACTATGACTGCACAATTCACTATCACCCTGGTAAGGCGAATGTCGTGGCCGACGCACTTAGTAAAAACAACACAGGAAACTTAGCAGCACTGATCACTTGTCAACCGCAGCTGTTGGAAGACATGAGGAACTTGAATCTTGAGATTAGATGGCAAGATGGTGGAGAGTACTTGGCAGCATTACAGGTACAACCTAACTTGATTAGCAGGATCAAGGAAGTTCAAGATGGAGATTCTGATATAGCTCGCATTATTGGGAACATTAACAATGGGAAGCAGTCTGAGTTCAATTCAGAGTTGACGAACACGATGTGGTTTGGTACTGAAAGAGACTTTGTGTACCTGCTGATATGTCCTTGAGAAGGGAGTTATTATCAGAGGCTCATAACCCTAGTTTCTCTATTCACCCAGGAGGAACAAAGATGTATCATGACTCTAAGGAGCATTTTTGGTGGACCGGCATGAAGTCGTATATAGCAAAATTTGTCTCTCATAGTTTGGTCTGTCAGAGAGTGAAGACAGAGCATTAGAAGCCTGGCTGACCACTTCAGCCACTTGAGATTCCAAAGTGGAAGTGAGAGCATGTAGCAACTGATTTTGTGGTAGGCTTACCGAGGACAGCCAATGGTCTTGACACTATTTGGGTTATTGTTGATAGGTTGATAAAGACTACACATTTCTTTCTGATCCGAGCTACAACACCATTATCTGGGCTAGTTTGATTATATATTGATGAGATAGTGAGGTTGCGTGGGGTACCGTTATCAATAGTGTCAGATTGAGATCCGCATTTTACTTCAAAGTTCTGGAGGATTTTTCAGAATTATATGGGCACCAATCTCCATTTCAGCACCGGTTACCACCCACAGACAGATGGGCAGTCTGAACATACCATTCAAACACTAGAAGATATGTTGAGGGCTTGCACACTAGACCTTAGTGGTAGCTGGCATAATTATTTACCTTTAGTTGAGTTTGCCTACAATAACAACTATCAAGCAAGTATTAAGATGGCACCATTTGAGGCATTGTATGGACGGAGGTGTAGGACTCCATTATGTTGGGATGAGGTAGGAGAGAGACGGCTATTGGGACCATAGTTGGTACAACTGACTATGCGGAAGGTTGATGTGATATAAGAACGTCTCAGAGCTGCCCAGGACAAACAACACAACTATACATCTCACCGTCACCGTGAACTTGAGTTAGAGGTAAGTGATCATGTGCTTTAAGAGTTTCACCTTGGAAGGGGGTGATGCATTTCGGTAAGAAGGGCAAGCTTAGCCCAAGGTTTGTTGGGCCATTCGAGATTTTGGAGAGGATCGGTCCGGTGGCTTACAGAGTTGCATTGCCATCAGAGCTTTCACACGTTCATAATGTTTTTCATGTTTCAAATATGAGGAAGTACGTTTATGAGCCGACACACATTGTGCTATACGAGCCTTTTTCAGTGCAAGAGGACCTTTCTTATAAAGAGCAACCAGTTGAGATTCTTGACCATCGTGATCAGGTGTTAAGAATCAAAGTAATTCCTTTGGTTAACGTTTTATGGCATAACCATGAAATTGAAGAGGCCACTTGGGAATCTGAAGAATATATGCAACGTACTTATCCGCATCTTTTTAGCGCCTCATGTACATTTTAATTCCGAGGATGGGATTTTATTTAGGGGGGAGGATGTTAGACCCGCATAATTAAATGCTTATAAAAAATAAAAAGTTGAGAGAGAGAGAAAAAATTAAATTAGACAGTTTGGGGACGTAATGGATATTTTGAAATTATAATTGTTATATATATATATATATATATATATATATATATATATATATATATATATTAGGTATATGAGGACTTACCATATATTCCTAGGAGTAAAAGAAACTTCAGAGCCTCCAGAGAATCCCTAGGAAGAGACATTTTATAGATCTTGATCATTACTTTGAGGTAAGCTTATTTTTATTTTAGAGTTGAGGTTTGGGGTAAGAACCACCTAAAAATATTGTGATTGTTAGAATCTAATTTAGAATTTGGGTATTTTGATATTAGGGCTTTTGGTATAATTGGATTTGAGAGGATCAAGACTTTGAGTAAATTGCGCAATCAAAGGTAAGTGATTACTTTTGAATATCTGAATCGGTGTTGGATGGATGATCCATTAAATGTTTTAATTCTTTAATTTAGATCAATTTATGTGCTGTCTCTGTGTAATTTCGGCTCAAATTTCTACTGTTTCTAACTGTCTCGTTTCTTTGCATTGCACTGTTAGTCATCAGATTTCTATCAGCTTTCTAATGTGTCCTATTGCCTCAATTTCTGTGTTTGTCATCAGATTTTTTAAACGTCGGCTGCTGACCTGTTTTATGTACTCTTTTCTTTCTTTTAATTTGAATCTGCAGCCTTCATCATCTGTGTCTTGTTTTGCATGCCCTTAATTTTACTTGGTATTGTATCATCACGGCTGGGTGATGCTTCTGCCATTGTAAATACAAATCATGCATAACCAAACCATGCTCATGCATGTGTTATTTTTTTTTTCTTTGTCATTTGTCTTGATTTCCATCAAGTTTAGTCTACAATCATATGGTTCATTGGATTGGACAAGAGAAAAGCTATTGGTTATTTTACTTAATCTATTATCCCATTTTCACGTTCACGTGGTATCAAATTCTTTTCGGTCATAATTTGCTTGTAGAAATTCTAAGTTGGTTGATTTCATTTCTATTAAATGTATTTTTTTTCTCTTCTTCGTTCTTTGTCGATAAAAATATATTCCTGAGTAGTTTCTACAATTATTGAAATACTCAACTTGAACTGTTCCGTAGATATCCATAAAGTTCTGCCACCAGACTTTGCATAACTAATCGATAACACTTTTTGTGAGCCATGTCACAGTGTATGTAACGCTTCTGTTTTTGACTTACGTGGATTGGAACGTGGCTAGCTCAATGTGATGAGTTAGAGATTCCGATCTTATTTTCTGAACCTGGTTTCGTGTGTCAGTGATGGTATGTGTGACCTTACTTTGAATGGCTCTCCAGTGTCTGTCTCTGTACAAAAATATATTTTGGCATTTTGAATTCTTTTGTGTATCTGTTCAGTTGAAATTCTGTATGTCTGCAATTTTGTTTTCTCAGACATTTTGTATCCTTTTGATTGGTCTGTCGAGCGACCTTACTGGGCATTTGACTCACTCCCTTATTATTTTCCTTTTAGTTGATCAGTAGGTAAGATTGGATTACAAGGCTAGTTGTGTGAGTGAGAGCTATCGATTTTTATCTCAGAATCAGTATTAGTATTAGATGTAATAATTAAGACAATTGAATTTGTTTAGATTTTATTTTGGAATTCCGTGTCGAAGTAATTTGGATTATATAAATGCTTTAGACCACTATGACCATTAATGATGTATCTTCGGGATTAATTAGTAGATGCTCTGAATAACCACTTGGGAGACTTTTGATATTTTGAAGTTTTCTAACTTCGTTTATTTAACGCTCTGAAAATTCGGGGCATTACAGGATGTATGTGGTTGTGGTGATTAATGATAGGGAGAAAAGAAAGGAGATGGGTGTGCATGCATGATTGTGTGTTCAGTCTTTATGCATGAAATTATGTGTGCATTAGGTGTGTATTTGTTGGTTTTGATGTGGGTGTGCTTTGCAGTGTGATTGTGTGTGTATAATGTTGATGTGGGTGTGCTTTACAGTGTGATTGTGTGTGTATAATGTGCGTGCATGCAGTTTGAGTGTGGATGTGGGTGTGTGTTTTTGTGCGCGTACAATGGGATAACGCATGTTCAGTGTGTGTGGGTGTGCATGTAGTATGTGTGTGTATGTATGCGCGCGCCCCCTGCATGTGTGCATGCAGTTTTGCACCCGTGTGAGTGTGTGAGCGCGTGCGTCAACGCAATGTGGCTGTGGTGACAGGTGATGGGGATGGGGAGGATAAGGGGGAGAGGAGGGGGGCAACCCGTGGTGCGTGTGGGGTAGGTGTTGTCAAAATGGTATTTTAGTCTTTAAAGGGTGACAAACAATTTTCATAAAAAACAAGATTAAGTTAGAAAGAATCCGTTCCATATGCACAAGTTTCAAAAGTAGAAATAGATTTCATATAACTTTTTGAATAAGAAAGGGACCAAATTGAACATGGCATTTGTAAAATGAGCCAAAAGTGTTTTTTTCCCCTTATTATGTAATCTATTATATTTGTACTTAGATTTGGTTAACATCTTCTATGCATTCCAAAACTATAATATTATTTTCTTGAATTTTTATAATTTTAAAATATATTAAATAAGTGGTAAATATCGAATAATCATAAAATAACTTTCAACTTGATGAACTCGTTTATCTCCTTTTTTTCACTTAATTATTAACTATTATTCTTTTCGTGCATAGCAGTGACGAGTTCCAAGTTTGGCCGCCCGACACTGACCAAAGAAGCTTTCTACTTAAGCGCGAGATGCCACGTGGCTTCTTGTAGCTAGTCAACACGGCGAATTGGCCAGCTCCTCTGTCGCTTTAGTTTGTGGAACTTGAACCATTGTTATTATTCAAACCAAAAACGCTGGCCCCACAGTTATTTAAAAGAGGCAGAAAGTGGTTGGACGTAAGACTTATTTGCAGTTCAGAGAGAGAGAGAGAGATAGAGAGAGAGCGCGAGAGCGAGAAGATGTCTACGGTAACAATTCCTCCGGTGCTAACTTCCCCTCGCGATGATGCCATGCAACTGTACCGCGCCTTTAAGGGTATTCATTATTCAAACCCCTCTTTTCCCTTGCTTTTCTCATGTATGATTTCCTTCTGATGCGTTACTGTAGTCTATCCTGCATGTTCGGTAATGTACATACTCGCAGATAGATGGTTTGGATGCTTCACTGGTGGAGATTTAACCGGGTTAAACAAATTGGGCTCTTTTAAAATGAACCCATCACTAATGCAAATATCGCTAATTAAAATAGTAATTATGCTCAATGGTGACTTTGCTTGCACTTTAGGAGTAGTTATGAACGACAAAGTTGTAGAAATTTTGTTTTTTCTTTTAACTAATTTGAGTAAGCGCGTCGAATTGAATGATTGGTGCTTAAATCAAATGAATTTTCTGACTCATATACTTCTATCGATTTACGCTTTCATACATGAACAGTTTTACTAATGAGAGGGTGGCGTTGATAGTTTGCGCTAAAATGGAGCATGATTTTAGGGGATGCCACCTCTTATGAGTTACGTGATTTGTTTTTCTTGCATGCATAGGTGGTTTGGATCCTTACTATTGGTAGAAATTTAGCTGGGGTAAAGAAATTTGCTTTTCAATTGAACCTATTATTTCATCATTCATGGAAATGTCAGTGATTAAACTTGCTAGCTATGATGGATGGGGTATACAAGATTCATGTTTAGGAGTTGTGAACCAAATACTTAGGGTTCTTAAAGTATAATAATCCGAGTAAATGCGTTGAATTGAAAGGTTGGTGCTTAAAGTAATGAAATTTGTAACGCATAATACACGATCACTTAATTTGTTTACTGATAATTTTCAAACTGAAAAGTCTAGCATGAATAGCTTTACTACTGAGACGGTCATGTCATGCCACTTTCCATAAGATCACTCTGAATACGTTATATTTACATAGTGCATCTACAAGTTTAGAATAGTTCATCCGATCCCATATATTCCTTAATGTCACTTCCCTATACATCCCTCTCTAAGGCCTGGTAAAATGAATATGGGAAAAGAAGAGCCATATTTTGGGGCATTTTGGTGTTTACTTTGCCATTTTATTGATGCATTTTTTCCATGTTATTTATATTTCTACAAGCATGGAATTATGGAATTGTTCATGCAGCCGCATCCTTTCCTTAACGCCACTTCCCTATGCGTCCTCTTCCAGCTTTTCCTTTACAAGTCTCAGTTGTGGTCCTTGTGGATGAGATGTGTGGTTGGCAAGTTTGGGAATGGAGTTCGCCCTTGCGTCGCGTTAGGCAATGAAGGACTATGGATGTAATTTGTGGGTGGCTGTCAGTAAGGAATATGTTCAGTTTCAGAATTTCATCCATTTTGCCATTATAGACAGCACTATGGTGAGGTTTTGGTTGGATAGCAGGTGTCTTGACCAGAGAGGCGGATTTAAACAAGACAACACTATCCCATGTTGTTCTTGATTGCTTGCCAAAAGGAGGTGATGAATGTGCTTTTGACCTCAGCAGGGACCATTCTATAAAACCCATATTAGGAGAAGTTTACAAGATCAGGTAAAGGGTGCGGTAAAATAGCACTCAGAAATAAGGCTAAGAAAAGCAATTTGAAAGTTGATCTCTTTTTTTTTTTTGGGTGGGTTGATTGTAGAGTAGCATATCATTATAATTTATAGCGCGAAAAGGAAAAAACGGAGTAGTAGTAAATACAATGCAGCCTTTAATTAATGAATAACGAAGGATTCCCAGATAAGTGGTCAAGTGGCCACTCGTATTGCACGGGACTTTGCCCTAGTCTACATGAGCAGCTTTTAAATTGGCATCTTGATTTTGTAAATAGTTTGGACACAATGTAAAAACAATTTTAGTTCTTCGGTCACTACAATTAGCAAAACGCATATGTATATATCCAGTGGTGTAGACAGAAACATTGCACAAGGGGGGCACTTAAGGAACAAAAAACTAAACTTGAATAATGAAAATGTAATTGCTCACTAAACCCCCCAAATGGGTATGGTCAAATGGGCATAGGTGGAATGTTTTTGCAATGTTATTGGTAGCGATTTCATAGAATCGTTCCAAGCCCGCGGCCGAATCCTCAATTTTTTAGGTTAATTTATGTTCCCACCATTCCCTCTTTTCACAAAAAAAATTCGACAGATAAGATAAAGAACTTACGAGAAAAAGAACACATTTTATTTTTAATGTATTGGACACTTTTAAGGCTACTAAAAATTAAGAATTCACTAACTAAAAAATGTCAAATTACTACTATTAATAAAGACAAAACGAGTCAATTTGATTGCATGAAGATTAGGCATTTCTCTGTTGGTACCTAATTCTATCCAAAACACCATCATATCCAATAGACTAGTATATAAATCACAAATGGTAAAAACACGTTATAAAGATCCAAAATTTTTGAGGACTCTTTGCCATGGTTAATTCTAATTATAAACATTGGCAACAAAGCCAATTTGACAATGAAACAAACAACAGGGCCGGTGACCCATCTATCTCTATCTGGATCTTTGTTCTATGTTATCTCCCCTCTCTGAAATCTAGATTTGGAAAAGCTGAAAAACTAAGAAAGGTGAAGAGAAGGAAAACATAGGTGGATAGAGAAGAGATGAGATACTGGGTTGAGATGACTGATATAGAGATATCAAATTGGAGTATGCCAGCAGATGATGATGTATTGAGCAGGGGTGGGCAGCAGTTCAAAGATCCTAGCTTCTCTTCTTACTACCTAGGTGATACCTACCTGGTTGTTCAAGGAAATCTTTGTCGCTTCCCCAAGTAGTTTCCTGAGTGTTTTGATTTCCTAACCAAGGACAGGCAACTTTGGATCTGAGGTTGTACTAGACTAAATGCAAGGGAGCCTGTGTCTACAGAGACCTTCAGATGTATTTGCTTAAGAGATTACTCAATTGAGCTGTGTGGCTTAGTTCTTCCTGTGTTAATCCAACATCTATGGAAGGAAAGGTGGTATTTGGTCTCTTGCCATGGTCTTCTACCCTGTACAGGCACTGTGTTGTAAAGCTACAAAGGTAGGGAAGGTGAAGACTTGGACAACAACAGGTGGGAACGTGCCCCCTGCTACCTCCGCTTCTGATCTATTAGAGCTGATTCACTAACAACGCCAGTAAGTTCCCTAAGTTGCCGATGCTGATCAGGCCGTCTATACACTATTTGTAGACTGTCAATATCTTTTTCTCCTTTTTCTTTTATAGTCTGTCCGCTCAATAACACTGGACGAGTCTTTTTACTCTTTTATCCCTGTGTTTGCAACAACCGAAAATTGAATTACGTCGTGGGTGAAGCATCACCAAAGTTCTCATTGCACAAGCATCTCATCCATGACAGCTTGGCTTGGCAGTGAATCAGGAAAGAGAACTCAGTTCAGTAACAAGACCGTTGCCTCCATATTGCAGACTCACCACTAGCTCGACATCACAGACCAGCCACCCCAGCCACATCCCCCCACGACCGCATATTACCAAAACCACTACATTACCACGACAGCACCCTCACATCCACTACCACTGCCGCATCTAACAGCGACCACCGCTGCATCCCACATCCCCCACAAACAAAATCCACCTCGCCGCATGAACCAACCACCGCCCACCACCGGACAGGCACCCACCACCGTCTGATCCACCCACCACAACTTCCTCGATCGGACAAAAACATGACCTCCTCCTGATGCCGCCCCTCGAACTCCTCCTGATGTTGCCCCTCGACCTCCCCATCCCGTCGCCCCTTCACCTCTGACCTCTACCCCACCCAATTGACTGCGGCATGCCATTGCCATGGTTGTCGCACTGCCATGGGTCCGTGTTGGTTACGGCGCCGATGAACATGGGATTGTTGATGAAATTAACACATATGAGATTAATCTAATTGCAGTAGAGGCTAATGGTGGTAGGTAGTGAGATCGGAGCGGTGGTAGGGCTAACAATACTTATGGTGTGTATTATAGTGGTGGTTGTGGCCATCGTTGTGGCCGTGGTGGTGTGGTGGCAGCAATAAAGAGAGAGATTGGATCGCAAATGGATCGGCGGATGGTGGTGGTAGGAACACTGTTGGGTTGGTGGGTGCATAGTCAGGTGGTGGTGGTTCGATGGTTGGGTTCGAGGAGCTGTTGAGACGCCCTCGTTGTGATCATTGAAGAGTGCTTGGTCAGTCACCGTAAATGAGGATGGATAAATCTGTTGCGATGGTTTTTTTGGGTACGATGTTTTTTATGGTCCTGGTAGATCTGGTCCGCAAAGCGACATTTTTGTCACGTATATTGTCCGCTACATATTGTAATGGACACAGAAAATTTGGGTTTAAAAAAAAAGATCTCGGTTGTCCATTAATTGCGGATGGACGACCACCTTGGCGTTGTCAAGTTAATTTCCTTGTCAGCGTTGACAAGTTAAGCTTTTTGCCAACGTTGTCAATGGATCAGCTCCTATAGTTATCTATATCTATGTAGTATGTGTAAATAGATGTATATGCATGTATGTCTCTTTTTGGGGCTCAAGACGACTAGATTTTGCATTATTTTCTGTGTTCGATAAGTAATTGTGATCTCTTTTCGTCTTGTAGAGTTTCTCATGGATCTTAAAGTAGTTATCCAATTCGCCCCGAAAGTGAGAACTAATAGTATATGTGCTAATCATATCTTCAAATTTAATTACTCCCTCCTTCCCAAAGAAAAATTGCTTGATTTTGATTTGCCACGCGTATTAAGGATATAAGTGATATATTGTGTGTTTTTCATTCTACTCAGGAGAGGGCCAGGTGGGGGTGGGTGGGTGGGGGGGGGGAATGCGTCAGGAGAGAGAAAATGGGTTGGTGGAGGGTTAAATGTGGAAAGAGAAATAGAATAAAAAAGTGTACAAAGGATAAACATTGAAAAAGCACCTATATAATCTTTCTGAATTTGGAACATGAGCAATTCTTGTAGGACAGTTCGAAAAGGAAATAAGATCAATTTTTTGGGACGGAGGGAGTATTTTATATTATCATAGCATTTGTCACATGGAAATATTTGCAGGAACTAAGACACCGAAAATGTAGTACTTCATGCAATCTTTTCTTCTTGGGCAGCACATTCATACTAACTCTGTAAACTTTTGCACCCATCAAGAACTTTTACCATCACTTTATATATCACTAAAAAGAATGAAAGGTGAGTGTACTTCTAGCCTTGTCTGGTCTAGGACATTAATGGAATAGAGTTCCTGTCTTCTCAGACGTCTTTGTACCTCTTGCAGTCTTTTTTGGTCTCCCAGTGAATCGAAGGGCATACCGTCTTGTCTGTGGAAAGACATTTTACATACATCTATAGTGATGGCATGGATATAAATTTCGCATATTGATATCAGCATTGCATTCTATGAATGTTTTTTTATACAAGTTTGTTGATGACTTTGAAGCTATGTGGTGGATTTTCAACTATTCTTTTTCTTTTAGGATTTGGCTGTGACACTGCTGCAGTCATCAATGTACTTGCACATCGTGATGCAACACAGCGCGCTCTCATTCAACATGAATATAGAGCTACATATTCTGAAGACCTTAACAAACGACTATCTTCCGAGCTTAGTGGAGATCTCAAGGTATAATGGGAGAATCAGATATAGGTTCCTTTGCATTCTTACTAGGATACTTAAGTTTAGTGCTAGCGTTAATTTTGTGTAACCGTCAAGTTATGATGAAAGGATCACCAGTAATTTGGGAAAAACAATCCCCCAGCCTCCCCTCCTCTCGTCCAGAAAATACACAACAGGAGAATAAATTGATGGAAAAGAAAAATGCTGGAACATTCTTATATATATTTTATATGCAGTTGCGCATGTCATAATTTATTGTCTTAATATTTCGTTTATGATTTCAGAGAGCGGTCCTACTTTGGATGCATGATCCGGCGGGACGTGATGCGACCATAGTGAGACAGGCTTTAAGTGGAAATGTGATCGATTTGAAAGCTGCTACTGAAGTTCTATGTTCCCGGACTCCATCCCAGATACAACAACTTAGACAGGTTTACCATGCATTATTTGGTGTATACCTTGAGCATGATATCGAGTTTCAAGCAACTGGTGATCACAAAAAGGTCAGAACTCTCTCTCTCTCTCTCTCACACACACACACACACAAACATACAAATGCATGAAAGAGCACATACTCGCTTATTGTATTTCGGGCACAACTTATGTTTTATTAATCGCAGAGTTGGACAAGTTTCCAAGTATTTCTTTTATTTATCTTCTGGAGGTGTAAGGATTGGTTAAAAGATTCTCTCTCTCTCTCTCTCGGCACAAACAGATTTTCTTATGACCATGTGCAACACAAGACAATAACATGAAAAGGAAACATTATAGGAACATGTCCTGCTTGTAATAAAACAATTGCCTGAGCATCAAGACTAAGTGCTACCGGCCCACCCCTGATACATCTAGCACGATACTCTACCGGGTATGGTGTTAGAGGTGGGACTTATACTCTCAATGGACTTGATATTCCTTCTCCTCGAAGGTGTCAAGGTCCTTTTAGTTGCGCTCCACGATAATTTCCCCCTTTAGGGCTCTACATATGCAATCACTCCTTCATCGGTACGTAAACCTCGCTTACAGAACACCATTTGAATTCTTTTTGTTAAAGTACAAAGATAATGCACTTGTGCAACTACATGCAAGCCTGAGCTTTCACAGGAACTTCGGCTCCTTGAATCTTGGTGTTACGGGCACATTAGCAGAAGAGTACGCAGCATGAATGGTCATGTACACTTCAAAGCAGCAACTAGGATCTTGCAGATATTACTGCCACTTGACTGGTACGTATGATTTGTAGAGATTTTCCCTCTTTAAAAAGGGTTTTGTTCAGACTCCTACCCATTTTAGAGCTCACTTTGCCTCGGAAAGATTCAGCAGTCTTAATGCTACACATAGTTACGACCATGTAGCACATACACGGACACCGCGTCCGACACCTGACAGATTGATGAGGACATCGGACGCCACAATATCTAGAATAACAAATTTCTGAGGCCGCGGGACCGTGCTAACCTTTTTTTTATGTATATTATGTATGGACATGTTTATCAAAGTGACAAGTACATTCCTCCCTCATGTATAGAAAAACACCAACTAATAAACTACAAATAAAAGTCATACCTGAAATCAAGTCACTATAGGTAACAAGATAGTGCAAGATTCATAAAAACAAGCCAAAAGGAAAGCATAAACGGCTTTCATTTCTTCGTTCCATGAAGATTCAACTAGCATCAACGGTGTCATCATATTCATTGTCCTTAGGACCTCCATTATCAACTTCGTCAAAGAGCCGTCTCTCTCTCTCTCTGATAGGCAAAAGTCGATTGGAAAAAAAGATAAGAATACAATCTACGAATGGGTTTTCCCTAGTCTTTTGATAAATAAGACAATCCAAATTCTTCATAATATTCCATCATGACCCTCAAATTAAGTTTAAAAATTTTCTGGCCCAAAGATATCAGACATTTTGCATAATTTGTTAGCTATGTTACATGGACCCTTCACTTTGGGGTGAAGGGGCGGTGTCGACACGACACGACGCCGACACGGGTACGGGAGCCGTGTCGGATCCGTCATCTGCCGGACGGATACGCCACGTCGACATTCCGGCAAGAGAGCGACGGTAAGGATCGAAGAAAGAAGAAGCTGTGAAGGTTTTTAAGAGAGAGAAGAAGAAGATCTCTGATGCTTATAAAAAAGGAACAAAAATATCTAAACCGAAGTAAAATGTATATTATCCAACCAAAAATGAAAGAATCTATTTATTTTGGACAGTAATTATATATAATTTATGTAAATTTTATATACACCCGTAAAAAAAATATTTAACACTCAATCTCATTTAAAATATTTTATGTATCTTAAAATTTTTAGTCGTGTCCCCGTACCCGTATCCAACTTTTGGACGGTGTCCACGTATCCTAAAATTTCGAAAATAGGCGAGTCCGACACTCGGACACGTACCCGATCCGGACACCGACACCGAGTCCATGTAACATAGGTTGATAGTGATCGCCATGAGGTGTCCAGAGGTGCTCGAGTGGTCTCCAGGTGTTGGTAGGTGTCGAGCACGATATCTCGGCCCATAAGAGGTGTCCATGCTTCCTAGGTTACGAGTCTTTATGAGTTTAGGATGGCACAAGAAATATCACCTCTCTCTCTCTCTCTCTTTGTGTGTGTGTGTCAAGCATGATATCTCGGCCCATAAAAGGTGTCCATGCTTCCTAGGTTACGAGTCTTTATGAGTTTAGGATGGCACAAGAAATATCACCTCTCTCTCTCTCTCTCTCTCTTGAACATGATTAACCTAGAGCCTCGCTTTACCTACCATCCCTTTTCTTATTTGATTTGGCGCAAAACACACTCTCTCTCTCTCTCTCTCTCTCTCTCTCGATGATTAACCTAGAGCCTCGCTTTAACTACCATCCCTTTTCTTATTTGATTTGGCGCAAAATACACGAACACCCCATCAACTATTGACTTGTGGCGAAGTCCCCCAAAACTTCAATTCGTGTCGAGTAAGTACATCGATTTAATTCAGCTTTAAAGCACTAACAAAATGTGAAAAAGGATGACTTTGCCTATAACCAACAATCCGTTTTACCATGCCAATCGCTAAAACTGCGATCCCGTCTCTAGGTCTCTCATTTTTCAATTTCTTTCTTTACCTTTACTTTAACCCAGACCAATAGCACCAACCCATAAAAATGTGTCATTGTGTCAGGGTATCACCGTTCCCTCTCCTTTTTTCCCCACCTCAAGGCTGCACCCTACTCACATCACCATTTTACAAAATCCTACTTTTCTCCAACCTCATCAATTCCACAGATACTTCGGTTTGATTTTTTTGGGTGACCCGTGAAAGATTTTGAGGTTTAGTATATAATAATAGCTTTGTGAAGGATATTAAGAATTTGTGGAAATGCAAATTCGAGGAAGATTTATTTATAACTTATGTCAGAAAAAAATGAGGAGAACTATATTAGTGAAGAATGGGAGAAAGATTTCCACGGTGTGGGAAAAAAAGTTGCAATTTGAAAGAGATTATGTATACATATTAATTTCTGTGTGCCTGCGTATATGAACCTACCATACTCTAACGCATGGATTCAATCTCCATTCCACTGCATCTTCTCGAGACCGAAAGCTTTAATGCAATGATGATTACTTGTTACATGATTTGGTGACCACTTAGGTTCGTTGGCCCGCGATGGTTGTCGACAGCTATGGCAAATCTGGACGGCTGTGGCAAATCTAGTAAGGTAAATTAGTAGACATTAGAATAGTAAAGCCCAATAAGGGGCATTTTTGTCTCAAAATTGCACATTTTGTCCACATGGTGAGCATGCCAATGCTTTTCATCCTTTTCTTTTACAGCTAACTAGTGCCACACTTAAGACAAGTAAAATTTATTACTTATTTCTTGAATACAACTTACCACTAAGGACTTATGAAAGAAGATATGATGACACAAAAGTAATGCAAGATAATGTAGAATATTAATCTAACTTATACTTTTCTCTAACTTCCTAATATTGATTGATATGCCTTCTCAAGCATTATCCTAGATGTTCCAATGCTCCCGCCCAAACTTATGGAAGTTTGATTCATAACTTCATGAGTTGACGAGAAATGACAATTGATTGTTGTGAGTCACCACTGAAAAAAACTTGAGCCTTAAATAAAAGGGTCATTCTAGACCATTGAAGTACTCCTCACGGCTAACTTTGTCCTCTCCGTCGGATGAAAGCCGTGCTAGTATTTGTTAGTTGTGGAACGCCAATTTGAATAAGAGAAAAAATAATAAAGAACCATATCTTTGACGGCAAAATAACACACTAAAGGTACTCTATAAACTTCTGTTGCAGTTTTTTATAAAAATGTATATTACAGAAATTGAGACTTGTGGCAGGTTGCAAGAAGAAATTGTGATTTGATGAACGATATTTTGAATAAGGAGAAATTTTTAATAGGATAAGTAGTACGAACAAGGAAGCGCGACGGGCGGCTAGAATGCCGCTCCCGGGCATAGCGGGGAGGTGATGGACGGAACTACCACGTAATGATCTTTGGCTCCGATAGCAACTTAAGTCAAATAAGTGGTATTTTTCATTCCTTGAATACAACTTACCTCGAAGGGCTTACGTAGGAAATGACAACAAATAAGTAATACATGATATTAATTTTACTTGTCCTCGTCTCTAGCTTCCCCTAATCTTACTTGATACGCCTTCTCAAGCATTACACCACATGTTCCCAAGAAGGGGGGGGGGGGGGAGTGTTCGGGGGGTGTTACCGTATTTTACCTTTTGATTGACCTTATAAGGGCAGCCCAGCCTTGAAATTCCTGGCATTGCAGGGTCCGGAACGTGCAGGAAAAATAACACAAGTACCCTTTAAAGCTTCATTGCGCTCATATCATGTGGTAACTTAAATATGCAAAAGCACTTTTATAAATTTGTTTGCCTGATTTATACCTTCTGCTGCAATTATACGGAGATAGTATGGTTCGACAAATATCCTGTTGTTTTATAAGAGGGTATGAACTTGCTTATAGCTGTGGCCACTTTGGATTTGGGGCCTTTACGCTATTGCTATTATGGTGCAAAAATGAGCTGACGTTGGTATGAAAGTTTCCAATGCATTGTCTTTTAATTCAATACTAAGCTGATTTGACGTCTATGTGATGGCAGTCAGGATTTTTGGTTTCATTGTTCCATTTATCTGTAACTAATTCAAATATGCTCGAACTTAGTTTACTGAATTGGATAAATGCTGGGAAATCTTTCTTTCAGGTCAATTAACCTGGCTGGAAAAGTTCCATATTGCTTCTGTTTGGCCTGAGAAATGCCGGAAACTCTTATAGTTGTTAGACAGGAAAATGGTTTTTTTCAAGTATCCACTGTTATAACTCCTTGCTTCCTCTTTTTCTTTTTGGTAGTTGCTACTTGCGTATGTAACTACACCGCGCTATGAAGGCCCAGAAGTGGACAGAATGGCTGTAGAGAAAGATGCTAAGGCTCTATTTAAAGCTGGGGAGAAGAGATTGGGAACTGATGAGAAGACTTTCAGAAGTATTTTCAGTGAGAGAAGCAGGGCACATCTGGCAGCTGTTAGTGCTGCTTACCATAATATGTATGGGAACTCACTAAAAAAGGTACACCTCACCCCCTTTTTCTATTTATTACTATCCTTGAAATTGTTGCTTGATGAAACGAACTTAATGCAGGCAATAAAAAGTGAAACATCTGGGACCTTTGAGTATGCCCTTGTCACTATCTTACAGTGTGCTGAGAATCCTGGGAAATACTTTGCAAAGGTATTTCCCATTTTACCTTTTGTGAATTGTTAAGTTCTAATAGTTAATGTACATTGCATGGAACTTTTTAAAATGCATCATGTACCCGTGTTGGACACTCTTTGGACTCTTTTCGTTTTATTTGCTTTTAAATGATGAAGTATCCAATTTTGAACATTGCCTACAGCCCTTTTTGGATTCTCACGGTAAGTGGTGGCCTTCTGTACTTAATCCACGTCCTCCTGGTCACCATGAAGCAGCCCCCAGCTCACTGAATAAATTCTACTTGTTCCATAACCTCGATGATTCCAGTGCCTGATCGCCTATTTATTTCTGTCTGCTGTATGTGACGGAACAGATAGGAAACGGGTTATAATCACGATAATGTGGTATCTAGCTCAAGATCCGTTCTTTAGACACTAAGCAAGTGTCCACATAATTGGCGGGTCATGGTAATATGTGTATGGTCCTAGTCTTGCCACACGGTGTCTTGTTATCGTCTTAATCTATCAAATTAAACACCAGGGTTTCCAAGTTTCAAATCACATTTGGGACCCCCCCACCCCCTGGGTTTCACGTGAAATACGAACGTGGTTGCAAAATTATTTTTAATAATCTTATGCGACAGGTTTTCCCATAACCATTATCATAGGAAGTCTTGTATGCCTATTCATCTTCTGAAGTAAAATTGGTGTGAAGTGGTCCCCCAAACATACCGTCTTGCTCTGCTTCCAGCTTCAATGAAACTAAAGCAAGGGTCTTGCAATTGTTATCGAACTTTTGCAGGTATTGCGCAAGGCAATGAAGGGCATGGGGACAGATGACACAACACTCACAAGAGTAATTGTGACTAGAGCTGAGATTGACATGCAGTATATTAAAGCAGAGTACCATAAGAAACATCGGAAGTCGCTAAATGACGATGTTCATTCAGAGACATCAAGCCATTTCAGGACCTTTCTTCTCTCTCTCTTGGGACCAACCCACCATTAAAGAAATGTCGGGAAGGAATCAACGTTGGGAGGTTTCTTTTGCTAGTGTCTTTCCTTGTCTGGTTTTCTACACATGCCTCGAAGTTTTCTTCAGTTGCAAGTGGCAACGGAGAAGTTTAGCATGTCTACTTGTTCAGTATCTTTGCTGCCGAGTTTGCCGTCTTTAGAAGTTATTCGACTACTAGTGTTGGTTGCAGTTGGAAGTCTCGTATCGTGTTGTAAAGAATTGAGTTACGGTTCTCTTTCGCTTGTGGTGCATTGATGATTTGATGTCTGTACAGTTGATATCTATATGTTATGCTTCCGTGCAGTTGCTCTACATTTTTGTCAATCCTACCCAAATTTGTATTGTCTACCTTATATGGGTTTTTTTTTGAGCTTATGACTAAACAATATGAAAGCAATATTAAAGGTTGTCAAGAACTCCATTAGTATGCCGAATCAGATATCGGTCAGGAACACGAAACGGGTGCAAAAATATCAAGTTTACGGTGTTGAAACGCAATGTTTCAGTTTTAGTTCTTTGGCTTGTGTGACGGAAAGCAATTTAGTAAGCATGAAGAAATTAATGATACTTATTTGTCTATTGAGTTGTTCTGCCGGATTGGTCGCCCATAATAATAGTACCTTGGAAACCAAAAAGAAGAATCTATTCGAGGTGGAAATGATGAGTACGACTGTTTTTACCTGTTGCAAGTTTTAGAAATATCTTGTTAACATCTTTGTAAAAAATATTAACAGCAATTTTAGGTTGAGAAGATATTTGGTGGTGGTATTAGATTGTAACTAGCAGTTTGCTAACTAAGCGATCTTGTAGAATACTGGAGCAGCAAACTTAAGTCATGGTTTATAATGTTTGACATAACCAGTTGTGCATCCACCTCCAGCAACGTTGCGGCTACTATCTCTGCCCAGTTTCTTGACGATCGGTGGTGGTGCAATGTTGTGGTGGTGCAGCATAGTGGTCATTACGGGTGTGGTGTTTTGCTGGCGGCAGCAATGGGATGAGGGAAAAGGCGGTGCCAGCAATGCCGACAAGGGGTAAGGTGGCAGGGTGGTGGGGGGAGGGGTTGGATGTGATGGGAAGGACCTATGGTGGATGATCAAAGGTAGAGAGAAAGCAGGTTTGAATTTCCTTTTTCCTATTTCATTTCGCATTTCTTTTAGTTACAGTTAACCATGGTTACAATTACAACTTGTCAATCTTGCTTAGTTGACACGAATTTTGTAGCCTAACATCATAAGTGCTGATAACGCGGTACTGACTTAATATTTTCTTAGATCTACTTGTTCAAAGCCTAATTTTATCATAGTCAAATTTAAATTGTCTGTCCTCCTTTGATTATCCCAGAAATGTCGTATGCCTCAAAGTCAATCACTGTGATCTCGTAACGCAGAATATTCATTACGAATTTAATCCATAAATCAGCATTATCAAGATTAGCAGTCGTATGTTGGGGGGGGTGTGTTTGTGTTTGTGAGAGAGAGAGAGAGAGAGAGAGAGAGAGAGCAACTGTATGATTGGATTAGCAAAAGCGGTATCCATCATTGGTTTAGCACTTAAACAGGAAATACCCCAAACGTAGAAAAACTCTGGAAACCATACAAAAGCTGCGATAAATAATATCACGCCACTGACTATAAAATGGAAAGTAGAGAAGTTCATTTCCATCTCATCTCTCTTACTTGCGCATTCTTTCCAGAGAAATCCTCTTTTTTTTTTTAATTAATTCAGCTTTCAATCTCCGTAAAAGCCATGGTCAACCATGGCTTATTCTCATAACAAGAACAAGAACATTGAAATCTTTCTTCAATTCACTTTTATTCTCTGCATATGTTTCGTCCCCAACTTCGCGGAGCTGCAAAGGTTTAAACACCCAATCAAAGAAGATGGCTCTCTTAGCTTTTTGGTGGTTGGAGATTGGGGTAGAAGAGGGTGGTATAACCAATCTGAAGTTGCTTTTCAGGTATCTTATATTAGAACCTCACTTTGCTTTCTGTTTTCTTTGCCCATGCATTCTTGCATATCTGGAGAAGGAAAGGAGTAAGCAACAAGGGAACGAAGAAGATAATGTTTTTGTCAAATTTTCACCAAGTAATTAGGAACTTATTGTTAATCAGTTCCTAATGAGGGAACATCTAAACTCAAAACCCTTCTCTACCATGTACAAGGAACACGTACAGAGAGGCCCAATCATATGCTTTTCTTCTCTAAAAGGCTACATTCTTCTTTTAAGAAATACATATACTAGGGCATGTTTAGACTTTTCCAAATGTACTTAATTCAGATTTCGTGAACATTGTTTGCTTCATATTGTGTTGCTTATTCTACAAGAACCGAAGACCAGGTATATTTTGAGAACGCTTTTTTCTTTATTTTTAAATTTTTTTTGGAGAAAATAAATCGAAATGGAACAGGATTCAATCACACTAAAGTTTTCTTGATCTCTACTGTTTGTGGTTTTTTCTTGACATTATGCACTGATATTAACTGGTTAAGACCTAGACATACTGTAACAACCTTTAGTGTGTGATTATTTGCAGATGGGAAAGGTAGGAGAGAAGCTAGACATAGATTTTGTAGTCTCCACAGGAGATAACTTCTACGACGATGGATTAACGGTTGTGGATGATCCGGCATTTGAGCAGTCATTCAAATACATCTACACTGCTAAGAGCTTGCAAAAGCCGTGGTATACCGGTAATTCTTATTCTTCCTTGAATTACAATCTTGAGCACTTTGTTTCTCTCATTTACATTTTGCTGTAGCCTCATTTGTCTTGGAATGTGATTTAGTTTTGGGCAATCATGATTATAGAGGTGATGCAGAGGCACAATTGAACCCCGTCCTTCGGAATATTGATAGCAGATGGCATTGCTTGAGATCTTTCATTCTTGATGCAGGTGGACAAATTACTCCTAGAACTTAGCTTTTTTTTAAGTGATTTTTTTTCAGTTTTCAGCTTTTCCTTCATATATTAGGTTATCATCCATTTTGTTTGTTGGCTTCGTTTTCTGTTTTGGGAGTCAACGAGATCTAAGAATCTATATGGTTTAAGGCGTATAAGACTCTTCTATGATATGTGGTCAAATTAGGCCATGGTAGAAACATCTTGCAAAGACAGTTTTTCGAAACAAGAAAACAAGCAGCAAACAAATGCTTTTTGAGTTTTGATGAAATGAAATTCTTAATGTATTTCTAATATCCTGACCAGAAATTGCGGAGTTTTTCTTCTTGGACACCACTCCTTTTGTTGATCTTTACTTCAATAACCCAAAAGACCATACTTACGATTGGCGAGGCATAAGTCCTCGAAGGACATACCTAGCTAATCTTCTAAAGGTAATGTGATACTTTGAATCCATAACGTATGTATGATGAAATATTACAACATATATACGATGAAGTATTGGATTTGCGTATAGGATTTGGCAATGGACTTGAGCGAGTCAAGGGCCAAGTGGAAAATTGTAGTAGGCCACCATGGTATCAGAAGCACCGGTCATCATGGTGATACTCAAGAACTAGTCGAGCAACTCCTCCCCATACTAAAGGTACCTACTTCGATTAGAATTTCTCTCGACTCGCTCAAGTTTTCATTTGACACTTAGAACCCAAGCTATCGAAAATAGATACAGTGAAGTAGTATGCATGAATTTTTTTTTATCAAGTTCGTCTGAAACTTAATGAAGGTGCTAAGGTGAAATATAACTGGCCTGCTGTAGATTGCGGAAAAAGGTTTTTTGAAACATTCTGCAGTGAGGCATAACAACATTGACATCCCATTGATTCAATATTCAGGCACACAAAGTTGATTTCTACATGAATGGGCACGACCATTGTCTGGAACATGTTAGTTGCTCTGATAGGTAATTTTGATCATTACCCTTTCATAGATATGAAGTTTCTTCAAGCTAGGCCCTTTGAAAATGTCTGATTAGTTTTGTAACTGAGTTTAAAATCTTCGAATGCAGTCCTATCCAGTTTTTAACAAGTGGAGCAGGTTCCAAGGCATGGATGACTGATTTCAAAAAGCATTATAAGTGTGATGTAAATTTCTTTCATCTTGGTCAAGGTTTCATGTCAGTACAGCTTACAGAGACTGATGCCAAGATAGTGTTCTATGATGTTTTTGGTAACGTTGGGCATAAATGGTCCTCCTCTAAGCAGCTGCTACATTCAGACATGTAAATACTAATTGCGGCAATAGGCCGTATCAGTTTTGAAGATTTACTTTTTACCATAGACACAAGGAAAAAGAAGTGCTTGTCATGAAAGCATCGACATATACTTGTCATGTTATGTGCGTAAATTCTTTGCTGAACTGGCATATCAACCACCAGTGCGAACAGCAAACAAATGAATCGGGAGAGGCCAATAGTGAATAATTTGCATTCTTAGAACTAAACCCTAAGTAGCCAAGTCCAGAAAATAAAGATGATGCTACAGAAGACGTTGGAAATAATCCTTGAAAATTTTTGGAGTGGAACACACATTCGAACACAAACTAACATGAATATTTAAAATTTATGACTCATTATAGAATTTAGGAAATATGTCATCAATACTCTTGAATCAAGCCACCAAGGCCTTTGTCCTAAATATTGATTCACCCTCGCCCCGACCAATGTCTGGATGGAAGGGTTGTATGGAACGCCACTCGTAAAATTAGAGTGTGTTTGGATGAGGTAATTGAACTGAGAATTTCACTTTTATAGAGGATTTGCAAATACATCACACCAAATTCTTTGTTTGAATTACAATGAGATGGATTATTTACCAATTTTGAGGAGAGATTTGAAAATGAAATTTGGTGTGCTAAAATCCTCTCTACAAATAACTAATTAAGACTAATCATTTGACAATTTTTTACTACGAATGTAGGGATAAAGTAACTTTTTTTTTATCTTTATAATTTTAGCAACCTTCTTCCAAAAAAAAAAAAAAAAGAAACTCTCTCTCACTGGTTTCTATACATACATCATCAAATTATTATCTGGGTTCAAATTTTCAGATGTATATCCACATATTAAATACTCACTTCTTGAAAACTGCCAAAACACTAAATTTGTAATTCTATAAATTTGTAAATCAACTAATTTTAAAACAAATATATTTTGAAATGTAAGGTATTTTGAAATTCTCCATCAAAACACACTCTTAGAGTATTAAGTCTTTATCTCTGATCACATGCAAATATTAATTTTTATTTTTTTTTTGAGAAAAATGAAGAAAGATATATACCTACCCAACGAAACGTGAGTAGTTAGGATGACAACCCCATCCTATAAATCCCACAACTTAGCCAAAAGAAACCATGTAACTTACTTAAAAAACATCAGAATTGAGTAATCGAACTGCTTCATCATTCCTGATGTAAAAAACAGCTATTGTGGGCAGGGGCGGAACACAAGCATGACCAGGGGGGGCCATGGCACCCCCCCCCACCCCCACCCCCCAAAAAAAAAACAAAAATGAGATTTTTTTTGTTGTTTTAAAATATGGGAATTATGTTTAAAATATTTACTAAAATGCCACTATATTATAAATGAATGTATTAGAGTTTCATTTTGTTATATTTTTTACTTTTTATGCCACCGGCCGACGTAGTCTTTATCTTCCTCGTTCCTTTGTCCATCTTCATTCTTTCAAATTATAAATCTCCAGATTATAAAGAAAACACTAATAGATCAAGGTTAGTTATTTTTTTTTCTTTTTTAGTTTAAATTCTTATAATATGTTATACGTGACTATTGTCATCATACAATTGGTAATCGCACTAGTAATACATATATACAATAAAAGTTAAGTTTTTTTCATGCAAGATTAGTGGTTTGTTGTTGACTAACTTTATCAAGTTAAATAAATCACTACGAATAGTGATATTATATGATTATTAGTCAAATTGAGCAATCTATTTTGCATTTAACATATTCAATCGTGACGCGAATTCTTTTATGTTAGCCGTCAATTTTTTTTATAACTTTTTGGTCCCCCCCGGTTGAACTTCCTGGATCCGCCCCTGATTGTGGGCCTCCTGGCTTTCTAGGTTAAAACCAAATCTTGTCAACCATCCACACGTCACCAGATATAAACAGCATGCATAGCTTGACTAACTTTACGTAAGTCCAAAAAGATCGCGATTACATGCGGATGGATGTATACATCATCTATCATATTATTCCTCTTCCGGTGTACTCTTAATACAAAAAAAATAAAAATAAATAAGAATATCCCACTGTAATACAAGAGAGACGCAAGATATGAAGATGAGAAATATATATGGTATTATGTCGAGAGAGGAATAGATAAAATTATATTATGGAAAAGTAGAAAATATGATTGTAGTAAACCGCCTCAGAGAAATCCCCTTCACCAAAAAAGATTTTAGGAGCCTCCATCTTACTTAATAAGGAAATAGGAAAAAATAAAAAAATGACTCTAAACTGTCCAAAAGGATGACCAGTCTATTGAAAACAAGGACATGAGTTCAGGAACTAAGTTATGCAGCGGGAAGGTGTTAGGCACCCGCCACACCCTTTCGGTCTCTACTTCATTTCTATTGACCCTTGGCATTTAAAACGCGTAGTATGCAAAATGTAATAAAACCAACCCTAAGTTTATTTTATATTTTTGGCTTGAACTCGACATTGGGGGTCGAATGACATACGTATCCGATTAGACTAACCAAAATCAAAATCGATGTAGTTCGACTCTTATCCAACGAGAAGTAGTCTACATTTTGGTCCTAGATTTTAAACTTAAGAAAAGGAAAAGACTCTTTTGATTTTTATAATTGAAATATGACTATATGAATGAGAGACAATTCTATATCATTCTCTAAACTAGAAAGTTAATAAAAATTACCTTGAGAAGTTGCTTCTCAGGAAGACTCGGGAGCACTCTTCGAATGATCCACGATGCAAGGAGTAAAAGAACTTTTTTATAGTGAATGTGAACTGTTGAAATTCTCGAGAGATAGTGTAGCACTTTATGGAGAAATGATGCACAAGCTCTTAAGAAAATAAGCTTCTGAACCCCAAAAATTGAAAGGCAAGGGCCCTATTTGTAGAGCTTTGGGGCACAAAGTCTGATAAGATTGGATATGCCAATTTGCAAAGCTGGAGATAAGTCAGAATGTTAGAATTAATCGCAGATTGACATAAGTCTACCAACTGGCCGATAACTTTGTAATATTTTCCTGAATTTTGAGGCGTAATCTGACCCTAATTTTGGTAATTATATCTGATTTTGCAGATGGGTTGTACCAAATTCAGATTTATCACTTCTTAACCATATAAATAATGGATTTAATATTTTCATCAGAGGGTAATTCATAGAATATTTTCCTAAATTATCTAGACAATCTAAATAAGATGAAATAATAAAATCTAGACACTTTGGACTGAACTTGACACAATTGGACTTGACTTGACCAATTTACTAATTGGACCACTAGACACGACTGAACTGTTGGTCTGGACAAGACTGATGGACTTGATAACTCGACTTAGACACTTAACAATTGGACTGGACTGGAATAAAGGACTAGACTAAATTAATTAATTAAGTTATATTAATAGGCCTAGGCTTAATAAAAAATTCTAATTAATAATAAAGCCCACTCTTTTGTTTTATTAAAAAATAACTACAAAACAATGGTCTTAAAAAATAAACTAATTAATAAAGCCATTTAGCTTACAAAAAAATATTTTCAAAGTGATAATTTTCCAATGCATTGGCCAAGGGTAACAAGGACCAAAATAACGGACCCAGAAAACTATGTTTTGAAATACCAAAAGTACATGTTGAAATACATAAATGCAACATGTGGAGTAGAGTTGTCAAACGGGCCGGGCGGCCCGACCCGGCCCGGTTCTGGCCTGGGCTGGCCCGGCCCCGTCGATGAACAGTAGCGGCCCGCGTGCAGAGGGCCTGGGGCCTGGGTCTGGACCAGGCCTTCAAAATCTGGAAAACGGCCCGGCCCGGAAGCGGCCCGGGTTTGGCCCCACTTTTTTGAATTTTTTGCTTTTCCCCCCCTTTCTTCCACCCCTTTTCCAAAATTCCACTACTAATAAGTCCACATGAGTTCCAAAATTCCACTACTATTTGTCGCAAAGATTGAAATGATACGGAATTAGATTTTGTTGTGGGTCTACAATAAACAATTCATAACTCTTATACTAAATTATTAGTAGTCCTTTAAAGATGACAAGTTTGAGAAATCTTCAAAAGGTCAAAAAAGGTCAAGATTATGATAGGCTAGATTGCTATTCTTATGAGACTAGCAGTGGCTTGGAATATGAAAAAAACAAAAAGATTATTTTACCTGCAACTTGGATTGTAACTAGAAGATACAACCTCCTATTTGTTGATATTGATGACTACTAAATATGGTTCGTGTCAATTTTTTGGTAATGCTACAATAGATACAACTTCCTATTATTGTAAAATGCTATCAACCAAATTTAGTAAGTATTAATTCTTGTTATACGAAGAATAGCTAAAGAATTTTGTCAAAAAAAAAAGGGCCCAGGCTCGGCCCAAGCCCGGCCCTAGATATTGGGCCTAGGGCCAGGGCTTGGACTGGGCCTAGGTTTGCCTTCGGCAGGCCCGGCCCGGCCCCACAGCAGGCCCGATGGGCTTGGGCTGGGCCGGCCCAAGCCCGGCCCTTTGACAACTCTAATGTGGAGACAACATGTTGAGAATGTAATATCACGTTGAAAAACTTATAACTGCTAAAAGATTGATCGAAAACTCTAACCTGAAATGATTACCTGCAAAACAGAAAAAAGTGTGATCGTCGCGTGGGTTCTGGTGGGAGAACTATACAATGTTTAAGTTGGAATGTAGTTACATGATAAAATCTCTAGAAAAGCATGAAACACAGTATTTGTGTGAAAATATAATTTCCCACATACCTGGGGGAGGCCCTATTATATAGACATAGATGTAGAATCGCAATATAATTATGAGTGACGCCTGAGATTCAGCCCGATCCTTGGGGATCATGTTAAAGTCCGTCAAAACCCTAATTAATCCATTAAGATAACTACCGACCCTAGTTGACTGGAAATGCTAGGTGTCATCCATAGACCAGGGGCTTATTTTTAGTTATATCATAAGTTCCCAACTTTCTTATCCAAAAAGTTTGGCTGAGAAAGTGTATACTGGGTATCTTGAGACACACATTGAATCTTTGAGGGACTTTTGACTTCCTTGTTGGGGTACATAATGACATAATGTTTTCTCCATCTCATCGTGCTCGGGCTTAAGCTCTAGACAACTTAATCCATGGAATTTAGCCCCAGTAGGCTATTCAAACTTTAGTTCTCGAGAGTTAGGTCTTAGAATTTTGCTCGAGCAAAGTATTAAAATTTGTCTTTAGAAAGACGAATCATCGGATCTTGCGATCCTTAGAGGCAGAGGCTCATTGTAGCCTATCAGTGGAGAGTATGCAAAGCTTACGACATGCAAGTTTTTGCATGTGCTTGTAAATGTTAACTTACCCTAAATCACATCATCAACTGAGAGTTGGTAAATTCCATCTAGCATATCGCTAGGGAGTTTCTGAGAGAAGAAATAAAGGATGATGGTCTGATGAATTCCCATAATGCCTCCCCTTTGCGAGGCTTGGAGCAGCGCTAGACCTTCTCAGAGCTTATGCTCTTGAGATCAACCCTTGAGGGAAAATGGAACACAAAGTTCATGAAAGTGCCTTGAGGGAGAATGGAACATAAAGTTCATTTAAATGCCATTGGGGGCTAATGGAGCTTAAAGTTTGCGTAAGCACCTTTAAAGGTTAATAGAACATAAAGTTCATGTAAGTGCCCTTGTGGACTAATAGAACATAAAAGTTCATGTAAATGCCCTAAGAGGCTTATGGAACATTGAATGAGAAAGCGCAAGACATTGAGCTTGTAATACTGCCACTCTCTTATATATGAAACCCATCTGTCCGAGAGGCATGGTTGCAAAAAGATCTGCATGAGCAATTAAATGTTAAGGACCATAAGGTTGGACGAAAATATAATGCTAGAGGATGCAGAGTTTGTCTGAGCAAGTAGAGGACAAGAAGTTCGTCTGAGTCTGTAAAGGATGCTGGTCCATTTGTGTCAGTTTCCAGTGAACGAGCAATAAAGATGTTGTCGTATTTTGTCGACATGCAAAAACCCCTTTTAAGTGAGAATTGGCTTAGTTCGCTGGTTTCTTAGGCATGAGCTCGCAAATGCATCATGATGTATTAGCAATGTTATCAGCACAGGCTAACCATTTGCTCTGATTTACTAGTCGCCTCGACAGTGCGCACTCATCCATTACTATAGCATCAGTTCATCAATGTGCAGAGGTATGAATACCTCTATAACCCTCACAAGTTATAGAGGTCAGTGCATGACAAATCAATATCATGAGTCAGCATGTAACTCCGAGCAGGCATGATGCTGCAGCATAAACCTTTTTGGCAGGACTTAAAGTCATAGGGAGTTGTGAATTTGTTCTTCGCTTACGAAACGGTTTGTATGCCACTGTTGAAGTTCATGGGTGTATTTTAAGCCCTTACAAGAGGAAAGAGCATTTGACCAGAATATATCATTTGTAACTATAAAGCATGTGAGCTGACAAATGCAATTATGTTTTTAACATAGAAGGAAGAAAAATAATCCTACTCTCTGGCCCCATTAGTGCTGATTACACAGTAGGGAAATGCTACATTGTGTGTCACAAGCAAGCTTAATAAAAAAATTTATAGCACTAGGAAGCCCAGAAACGTAATGTGCATGTGCCAATAAATACAACTGAACAACGCTAGACAGAAAAATAAATAGGTCTAGGTAATATAAAAAGCACAAAAAGTAGCCGTTGAAAAGCTTGCTAGCGCCTAAGACCATAGCCCATAGCACCTCATTTTTAGCAACATATATGTAACATAGAATATGCGCAGCTGATGGTTGTAACGGTGACGCGGCAACGACGCTGTAGGTCGTGGTGTTGTATACTGGTTCTACCATCGCCAGTCATGCAGTTGAGCTAGTAGTTCCAATGTTGTGGGTCTAAAGAGGACGATGGTAGCAATCCTGTCGTTGGTCGTGGTGGAGCCTATCTCAACTTCTGTGACGGTGGCAAACCCCCTAGGTGGCGATGCCAGTTGATCGAGGTGGTACCTAAGTAAGGAGTTTTTATGGTTTTGGCCAGATGTTGGCCATGGATGAGCTTTTGCAATGACTGTCGGAAGACGTCTTGTGGCGACAACAATCGTTGTGGGGTTGAATGGCCATGTTAAAATCACACGGTGGCAGGTGAACCGATGGTTTTCCAAGGTTTTGCTCGTCGTAGCTATAGGAGTTAGTACCATGATTGTGGCTGGTAGAGTAGATTCGGATCTGCGCTAGGGGTGGTGACACGAGCTCGGTATTGCTTCTCGTGTCATCGTGATCTTAGACACTGGCATGTTAGAGAGTTGCGATGGTGATGGCGCTGACTTCTTTGTGAGTCTTGACCAGAGGCGGCAGTCACTCGATCGCGCTGCTGTTAGGGTTTTGAACATGAGGGTGGTGGCCCCATCGTGGCTTCTGTCTTTCTGTTTCTCTGTCTCTCCTTGTCTCTATCTATCTATCTATCTATCTATTTCATGTTGTAGTTTTTGCTATGACAGTTCCATGATGGCTATGGTGAGGGGAGAAAGAGACGTCAATCGACCTTTGGTGATGGCAGTAGATGTTGCTTTATAGTAGCATTAGGTGGTCAGTTTGAACAGCCCAACTTATTCCTTTTTGGTTTGCTATGACTGCAGCTGGATTTAGAGACCCATGACAATGGGTGGACCATCTGCTTTGTGTATCTCTATCCCACTAGCCGTGTAACAGCCCAAGAAATCCGGAGCTCCGTCGCCCCCAAACTCCCGAGTCGTTAACCTACCAGATCACATCAAACCTGTCAGATTTGTTCACTATCACATACTTCAAATCATCTAATTCCGCATCAACTCAGATTTCTCAAAATACTAGATCACAATTGCTTAGCTTAAACTATTACAGCTTAGGTTCTTCGCAATTCAAAATTTCTAAGATCAAATAACAATACCGACCCACGCAGGGGTCTTACTATACCGTAGTGATGGGCTCATCGGAATCTCACTCAGTCTCTCACCCATTCCCGAACCATCTACTACCGATCATCACCTGCAGAAGGGAATTAAACGAAGGGTGAGCTTTTGAGAGCTCAGTAAGGTCGCTCAAGGACCAACAAAAGAATTACAAAACGATTCCAAGAATCCAACTGACGGAGATTTCCAGAATACTTCAAACTCAATGATTTCCAAAAGGATCAAAAACTCATCAGAAATAGATACCAAAATAAATCAGAACAAACACGACGGATCCCAAAAACTAGAGTTGTCAAACGGGCCGGGCGGCCCGCGGGCTGGCCCGACCCGGCCCGGCCCGGTTCTGGCCCGGCCCCGTCGATGAACAGTAGCGGCCCGCGTGCAGAGGGCCTGGGGCCTGGGCCTGGACCAGGCCTTCAAAATCTGAAAAAATGGCCCGGCCCGGCCCGGCCCGGTTTCGGCCCGGGCTTGGCCCGGTCTGCAGCCCGATTATTTGGCCCGGTCTGCGGCCCGGGTTTGGCCCCGGTTTGGCCCCACTTTTTTTGAATCTTTTGCTTTTCCCCCCTTTCTTCCACCCCTTTTCCAAACTTCCACTTTTACCCCCCCAACAGCTATATAACGGCTAGTTTGGGGGGTATTTTAGTCTAACCTATATTTTTCAACTCCTTTACACTCTTACCCTCCCCAACAACTATAAACGGCTAGTTTGTAGGGGTATTTTGGTCTTTTGTGAAGTTTCTAAAATCTATAAATTCACACCATTTCTCTCTAATTTTTCACACCAATCTTCTTACTCTCTTCTTACTCTCACAACAAGCTTTGCTACTATTTTCCTCTCCAATTACTACTCTTGCTAATTACTACTAGTATTTACTAATTAGTACTCTTGTTTATTAATTACTAGTCTTGCTAAATTCTTTTTAATTACTAACTCTCTAATATTTGTTACTCGTTCATTCTTTTAATTGTTATTTCTTATTACTACTCTTATATTTAGTTACTCTTATTATTTCTTATTATTACTAACATTGTATTTAGTTACTCTTACAAAGTTTAGCGTGAAATATGTCTGGAATAATTAAGAGAATTAGGCGTGCATCGTCATCACGAAAAACATCATCATCATCGCAAGCACCACCACCAGCACAAGCGCCAGCGCCACGGCCATCAGAAACACCAATCCAAGCACCAACACAACCATTCGTTCGTGGACGAATGAGTACAGGCTCTATGATAGATACCCAAGCCAATTGGGAGTTCAATCAAAACATTCCAGATTTTGAATACACGCCTGATGAAGACCCCCCGCATTATAGTCAAGGACGCAGCTCGGTTGGCGAAGCTACTACTCAGTGGCATAATCTCAACCCTATGCCTGGTCATGATGAAGAAGGGCCGAGCAATGCCTCCGATAACGTGCCAGAAGTCCAAAAGGGGAAAAAGAAGAAAGCCGAGTGTTGGAATCATTTCGACGTAGTTACGGTGGACGACACCCGAAAAGCTCGATGTAAGTACTGTCTTAAATTATTTTCGACTGGTAGTGGTAATGGACATCTTAACAGGCATTACCCTCAGTGTGCACCTCGACAAGGTCACGTTGAACCTACCCAAACGCAATTATCTTTTGACGGTAAGTTATTTGTTTATAATCAGCGAGAGCAAAGAGACGGTCTCGCTGAATTTGTTATTCATGATGAACAAGCCTTTTCTTTTGCCGATAATCCTAAGTACTCTAGATATATGAACACATACGTCCAACCTTTGTACAAAAAGGTTACTAGAAACACAACTAGATCCGATGCACTCCGACAGTACAAGGCTGCTAAAGCACGCCTTATCGATTATTTCGATAAATTTGACGGTAAAGTTAGTCTTACTTCTGATATTTGGCAATCTCCTTATACTTTTGTTAGTTATTCTTGTGTGACCGCTCATTGGATTGATGCAGATTGGGTTATGCACAAGAGAATCATCGCTTTCGAGCACTTCCCTTATCCGCACGATGGAATGAACATTGCTACTCTTATATTAAAAGCATGCAACACATTTAAAATTAAGGATAAGATTATGAGTGTTAGTTTTGATAATGCTTCTAATAATAAAGCTGCTGTTGCAGCTTTAAAGGAGACGCTTCAACCTGTACTTCATGGTGAATTATTTCATGTTCGTTGTGTTTGTCACATTATTAACTTAATTGGTCAAGATGGTTTAGCTGCTGCAGGAGATATTCTGCTCAAAATGAGGGGTATGACAGCGTATGTTAATGGCTCGAGTTTGAGAACACAACAATTTAAAACGTTGTGTGTTCAATATAATATGCCTCGCAGGAGAGCAGTTACAGATGTGGTCCACAGGTGGAACTCTACATACCACATGCTTTTACACATTCTGGCATACCGAGAAGTCTACACGCATTTTCTACTAACCCAGTTCCCAGCCGGCTTGCCAACTCAGGAGGAATGGCAGATGGCCACATACCTAGCTGAATTTTTGGAGGTATTCTACACGTCTACCAATTTATTGTCTGGTACGTACTATCCCACCTCTCCTCTCGCTGTAATAGAAATTCTGAAGATGGCTACAATGTTAACAAAATGGAGATATATAGGACCCTTTAGGGAAATAGTACAAGTGATGGATCAAAAATTTAATAAATATTGGAGTAAATTGCCTGCTATTTTTACTGTGGCTACTTGTTTAGATCCTAGGTTAAAGTTGCATGGCGTGAACGCCTCGATACAAGAGATATCGAAATTAATGCACTACACAGCAGAGGACACAACCTTGCTCACAACAAAAGTGAGCAAGAAGTTTGAGGACTTGTTCAACCTCTATCGTAATTCTGCTGACGTGCGCGGGCGAGCTACATCATCATCCACTGCTGAGAGGTATTATGCGCCATACCTTCAAGGCTTTGAACATCTAGTAGCAAGACAACTACCAGGTGAAGGTACTTCTAATTCGGAAGGTTCGTATAATTTTTCCTCTTTTAATGAGATTGGTGTATATGCAAATACTGATCATTATTCTGATTTATCAAGGCAAGAACAGGTTAATTTTAATTTGTTAAATTTTTGGAAACAAAATCAAAACATGTATAAAACTTTATCCCAAATTGCACGGGATGTACTGCCAGTGCAAGCCTCCACGGTTGTTTCAGAGTCGGCATTTTCAGCAAGCGGGAGGGTTTTGGATGACAGGAGGAGTCGTCTTAACCCCGAGTCGCTCGAGCTATGTGTATGTTGGAAGGATTATCTTGATGCGAAATACCGCGAGCAAGATAAACCGATTGATGATAGGAAGAGCAGTGACTCGAATATTGAAATACTTCCGGATGATTAGGTAATTTGTTTTTATTTTCCTCTTTTGATCCTTTTGGTTGACGTTGCAGATTTCTTGATCTTTGATTGCTGATATTTTGGATAGACATGCATTATTATTTTGATTGTTAGAGTTTTAAGAATAAATTTTTTCACAAAATATACTTTTTTTCCATATATATAAAATAATTTTTTACAAGCAAGATATATATTTTTTCGTATATATAAAAAAATAGGTAACTTCGCCTGTTTGTTTACAAGCAGCCGGTCCCAAGCCCGGATAAAAGGAGGAGGGCCTATGAACACATTTATTATTTTTCTATATAAATTGTTATGTGTTAAGATTTTATTAATAAAGCTCACCAAGAAGTGTATGAAAATGTTTAACATATAATAAAAAATATAATGGCTAACAAATATTATTATTATATACATACATACGTATGTATATTACTTATAATGAAATAAAAGGATAAAGATTAGGTTCGTTAAATTGTGAATATTGCCTAGAGATGAAATTTAAAATTGAATAACAAGAAGAAGAAAAAAAAATTTGGGCCCGGGCCCGGCCCAAGCCCGGCCCTAGATATTGGGCCTAGGGCCAGGGCCTGGACTGGGCCTAGGTTTCCCTTCGGCAGGCCCGGCCCGGCCCGGCCCGGTTCGGTTGGCAGCCCCACTGGCCCGGCCCCACAGCAGGCCCGATGGGCTTGGGCTGGGCCGGCCCAAGCCCGGCCCTTTGACATCTCTACCAAAAACCATCAATAATAGATCATTTCTAGAGTCATCATTTCCAAAATATAATGAAGATTTTCCAAAGGATTTCAACAGAAGCACAGATCATTTGAGATAATACTTTTCAGATAGTTCCGTAATAGTCACGGCAGTATACATAGCAGATAAAATAAAAAATCAACGTTGATCCTGGGTGATTGCAATGCCATTCCGGCAAAGCACAAAAGTGTACACATGCATGATGTACCAGAATAATTACTAGTCCACTTGGGTACTAGCCTGCATTCCATGTAGGATTCAGACCAGCCTTATAACGCCCGCCTCAGAACAGAATAGATAACCCAGGTCAACATAGAAAAATCAACAGTATCAATGAGCATTAACATAAGCTCAATCACCGAAATCAATTCAGATTCCAATAACAATAATCATACTGACACAAGTCAACATTCAGAATTTTCAGAAGAAAACATCACAGATAAACAACAAAAACGATTACGAATAATTATCGAGTTTTAAGAACAATAATTTGGAAGAACGGATACAGACAATTGTCAAATCTGCTCAGCACGCAATAACAGGCGTGCATCAAAAGATTTCCAAATAATCGATCAAGGTTCAATATTAGGGTTTTCTAGACAAGAACATACTGCTATTAATGCATACTTCAGAGTTCGACATTAGTCGTAAGTAATTCAAAGGAGTACTTACAAGTACGAGTTATCAAATAAGGGTTCGGACAAAAGTCCTTACCCAGGGTTCAGATAGAATCCCTTACCTGGATCCGCAGCTATTATCCTAACCGGAAAGTCTTTAACGTTAACCTAAACGGAATAATCGAACCATTAGAACACAGACTATAACAAAATATTATAACTTAATACAGACTCACGCGTACTCCCAAAATGAACCTCCCCTCACCGGGTATCTAAATTACCGAAACGCCCCTAGGGTGTAAAATTACCAAAATGCCCCTCTCGGACTTAAATTACCAAAATGGTCTTCCCATAAGTAGAATCACTTAAATAAGCTTCCCATATGTAAATTTATGCAAAAATACCTTTCTTAGGTCAAATTATCAAAATACCCCTTCGGGGTGGCAAATTACCAAAATGCCCCTGGGGGTTTCCGGCACCGGAAAAATCCCAAAAACATCTTAAAATGTTATTTTAAGCATCCTAATATCATTTCTGGCCTAGAAAGTATCTTAGAGAATTTTCATCCGAAAATTCCGAACCGGTGTCCGGATCGAGCGCTAAAAAGCCAGTTTCGTGAAAAATACCTATCATCCTCAAAATGGCCCGAAGTTTTAGAACATGAATCATATCAGTAAAATAAGATTTTTATAAAATTTTCAGATTAAAATAACTTGGTTTACTATGCTAAATAATTCGATAAAGTTCTTTGATCGGTACCCCAATTTAGCATTCTTCCCGGACCTTGAAAATTCCCAAAAAATTCCAGAGAGTAGTTCTCGTAAAAAAATTAGGGTTTACAGTTTTGCACTTTGTCTAATTTTGGCCTTAACTATTTATAAAAATTCGGATTAAAAATTATTAATTGATTTTCTACCTTTAGTGACAAAAACAGTCACTATTCAAATCAAATGCACACACTATTACACCTTCACGCACATACACTTTCTTCAACCTTCGACCGAGGCATATGGCTGCTCCAACTCACATATACATCCCTGAATTCATCACTAATTAAGTAAAAACCATCTACATGGATAACTAACACCCACTAACCTAACTTAGATGTAATTACACCTCATTACACCACCCCATACACACAGATTATCACACATACACACCCCTACACACCAAGAACACACACACACAAAGTTCAGTCACAAATACTCACTGAACACACACCAACTCACACCCTAACCCCTCGAAAATTCACTGAAAAATTACAATTCCACTTACTAACTTCATAAACCCACACAACAACCAAGGTTTTTCATGAATTCACTTGGTTACACTTGAAATCCGAAGCTTAAAAATCCCAGAAAAATACCTTCTGCGTGGCCATGTTCATGGTTCTCATACTCACTTCACAGTTACTAAAAACACACCCAAATACTATAATTACACACTAGGCTATGCATACTACAAATTCGGAGGCTTACCCCTGGAAAATGAGCTTGAATTCCCCTCTTTTCTGCCGCGTTTTTTTCCCTCCCCGAGCTGCCCTGTTCTTGTTCTTCTTTCTGGGTTCATAGTTACTGTTCATCCGAATTTCCCCCTGTTTTTTTCTTCTTCTTTCCAATTAGGATAAAACCAATTAAAACTATATATATATATATATATATATAAACATCAGATTAGTCATCATAGGAGGTGGCATCTCCCTACACGAAAATTTCTGAAAAATTGACACATAAGGCTTAATTTTCAAAATTTGCAAAATAGCCCCTCAAGTTTCAAAATTTACAAAATGACCTCAAAAGTTTCAAAAATTGCATTTTTGCCCCAAAATTCTTTTAAGCTTCCACAAGCTTCTAATACCCGAGTATTGCTCATAATTATCGCCTATTTATTTTTCGGAGGCCAGATGATTATTTTAACCCGCTTCCAAAGTTTGGGATATTACAAGCCGGGGCTTTGAAGGACGAGAACATCGTTGGTTCTGTGGTGGCAAATTTGTCGGTGGTTCTGACACATTGTTGTTGGCAGTCTTTTGCATTGTTTTTCTCTAAAGACAATCTATTGATTGTCTTTAGGTGTGTAGGCTAGTGGGTCCAAGGGATTGTACCAATCTGTTGTTGCTAAAATATTGATCGGGAACTCTACATTGGAAGGAACCCACAAGACAAAAAAAAAGTGAGTGTCGATGGCCTTCTGATGGGAGAAATATCTGATGCTTAAGTTAGTCGAGGTTACTAGATGGAATACCTGAAAAAGCATGAAACACGACTTTTGGGTTGAATAATTGCCCATGAACATGCGAGGAAGGCCCTTTTATATAAGCATAAACGTAAAAATCTAATAGAATGGGAATGATGGCTGGGCCTTGAGCCCAATCCTTGAAGATCGTGTCAGAGTCATTTCAAACCTTAATTTACCCAATAAGGTAAATACAAATCACACTTGATCCAGTTTGATAGGGAATGCCAGGTGTAATCCATTGATTAAAGGACTTTTCCAGCTATATCACTTTTCTAAACAATGGTTTTGCATATCATTACCATTTGGTTTTTAGTTAAGTAACTAATGCGAGTCAATCAAGACCGAAAGACAATCCAAAATAACAAATTTCATAATCACCCAGTTTAACTCATTCGCGTGTTTGGCACATTCAGTAAAAGTCTGGCTATAGTAAGGGGGCATGTTAAGAAAATCCCACATTAGAGATTTACGATTTATATGTATAAGTCTGTGGGCCTCTCATAGTTGTTATCTACCTTTTGAATTTGATGTTGTTCACGATACAATTCCGCTTCCAAAAATTACAACTACCAATTTAATGTGGAAGCCTATGGATCTTACCTCCAAACGAAGTACTTTGGGTTGTAAAGGTCATTTTTGAGAGGAGGCAATTATTGTATATCTTTGAACTTTTCTACAACCTTTTTCAAATGAGCGTGCTTAATTTTATAAAAGGTCTTCCGAAATATTCCATACTCCTTGTATTTGGTAAATAATCATGGTAAAATCTCCTTATACCATGATGTCCTAACCTCCACATTCAAGGCTATTGATGCAAGCCTCGTATTCGGCAGTGCTGTTAGTATAGTCGAATATAGCTTGATATTTGATGAAATTAAGAGTATTCTGATCCTACATCCCTTTAGTAGGTGGCTCCATACAAATATAGCTCCCACTTAGTTTCCCCTTCTGCAACACAAATGTCTTCATCTGAAACTTTGGCCTCCCATTCACTGGCGTCTTCTGTCAGACAATCTGCTAATAAGTCTGCCACTGCCTTTCATTTTAAAGATTTTTCGGTAATATTTGTGATGTCAAAGTACCAGGAGCCACGTAGTGGTGCAACTAGACAGGGCAAGCTTCTCAACAGTATTTAATCAGGTCCATTCCAGCCATTAACTTGATAGGTAAGCCAAAACATAGTGTCGTAACTTTTGTGTCACCTATATAAGGGAGACACATGTCCTTTCTAGGGCCGAATAACTCAACTCACTCAGATAGTTTTTTTACTGATTCGAGGATTATGCACATATTAGCCTAGCTATACCCCAGCAGCCGCATTTGTCCCAGTCAGGTATAACAACAAAGGGTGTCCCGATACTGGTGGAATCAAGACAAGCGGATTATCTAAGTGGTTCTTAATCTTGTCAAACGCCTCATGGCATTGTGGATTCCATTCCTTGCTCGACCCTATTCTAGAAGTTTAAATATTTATAAGGGTTTGATAAAAGGGGCATGAAAATTATGGGTCATCGTCCAAAAATGTAAGTGTTGGTAGCCAAATTTCTCAAAGACCTCTTCAAATACCTTGATTCTTGTAAGCAAGGCTCTTGGAATTTTTTTTGGCTATTCTATTAATATTGTTAGTTGTTGCGATCCTTGCTACTGGTGAAAATGATAGTTGGTCAAAGAATCAATCTAATTTAGGATAATCCGGCACTTTAATTGACATACTGGTAGTTGAGTTTGCTATTACTTCAACGATCGAGTTTACTTGATAAGTAGGTTTCAATGTGAATGCTCTTGTATAAGGATTAAATGCACAACAAACCCCATACTTTGGGGTCATTTACACGGAACACCCCAGGGTTTGAATTTTGACCCCCACCACCCCAAATTTCCAATTTTGGTGCACGCAGCACCATTTGACGGGTGAAATTCAAAATTCGAGGACGGCTGTTATAATTTTGAGGTCAAAATGGACACTTCATTAAAATATCCTTGTTGGCAGCCACATCACCCGAAAGTTGGAGTTTTACCCCTCTCTCCCTCTGTATCTCTCTCACACAAAAATCAAACAGAGAGAGAAAAAAGATGAAGAAGCCATGGCAGCGCCGCCGGCCATGGGTCAGTACCTAGCGCCGCCACCGCGCATAGCCAGGCCATCTACCACAGGTAAGAGGCCGTCGACAACCAAGGGACGGCTATCCTTCCTCCAGATCTGTGCTACCGAGTCAGTACCTAGCGCCGCCACCGCGCATAGCCAGTCCAGATCTGTGCTACCGACACCGTCGCAATCAAGCGGCCACCACCATCCCATCAAGATGTCGTCGTTGCCACCACGGCAGGCCTTTCGAAAAGCGATGGAGCAACACTATCGCAAGCTCCGGCGAAGCGTCACCACCATGATAAACGGCTCCAATCGGCGCCATCGTTGCCTCACGATTACGGCCTTACAACTATGTCGCCTACCCACCATCGACAAGGACCTGCATCACCATCCAGCTTAGTGCCGCCATCAGACCCATGCCGTCAAGATACGCACCACCGCGAGGAGCAGCAGTGCCCTTCGGCGCCGTCTCAATGCTGTCGGCGGTCAAAATTGACGTGGCTGCCATGTTGGATTTATGGAGGAAGTTACCTTTGTGCCCTTTGGCTTCTAACAGACATTCCACCAAAACGAGTAAAAACCGTCAAATGGTGCTGCGTGCACCAAAATTGGAAATTTGGGGTGGTGGGGGTCAAAATTCAAACCCTGGGGTGTTCCGTGTAAATGACCCCAAAGTATGGGGTTTGTTGTGCATTTAATCCCTTGTATAATTGAGACTTCTTCCTCTACTTCATTGGTTCGTCATCCGAGCCATATCAACAACCCATTGACCTGTTCTATTTCGATATGATACTAGAATGGTTTGTTGTAATACCCCGAATTTTTTGAGCGATTGGAAATATTTTTTTTTTCTAAACGACAATACTTATTGAGTGTCTGAAAATAGTAATAGCGCGATAACCCTTTAATAGTGCCAATAGAGAACTTTTGGACTATGCGATATTAGAGGGAGTTTCGAGGTTAAATTATAATCTTAAAAGTTTTGGGTTTTTTTTTTGTAAATATGTAAAATGTTGGGCTTGCTTTGTAATTTGTGAAAGTAGGCTAGATTAGATTTGTAAAGGTGTAAATTTTTTTAGGGAAAACCATGTTTTAAAATTTTGCTACCTCCTACTATGTTAATGACTAAGCTAGGTAATAATTTAATAATGGTTATTGGGGGATAAGGGAGCCTCAGATGAGAAAAAAAAGGAAGAAGAGAAAGCAGTTAACAAAGAAGTAGAGAGAAACAAAGGGAAAAAAAAAAGAGAAGAGAGGAAACACAGGGAAAACAGGGGAAGAAGGAGAGGGAAGTTCGGGCAGAAAAATCATAGAGAGAGGGAGCAGCTGAAGAGAAATCTTTAAGGGTATACTCTCAACCCTTTAATATGTATTTCAATGTGTGATATCTAGGTGTTCAGTGTGTGTGCGTGGAGGTGTAAACTGTGTGTTTTTTTGGGTATGTAAGCTTTGAGTGTGGTTTAGGGAGTGCAAATCATGTGTTTTTGGCATGTATAAATGTGCGTATGTGAAACTGCCGAATGGCTGGGTGTGTGTTCTTAGTGAGACTGGGTGTTCGAAGGGTTACAGGAAGTGTGTGGGTTCCCTATATGTATGAGCGTAATCTGTGTGTGTGTGTGTGATCAGATGTATATGTATGTTATGGTGTAATTGGGGGAAGGTGTGAGTGTTTTCGTGAGTTAGAGTGTGAATTGTGTGTTTACCGTGTGTGGGATGCAATGTGTGGGTGTGTGAAGCACATTGTTGTTACCGCAGCAGTGTTGCCGTGATGGAGTGTGTGTGTAAATCATGTGTTTGATTCAGTGGCGGAGCCAGGATTTCACCCCAGGGGGTACTAAAAATATATCGAAATCAATAAAAAAAATTATCAGTAAAATAGCACACACAAAAAAAAAAAAACAGTGCATTTTCGATAATACACAAGAACATAAATTCACAAAAAGTCAAAGCACACAAATCCGGTGAAACTAAGTGAGTTTTAAGCACGTTTCAAGCACAGCCATGTGATTCGCATAGGTAGAATTGTTTGAAGCAATGCAAGGGTGTTGTTGCCCCATTTGGGAGTGCCGCCAATATGTGGGGAATCTTAAATTAAGATAAAATTCATTATTAGCAGACTGTGGTTGATTCTTGATGGTAAATTGTAAAATTCAGGAACTCTAGTATGATTTTGCCCTATTTGGTTGTACTGTTTATTAGATAAAAATACTAGAAGATGCAAAGTCAAGTAAAAGTCATTTTTCTTAGACAATTACAGTGTTGATATTCTTTGTTGTACTTGCAAGAATAGTAGTGTGATTATGCACTTCCAATTGTATCTTGTCTTACTCATCACGTATTTGAACTAAGTTTTTGATTTGCTACTTTAATGTTGAAAAAAATGACAGTCATTTTCTACAGACTACAATTACACCTTCAGCATCTTGAGATTTTCCCCTCGTTGTTGATATGAACATTGGTGGTTTTGTCTTTTGGCAGTGTAGATCAAAGAACTGATTGTGTAAACCAGTTTTCCAATTCAATTCAAACATCAAACAAGTTAGGGGCGGAGCTACTGTTGACTATTGTGACAAAATCCAATTCCATTCAAACACCAAACTCCACAGGTCCACATCCACTCCAGTCTCTATACTATGATTCAGACATTCAGTCCCCCACGGCCCACGCAGATTCAAATGAATGAAGAGATGCATCAATCATCATAGAAGGCGATCTGGGATTTGGGAACATACCCCTTGTCGCTGGTGGAGACGTGGAGAGAGGGGCTGACTGGAGATCGTTCGTGGCGACGTCATCGCCGGTTGAAGTAAGGTCGTCAGTGACCCTGAGCTCGCCGTCGGTACGTAGATCTAGACCTAGATCCAGACAGCCCAGATCGTGGACTCGTGTCGTGGCCACCGTTACCAGTCTGTGATTTGCCAAAGAGAGGCGCCTGTGGTCGTGAGTCGTGAGACGGTGAGAACGGAGAGAGAGAGAGAGAAGCCGTGAAACTTGAGAGGAGAATAGGCTGCAGAGAGAGAGAGAGATAGAGAGATAGAGAGAGTGAGTGAAAATCTGAAATATACTATATATATATATATATATATATATATTTTTTTTTTTTTTTTTCCAAAATTTGAGGGGGTACATTAGCCCCCCCTCGTACAACAGTGGCTCCGCCCATGGTTTGATTGTGTGTGGGTCGGTGTTTATAGGTGATATGACGTATAGTTAAGGTATTAGTGAGTGGAAGGGCATTGCAAATGTGAATTCGTAAGTGGTGTAGGTGTACCAGGGTGTGGCTTGGTAGAAGCATGAAGAAGATGAAGTGTGTGTGTTTAGGTGAAGTAGTGTGTGTGTTTAATTTGAATAGTAGTTGTTTTTGTCGCTAATGCTAGAAAATTCAATTAGATAGTTTTTAATCCGATTTTCTATAAATAGTTAGGATCAAAATTAGAAAAAGTCTAAAAACGTAACCCCTATTATTTTTACGAGATGTACGCTCTGGAAATTTTCAGAAATGTTTCATATCCGTGAAGGGTGCTAAATTAGGGTATCAATTAACCAAAATTATTGAATTATTTGGCATAGAAAATTAATTTATTTTAATCTGAAAATTTTAGGGAAACCTTAGTTTTCCTATATGTTGTATGTTTTAAAATTTCGTGCCATTCTGAGGCCGATAGCTATTTTTAACTGAATCGGCTTCTGAGCACTAGGTCTAGACACCGGTTCGAGATTTTCGGGCGAAAATTTTCTAAAATACTTTTCAACCCAAAAATAACTTCAGGATGCCTAAAATAGAGTTTTAAAATATTTTTAGAATTGTTCCGATGCCAGAAACCCCCATGGGGTATGTTGGTAATTTGTTACCCCGAAGGGGTATTTTGGTAGTTTTACCTATAAAAGGTAATTTTGAGTAAATTCACATACATTGAGGTTAATTTAAAATTTTTAATCACAAGAACGCTGTTTTGGTGATTTAAGGATACAAGGGGTGTTTTGGTAATTTTCCACCCCAGGGGCATTTTGGTAATTTTACGTACCAGTGAGGGGGTTGTTTTGGGAATGTACGTGAATTAATAGTGAGTTTATAATACGGTAATGCAAACTGTATTCTAATCATGGGGTTGTTCCGTTTAGGTTAAAGCAAAGGATTTTTCGGTTAGAATATCGTAGCTGTGAACCACGTGAGGGTTCATATCCGAATCTCGATTCATCAGTTTGCTTTAGCAATTATTCTATCGTTTGCTTATGACTGTTTTTGAACTCTAAGTATGCATTGATATCTATATGCTATTGCTAAATAAACCCTGATATTATTTGAACTCTTATCGGTGCTCACCTTTTATTGCATATTAAACATTGAACTGTGTACTGATTTCGTGATATCTGTCTTCTGTATACTGACATGAGGATCTGTTATGTACTGTGGCAGGCGTTATAAAGATGGTCTGAATCCTGCGTGGAACGGAGGCTAGTACCTAAATGAACTAGTATTTTGGTATATCATGCATGTGTACATTTTACTGACATTGCCTGTATGGCATTGTTACTGCTCATGGTCAGTATCTTCAAAATTTTATTTGCATTGTATCTTAATTGATCATTTCAAGAATGACTAAGAACAACTTTTGAATATCCTATCAAAACGGGATTGAGTTGTAACTCTTCCCCTTTCTTGTCAAATTGTTATGACTGTTCTGAAATTTCTTAACAGATTGTCTTTAAATCATTGTAACTCCATCAGGGATTACCCTTGAATGACCTTACTGAGCTCTCAAAAGCTCACCCTTGTTTGTTCCGTTCTGCAGGTAGCCCCCAGAAGTAGATCGTGTGAGGAACAGCTGGATTCAGGGTAAGACTTTATGACAGTTACTCTATTCTGTGTATATTGAACCCCTGCGCGGGCCTGTAAAGTTAGTGTACTCTGTTAAGAACTTATGTATAAGTTGTAACAGCTTAAGCTTGGAATTCCCTTTTTGCAACTTTATGTTGTTGGAAGAACTTAGCGTTATGTTGCTTTTGAAGATCTGTAATTATGCCAGGTGCTCTGATATATATGTGATGTTATAAGTTAACGCCCCGGGGGTCCAGAGTGATGGAGTTCCGGATTTTCGGGCCGTTGCATTTGTTTAGCACATTCTCTGATCCATATCAACAACCACATTGAATTGTTCTATTTCCATATGTAACATAGAATATGTGCAGGCTTTAAAGAAGGTGTGGCGTATGCCAAACAAATGAGACATTGTGGGTCTTAAATCTAGTATGCATTTTTAATGGGTTAAAAGTATATGCTTTAACAGTGTGTCAAATATCTAAGACTGTAAATCTTGAATCTAAATATGCATTGGGGGGGGGGGGTGATTTTAAGAAGAGAGATTTGACCTAATTTTGAGTCTGTCGATTCCAGCAACGATGAGGTAGTTCTGGCAGCTGATGCTTGCAACGGTGATGTGGCGACTACGCTGTATGTCGTGGTGCTGTTTACTGGTTCTAAGGTCATGGCAGAGTCTATCTCAACTCTTGTGTCGGTGGGAGGACCCTAGTTGATGATGCCAGTTAATATCAGAGGATGTCTTATGGCGGCAACGATCGCTTTGGGGTTTAATTGCTGGGATAAAATCACATGGTGGAAGGTGAACCGATGGTTCTGTGGGGTTTTGCTGGTCACAACTAGAGGAGTTGGTGCCGTTGGTGGCCGATAGAGTAGATTTGGATCTGGGCCAGAGGTGGTGACACGTGCTCGGTATTGCTTCTCACAACATCGCGATCTTGGACGGTGGCACGTTAGAGAGTGCGATGGTGATGGCGCTGACTTCTTCGTGAGTCTTGACCAGTGGCGGCAGTTAGTCAGTAGCACTACTGTTAGGGTTTCTACCATAGGGGTGCCGGTGCCGTCGTGGTGTCTGTATGTCTGTCTCTCTCACACTGTTGTTTTTGCTACGACAGTTCTGTGGTGGTTGTGGTGAGAGGAGAAAGAGGCCTCAATCGGCCTTTGGTGACAACAGTAGAGGTTGCTTTATAATGGCATTACCTGGCAGTTTGAACAGCCCTCACTTTTTCCTTTTTTTTGTATGACTACAACTGGATCTGGAGACCCATGATGGCGGGTGGGCCATCTGCTTTGAAGGACGGGAACATCGTTGGTTCTATGGTGGCGATTCTGTCAGTGGTTCCGACACATTGCTGCTGGTGGTTGCTTGCACTTTTGTTTTTCTAAAGGCAATCTATTGATTGTCTTGAGGTGTGTAGGCTAGTGGGTCTCATGGATTGAGCCAATTTTTTGTTGCTAAAATATTGTTCGGGAACCCTACGTTGGAACGAAGACCCACAAGACCCAAAAAAAAAAGTAAGTGCTGGGTGCATTTCCGGTGGGGGACTCTCCGATGCTTAAGTTAGTCGTGGTTACTAGATAGAATACCTGAAAAAGCAAGAAACACGATGTTTGTGTTGAATAATTTCCCATGAACTTGCGAGGAAGGCTCTTTTATATGAGCATAGATGTATAAATGTGATAGAATGGGAATGACGGCTATGCATTGAGCCCAATCCTTGGGGATCGTGTCAGAGTCCTTTCAAAACCTTAATTTACACAATAAGGTAGATACGGATCGTACTTGACCCAGTTTGAGAGGGAATGTATCACTTTTCTAAACAAATGTTTTGGGCCTCTTGTATCATTACCATTTGGCTTTGATTTAATTAATTAATGCTAGCCAATCCAAACCGTATCATTACCATTTAGAAATAATAGTTGGTCAAAGAACCAATTCACTTTAGGATAGTCCGTCGCTTTAATTGACACGCTGGTAGGAGAGTTTGCTATTACTTCAACGATCGAGTTTACTTGATAAGCATGTTTCGATGTGAATGCTCCTATAAAATTGAGATATCTTCCTCTACTTCATTGGTTCGTCATCCGAGCCATATCAACAACCACATTGACCTATTCTATTTCGATATGTAACATAGAATATGCGCAGGCTTTAAAGAAGGTGTGGCATATGCCAAACAAATTAGACTCTGTAGGTCTTAAATCTAATATGCATTTTTAATGGGTTAAAAGTATATGCTTTAACAGTGTGTCAAATATCTAAGACTCCGTAAATCTTGAATCTAAATATACGGCGGTAGGGGGGGTGATTTTAAGAAGAAGGATTTTACCAAAATTTGAGTCTGCCAATTCCAACAACGATGAAACAGTTCTGGCAGCTGATGGTTGCAACGGTGATGTGGCGACTACGTTGTAAGTCGTGGTGCTGTTTACTGGTTTTAAAGTCGTGGCGGAGTCTATCTCAACTCTTGTGACGGTGGCAGCACCCTAGTTGACGATGCCAGTTACTGTCAGAGGACGTCTTATGGTGGAACTATCGCTTTGGGGTTTAATGGCTGGGATAAAATCACATGGTGGTAGGTGAACCAATGGTTCTATGGGGTTTTGCTGGTCATAGCTAGAGGAGTTGTTGGCGTTGGTGGCCGATGGAGTAGATTTGGATCTGGGCTAGGAATGGTGACACATGCTCGGTATTGCTTCTCGCGACATCGCGATCTTGGACGATGGCACGTCAGACAGTGGCGATAGTGATGGTGTTGACTTCTTTGTGAGTCTTGACCAGTGGCGGCAATTATTCAGTAGCACTGCTGTTAGAGTTTTGACCATGGGGGTGGCGGCGCCGTCATGGCTTTTGTCTTTCTCTCTTTCTCCCTCTCTTTTGTGTTATTGTTTTTGCTACGATAGTTCTGTGGTGGCTGTGGTGAGGGGAGAAGGAGGCGTCAATCGGCCTTTGGTGATGGCGGTAGAGGTTTCTTTATAATGGCATTACCTAGCCAGTTTGAACAGCCCCCACTTTCTCCTTTTTGTTTTTTTATGACAGCAGCTGGATCTGAAGACCCATGACGGCGGGTGGGCCGTCTGCTTTGCACATCGCTCTCCTACTTGCCGGAGCTTTAAAGGATGGAAACATCATTGGTTCTATGGTGGCGGTTCTATCAGTGGTTCCGACACATTGCCGACGGTAGTTTCTTGCACTTTTTTCCTCTAGAGACAATCTGTTGATTGTCTTGAGGTGTGTAGGCTAGTGGGTGCCATGGATTGCGCTAATATGTTGTTGCTAAAATATTGATCGGGAACCCTACCTTGGGAAAACGACCCACAAGACAAACAAAGAGTGAGTGCCAGATGGGCTTCCGGTGGGGGATCTATTTGATGCTTAAGTTACTCGTGGTTACTAGATAGAATACCTGAAAAAGCATGAAACACGATATTTGTATAATTGCCCTTGAACCTGCGAGGAAGGCCGTTTTATATAGGCATAGATGTATAAGTGTAATAAAATAGGAATGACAGCTACGCGTTGAACCCAATCCTTGGGGATCGTGTTAGAGTCCTTTCAAAACCTTATTTTACCCAATAAGGTAATAACAAATTCTACTTGACCCAGTTTGACAGGGAATGCCATGTGGAATCCATTGATTAGGGGATTATTTTCAACTATATCACTCTTCTAAACAAATGTTTTGGGCCTCTCGTATCAGTACCATTTGGTTATAATTTAATTAATTAATGCGAGTCAATCCAAAGTAACAAAATCCGCTATCACCAAGTTTAACCCATTCTCGTGTTTGACACATTCAATAAAAGTCTGGTCATAGTGAGGGGGCATGTTGAGAAAAGCCCACATTAGAAATTTGAGATTTATATGTATAAGACTTGTGGACCTCTCGCCATTGTTCGCTGGCTTTGAATTTGATGTTGTTCACAATGTAATTCTGCATTTGAAAATTACAATCAACAATTTAATATGGAGGCCTTATGGATCTTACATTCTCAACAATCCAAACGAAGAACTTAGGGCTGTAAAGGCCAAATCATTCTTGAGACGAGGCAATTATTGGAATTCTATATCTTCGAACTTTTGTACGACCTTTTCAAATGAGCATGCTTTTTTTTTTTTAAATAAATGGTCATCTGGAATATTCCATACTCCTTGTATTTGGTAATTAAATAATCATGGTAGAATCTTCTTATACCATGATGTCTTAACCTCCAAATTCAAGGCTATTGATGCAAGCCTTGTACTTGGCAGTGTTGTTAGTGCAGTCGAATACCAACTTCATGGCTATCAAGGTATGTGCTCCATTTGATGAAATTAAGACTATTCTGATCCTACATCCCTTTAGTTGGTGGCTCCATACAAATATAGCTCCCACTTAGTTTCCCCTTCTGCAACGCAAATGTCTTCATCTGAAACTTTGGCCTCCCATTCACTGGCGTCTTCTGTCAGACAATCTGCTAATAAGTCTGCCACTGCCTTTTCCTTTTAAAGATTTTTGGGTGACATTTGTGCTGTTTGAGTAGCATGGCCACTTAGTGGTGCAATTATAGAGGGTAGGCTTTTAAACATGTATTTAATTTAAGTCCATTCTCGCTACTAACTTGATAGGTAAGCCAAAACATAGTGTGGTAACTTTTGTGTCACCTATATAGAGGAGACACACGTCCTTTCCAGGACCGAATAACTCACCTCACCCTCAGACAGTTGCTTGTTGATATAATAGATAGCCCTTTTTTCAAGGGATTATGCACATATTGGCCTAGCATAGCCCTAGCAGCCGCATCTGTCCCAGTTAGGTATAAGAACAAAGGGTGTTCTGGCACTAGTGGAGCCAAGACTAGCAGATTAGCTAAGTATTGCTCAATCTTGTCAAACGCCTCATGGCATTGTGGATTCTATTCTTTGGTCGAACCTTTTGTAGAAGCTTAAATATTTATAAGAGATTCATAAAATGGGGTATGAAAATTATGGGTTATCTTCCAAAAGTGAATGTGCTGGTAGCCGAATTTCTCAGAAACCTATTCATGCCTAGATTTTTGTAGACAAGGCTCCTGGAATTTTTTTGGCTATTCTATTAATATATTGTTAGTAGTTGTGATCCTTGCTAGTGGTGAAAATGATAGTTGGTCAAAGAACCAATTCACTTTAGGATAATCTGTCACTTTAATTGACATGCTGGTAGCAAAGTTTGCTATTACTTCAACGATCGAGTTTACTACATTGACATGTTCTATTTCGATATGATATTGGAATGGTTTGTTTAGCACATTCTCCCATGCACAATATTCTTACGCTTAAGGATTCCATATGTTTACTATATGTTAAAAAAAAATTGTAGCATTAGCTGGCTACTAGCTTTGCTTTTAAGTGTGTAATAGTTAGACGTAGGATGATTGATCTTCTGATGAAGTATATAGTAGTTTCGATGTGCCTTTATTCGCAAGTCGATTAATTTTCCACCTGGTGAAGCTGCAACTGCCCTCATTCCACCCAATTTCCACGGTTGAGATTACCGCTTCAATTGTACATGGAAACTCTGGAGGTTCCTCTTGTTCAAAACTTTCACTTTTCTCCTTCTCGCCTTCCCCTTCCTTCAATATGCTTAGTCTCTACTAGCAACGAATTAGGATTTTGCCTATATATATATTGGTATTGCTGATGCAGCTGCGAAACCCTATTCATGTTACACTCGGGGCTGCATTTATAGTGCACCACGTCATTCAAATTTTGAGTATCTTTAGTGAAAGACTTACATCCATGAAATTATTTAGCCATTTGGAATTTATATTTCGGGGTCATTCCTTCTGTACGTATCGGTATTAGCTAAGGCTCTAGAATTTTCTCTAGACTCTCCAAGGCTCTCTCATAAAACCTCTTGATATAGGATTAAAATATTTTCCATGTCATGTCCTTCTCTAGCGAGAGTATCAGAGAAAATTCTTCATCAACCGAAAAGAACTTTCCACCTTGTGCAAGTTTTCCTAAGACACAATCTATATGATGACAAGCAAGGTTATACTTTATCTAGTAAGAGACTTTCAGGATTCCTTTACTCTTAGATTACATTTGGTCCATAAACACCAAAGGCCTTGAACTAATCTATAAATTCGTGAGCATTGCCCCACCAGTCATCAAATCTACCTAAGCCTTGGTGGAATGTAGCCAATTGGATATGCTGCTTGCGCTATCTACATAACTCGTTATCAATAACTCTACCATGTGCCTTTAATTGGGTGTTGCATCTGCTTAAACAACGGTAAAGCCTTTTCTTTAGTTATCACGCCATTAACTTGGGTTTTGAGGCTATGCTCCATAGATGTTTGAGGTCCAAAGGCAAGCATGCTACCCTCAAACGTATGTTATATGGAGCCGCCAGGTAAACTTGCTATAGGTTAAGGTTCCTGGTTTTGAGGCCGAGTAATGCAAGATGGACTTGGCATACCCTGTGGTTGTATGACCTCCTAATCATTCAAAAGAAGCAGTGGTGTTGCGATATTAGGAGAGTGACATTATGTTGCATGTGAGTTTTGATACTATTTGGAGCAAGAGCTATTGATCAGCATAAAGTTGTTATATCATTTATAGTGCTTTCTTTGTAACATTGTTCTCAGCTAGTTGCTCTTCTATTTAAGAGGTTCCATATGGTTCAACCTCCTCAAGGATCTGCCCTGAGGGTTAGTTTTTGGATTGAATAAAGAAGTTGAGGCTAGTGAGTAGTAACTTGTCTACTTGTTGTTGTAGTGCTGACAACCATCTCGAAGACCAGAAGTGGGAATACCTTGAACACCAAGCTATGCTTAGAAAGATATATTACGCACTGTTGAACTAATGTATCTCAGTGAAGTCGCCAAATGTAGGTCGGAAGTGCCACTTGGAGGTTGGAGGTATCAGGATAATAACTAAGAGGGATCAACGGGTTTCACATGGTCTAAGATGGCTTTAAGTGGGTTAGCATAATTTTGTACGCTTAGACTTAGTTGAAGAATGAGTAAGAAATGTGTTGACTGAATGGTTTGAAAAATCGAAATAGTAACCTGAAATAGTAAACTTATGGTATGCACTCAATTTTTCACATATGTTCTTTGTTTGAACACACGAGGTCTTTATATACGTAGCACTCTTGCTGATCACTTTATCTGAATATGCATTTTCCTCCTTTTCAAGTCCACCGCCTTATTCGAGGTTATGTTTTACATTCGAGTCTAGTTTTTTATCCCCAAATTTGCTCTTCTCCTCGAGTTTGCCTTTTTTCTTGAATTGGCTTTTTTTTTCTTTTCTGGGACCAATTTTCTTGACAAACATTGAGATCAAGTTATTGACGATAAACTTGAGGGTTAGTGATTTGAGAAGCTTATACTTTGAGAGCTGCTTTTTAATAAACCCTAAAGGTTATGTTCTACAAACTTAGCTCTAAGTGTTATCTTCTTGATAAAACTGATGGTACTAGCTCATATTGCCACATTGAAGACTTGACCGAGCTTGTATTCCTATATCCCTTTCTTGGCTATCCCCATCTGGCAGTCCAATGCATATGTATAGTTATACGGCGATTACGATTAGAGATCCACACTCTTCACTTTCTCCATGTTTGCTTTACCAAGACCATCTAGTATGCAATTAACCAGATAAAGGCATGCTACGACCATATACGAGAAAAAAACCAATACCCTTCATAGCGACTTATGATGTAGTAGATGTTCATGTTGGGTTCAATAGGGTCCAATCCAATTAGGTGATTTAACTGGTCATACTAATGTTCACTATATATTTGACCTGGACATTATTTAATTTGGCTAAATAACTTTACAGGCCTATTCAATATTTAGCATCCAATACACTAATTATTTGGTAAATTGCACTAAACCCCCTGAGGTTTATACTCGGTTCTCACATAAGACCCTAAGTTTTTAATTTTAACAACTAACACCTCAAAGTTGAGGATTTGTTCCAATTGGACCCAAATCTATTTTTCCGTCTAAAAAATGGTGGATGTCCATCCACCTTGAGGGGTAATTTTGGCAACACACATTTATTGGTGTCTCTCTCTCTCTCTCTCTCATACACAACACTTCTCCCTGTGTGTGAAGTTCAGCAGCCATGATAACTAGAATGTATTAGCAGACTGATCCAGCCCACCCACAAAACATGGGTCTCTACTATTCTTCCATCTCCGCCGGCAGCATCGACGGTGGCTCTTCTTCATGCTCCGGAAAGCCCGCCGACCCGATCGACGGCCTCCTTGCCGGAGCTGGGTACAGGGTCCTGTCCTCGGAGCTCTGGCAAGTCGCCCGGTGCCTCGAGACCGTCATGGTCAATGCCCCCACGGAGGTCTCGCACCTCGCGAACGACTCCATTCACTACAACCCGTCGGACGTGGCCTCCTGGGTCGACTCACTCCTCTCCAAGCTCCACAAGCCCAAAAAACCGTACCCGACCCGTCAACCTTCTCAGATCTGAACCTGATGGTCACCGCAAGTTACCGGCGGGAACCAAAATCGAGGAAGATTCTGGCATAGGTTGGTGCATGTGCTGATGACTTGCGTGGAGTCCGTCTACCGCGGCGAGCTCTTATGGCTGCATCCTTGACTGGAGAACGAGCGAGAGAGAGAGAGACCAATAAATGTGTGTTGCCAAAATTACCCCTCAAGGTGGATGGACATCCACCATTTTTTAGACGGAAAAACGGATTTGGGTCCAATTGGAACAAATCCTCAACTTTGAGGTGTTAGTTGTTAAAATTGAAAACCCAGGGTCTTATGTGAGAACCGAGTATAAACCTCAGGGGGTTTAGTGTAATTTATCCCTAATTATTTATAGTGTATAAGACGCTTATAGACCCTAACCTCTTAACTTTGATGGACAATTGAGATTTAACAAGTTTATGATTGATTCCACCACTCTTTCTATGCAAATATCGTTTTTCTTGGAAGTTAGGGCATCATAATTGTTGGCTACTCCTTCTAGACTAATAGAAAAATACACTACTCTATTTTACCATTAAAATAGAGAAGAATAGTGAAGATCAATACCATATGGGATACGTTTACTTCCGTATCTTCGCGTACTTTCATCATCGAAATAAAGCTTTTGGTAATATGGCTTTCTTCAATTCCGGTGAGTTCGAGACGTTATTGTTCTTATGTTTATGTTATTGTAAGATTCTAAACGTCTTGATTATAAGTCAAGATGAATGAAATAATATAACATGTGGTATTAAAGTCACGTTAATCAATTGCATGAACATATGTTTGAAAATTCACATTAAAAAAAAAAGGAACAGGTTGTGTGGTCTGTTGGGCTGGCCTAGAAAAAAGGCCACGTGGCCTGTTGTGTGATCTGTTAATGGACTAGAAGATTCGCCCAGAAAAAGTGGGCCGAGAAGTAGGTAGCTTAGTTTGTAGCCAAATTGGGCCTGTTATAGGCTTTACAATATGGACTGTTTAACAGTCCATCCCTAACGGTTTGGGCCTGCCGAATTGGGCTATTTAACTTGCTTTTTGGGCCTCCGAATTGGGCCTATTTTGGCCACTTAAAAAAGGGGCTTTGTAGGTGCAGATTTGGGCTTGTTTTGGCCACTTTAGAAATAAGAATTTTTAGAAACGCTTGTAGATATCAATTGGGCTTTGCAAAATAAAATTAGCAAAGGCACTTAATAACATGTCCTTATTGAATTGTTTATTTGAGATGTTATTAGTGATATAACACACACACACACACACACACACACATACACACACATATTGGCTTATATTGTTAGATACTAATGAATATAAAGTGCCAATATTATTATAATTTCAAGAATTAGTTTAAAATTATAAGATCATGCTAAAACCTTATATTTCGTTTGGCATGTTTAGACTATTGTAATGAACTTGAAAATAATTAGTGGTTTTCTTACTTATTTTGCTAGTAAGCAGTCCAACGGAATTTTTTTGTCTTTAATAAGTTGAGATAATGATAAAACCATCTCATGTTACGCTTACTAATTAAAAACATTTATCGGCCCAATGGAAGTCTATGTTTTGAATTTTTTAAGCAGAAAGAAAAGAAATAATAAGTTACGCGGCTTAAATTATTTTATGCGGAAAGGTGATATAACTCTTCCTCGAGTTGCTTGTAATGATTTCCAAATTGCTATGGGTGAAAAATCACTTGTATGTTAATAATCGGCCCAATTGAAGGTTATAAGTGATATCTTCAATTTTTCTTTGGAAAATGTTTTGTGTATTTAGCTTTGCGATACAAATAAATGTTTATTCCTCAATTTATTTTATCAATTTAAATTGTGAACTAACTATTTTCATCATGTGAATTTTTGGTACTAACGTGCATGATTATTGTTATTATCTAGCGTATAATCCTGCTGTAATTACTGGCTATCATTCCTCTATTGATTCTTTGAGCGGAACAAATTTTAGAAAATGAAAAGAGCAGATTAGCATAATTCTTAGAGTATGAATTTGGATTATGCTTTTCGGGTTGACACTTCTACTATCCTTACGACTGAAAGCTCTACTGAGCAAAAGACGGCTTGTGAAAAGTGGGAGTGTTCCAATCGCATATCCCTAATGATTATGAAAGGCTCCATTATAACTGCAATTTGCCGGAGCTATTCTTGACTAAAAAAAATGCTAAGATGTACTTTGCTCATATTGAAGAGTAATTTCAGGGCTCTTCCAAGGCACATGCTACTACTATTATCACTAAAATGATTACGTTCAAGTATAGTTGATTCAGTAGTGTTTGTGAGCATATATTTACAGATGAATGATATGGCTACTCAACTAAAAGGATTGGACATGAAAATCTCTGAGGGTTTTCTCTTAAGATCAACTACAAGATCAACTACAACACTTTCGTCCTTTTAAGATCAACTACAACACGCAGAAAGAGAAGTGAAAAATGAGCGAGTTGATTTCCATGTGTGTCCAAGAAGAAGAGATGCTAAAATTCGAACAACCTGATAGTGCTCACGTTGCTATACATGCTCCATCTAAAAGAAATCTGGCAAAGGTCGCATGTGAGGGAATACAACTGATAAGCAAGCTCTTCTATTATGAAGGGTCCATCTGGTTCCAAGTGTAACTTTCGTAGAGTTAAAGGACATATGAGGATAGAATGTCTGAAACATAGAGAGTGGTTAGACAATTAAGGTAAATTTATCTATTTACGTTTGTTCTGAGTCTTATACATCTGATGCTCCTTAGAATACATGGTGGGTTGACATAGGTACAACTATGAACATAACTAATTCATTGTAGGGACTCCTTTCCGTGAAGAAGCTAAAAAAAGAGGGACCATAATGTGCTTGTAAGAAATTGAGAGAAAGCTCAAGTTGAAGCTGTAGGAACTCTCCGCTTAGTTTTGGAGACTGGATTCAATTCGGATTTAGTTTGATACTCTTTATGTTACCAGTTTGACTAAAAACCTTATTTCTATTTCTAAACTTGATGCTTAAGTTTGAGAATAAAGGCTTCTCTTTTCCCCTTTAATCTAGAGCTATTAGTTCTGATTTCCTTGAGGGAAACCTCTACGAATTATGTTTGGATACTTCTTTTACTGAATTCTTGGAAACAATGAACATGAATGATGTAGCTACTAAGACTTTTGAACTGTGGGCACAGAGAAAATCAAGTTTAGGATATTTCATGTGTGGGGCTATTTAGCTAAAGCAAAAGTTTACAATTCACATACTAAGAAGCTCGATCCCAAGATCATCACTTGTCATTTAATAGGTTACCCTAAAAGGTCTATGGGTTTTAGATTTTATTGTACACCGCATACCAACCCTGGTCAACTACGAATTTGGTGGTTGCCATACTGGAAGAACCAAGATTCTAAAAGGATCCTAATAGAGTCCTCAAAGATTATGACTTGATCCTTAAGGATACTAACGTGATCCTAATAGTTCTAGCCCAAGGCCCAGCCGTTAGGCTCCTAGTCCTACTACGGTTCTACTACCTACATCCACAAAAGAGGACTAACCCAGGTACCACAAACAACTAAGAAAAAAACACACACACACACATACAAACAATCTCTCTTGCTTTCTTAGAGTTCTACCCCTATAGTTGCGCTCTGACTTTAACATTGGAGAGACTTCCCCCACCGGAACCCTGACCTGGTAATCACTCTTTGTTCTACCTTACAGGTCAGTTCACCGGCTGTGGTTCCCGATGAACTTTTTAGCAGCAATAGATTGGCACCATCCGTGGGACTTTGCTGAATGTGGATCCAACTAAGAAACTGGTTAAGCAAAAAAAGCAGACTTCCACTCTAGAAAGGCAGGTGAAGATGGAAGATGAAATGGATAAGTTATTGGAGGTCAGATGCATTAGGCAAATTCACTACCTAGATTGGATCACCAATGTTGTCATGGTAAAATCGGGCAGTAGATGACGGATATGCATTGATTTTACGGACCTTAACACAAAGCATGCCAGAAAGATAGTTATCTACTTTCCCGCATTGATATCCTCATTGATGCTACCTCAAGGCGCGAACTGTTAAGCTTTATGGATGCTTATTCTGGATACAACCAAATCATGATGCATGAAGAGGATATCCCTAATACATCATTCATCACAGAGCGTGGTCTCTACTGTTACAAGGTCATGCCCTTCAGACTCAAGAACGCGGGAGCCATATATCAGCTTTTGGTTAACATGATCTTCCATGATTTAATTGGGAAAAACATGGAAGATTACATAGATGACATGCTAGTGAAGAGTGCCAAAGCAGAATTCCATGTCAAGGACCTCAAGGAAACCTTCAACATCCTCAGGACGACATAAAGCTAAACCCACTCAAGTGCACGTTCAGAGTTGCATTTAGAAAGTTATTAGGGTTCATTATTTCTCAGTGCGACGTTGAAGCTAATCCAGAGAAGTTAAAGGCCATCCAAGCCACGACACCTCCTAGAACCATCAAATAAGTTCAAGAGCTAACTGGGAGAGTTGCAGCTCTAGGAAGGTTCATGTCTAAGTCAGCCAAGAGATGCCTACTCTTCTTCAAAGCCATCAGGAACCAGAAATCCTTTGAAAAGTTAAAACAGTACCTGGCTTCTCCCCCTCTTCTCACTAAGCCATCCACAGGAGAAGACCTCTCTCTTTACCTCTCAGTAAGTGAGATGGCAGTCAGGGAAGAGAATAATGTACTGAGACCAATCTTCTATATGAGCAAGATCTTGCAAGACGTGGAAACATGATACCCGAAGATCGACAAGATGGCCCTAGCCCTTATCATATTAGCAAGATACCATTTCCAGCCTCATGTGGTCTTCACAAATCAATCTTTGAGAAAGATCTTGCAAACCTCAAGGCATCGGGAAGGGCACCAGAACCTTGGGTTTTATAGGTGGATGGTTCTTCAACACATGGCAGCAGTGGGGCATAACTTATCCTTATCAATCCTAAAAAATTTGTTATAGAGTATTCTCTTCGTTTGAACTTTCAAGCCTCCAACAATAAAGTAGAGTATGAAGCTCCTCTTGCGGGAATAAGGCTAGCTCATTCCTTGAGGGTGGATTTATTATCTGACCACATGATTAGATAATATAAGCCTAGAGATGAAAGAATGATCTATTATCTTCAGCTAGTCAACTCTTTAGCAACAAAGTTTAAAAGCTTTGCTATATGTCAAATACCTCGGGATCAAATCACCCAAGCAGACTCATTGTTAAGACTTTCTTCTACATATATTTTTGAGTTTTAGCGAACGGCTTATATTGAGCTCCTCAAGGAACGAAGCATCAGCCCCAAGGCTGAAGATGAAGTTATAGATTAAGAACTCTGTTGGATGGACGCAATAATCCAATATCTTGCCACGGGGGAATTACATTGAAGAATGTAGTGAAGCACGTAACCTTCGGGCCAAAGCCTCTCGGTATGCCCTAGTCGAAAGGGTACTATACAAGAAGTCCCTTCAGCCTTCCATATCTCAGATGATACAAAATCCTCATTTGCGTTAAAAGAAGTTGATGAAGGCATATGCGGACAACATTTAGCATAAAGAAGTTTGACGCACAAAATACTAAGGCAACGTTACAACAGTTAGGAATGCAAAATGATGCAATGGACTTCACAAAAAGATACAACAAGTGCCAAAAGTTCGTGCCAGTATCTCATACGCCAGTGGCTCCTCTTAGCTTTATGGTCTCTCTAATTCCCTTTCGCAATGTAGGGAATGGACATCTTGGGTTCTTTCCCATAGCCACAGGCTAACAGTGATTTGTGATAGTCACCATTGACTACTTTACAAAATTGACCGAAGCCGAGGCATAACAACCATCATATCTGCCAAATGCGAGGATTTCTTTTGGAAGAATGTTGTCTGTCGCTTTGGGATCTTGAAGACCCTTATCACATATAATGGGAAACAATTTGACAATGCCAACTTTTGAAAGTTCTGTGAAAACCTATCAATTGATCCCCGCTTCACCTTTGTTGTCCATCCTCAGTCGAACGGTCAGACGGAGAACATGAACCGTAGCTTTTTACAAGGCCCGAAGAAGAAGTTCGGCAATGCCAAAAGGGTATGGTAGATGAGCTCTTTAAAGTACTTTGGGCTTATCGAACCACCCCCCATTTAGTCACCAAGAAAACACCTTTTCTTTTTTGCTTTGGAACATAAGCTTTATTGTCGGAAGAAGTTCGACTCCCACTATGCAAACCCTTCAGTACAGCAATGAAGACAATGAAGCCAATCTACGAGGAGACCTTGATCTCTTAGATGACATCTGGGCCCAAGCTCACGAATATTCTATCTCCATCAAACAAAGGGTTGCTCATTACTACAATCAACGGTTCCGTTCAAAACTTCTTCGGGTTGGTGATTTAGTCCTCCGCAAGCTTGAAGTGTCAGATCCAAAAGCGGCCATAAAAAAATTATCCCCTAACTGGGAAGAGCCTTATCGCATCTCGAAGCTTCTCAAGCCCAGCACTTATGCTTTGGAGACACTCTCGGGAGATCCCTTGCCTGGCACATGGAATGTGGAGAATCTTTATCGTTACTCCAGTAACATCTTGCGCCTAGGCAAAACGCTTCTTCTTAGGGGGACAGGGAGACTCAGACCTTGTCCACCTTGGGATAAAGCTTACAAGTTTTCAGAACTTTGAATTTTTTGGAATAGCACCCAAATTTTGTTTAACCTAGACGAATAAATAGATTGATAGCAATATCCTATGTATTTTCGATTTTTTGCCCAAGCATATAAGTATGATCTTCTTAGCATAATTTTACAGAAACATGTCTCTTAGTGCCCAATCGGACACCCTCATGGGATTCCCATAAGTTCTCTACAACTAAGGGAAAAACAAAACCTGCCGAAAATAGGCTAAACCGAGCAGGATGACTGAGCAAGGCACCCAAACAGGATGGCAGAACAACGGGTCCGAGCAGGTTGCACGAATAGGGCACTTTCTAAAATAGCCCACCTCTCAATAGCCCAGGGCTAAAAAAACCTATAACACATACCCTTCTCCAGAATAAGCGTAATGAAGGTGTTAAAATAGAACTTAAGTACAATCTAAAATGGTTTAGCTATAGCTCTAACCTGTGAAATGATAAAGTCGTTGTGGGACTTCGTTATTCCACCATACTTTGCTAATTCAAAACTTCGCCAAGCATGAGGGCAAGGATTCTTTGCCAGCTCTTAGCCCACGATAAGAGTTTGCATCAAAGTAAACATAAACGCAAGCAGGATTTGGATCTCCTGCTGTAACCCATGGTTACAACAGGGGTGCTGTGATGGATATTGAGAGAGAGGGATGAGAGAGAGAGGGAAGAGAGAGAGAGTAACCATAGTTTACAGCCCCTTCTCTCTCTTCCCTATCTCTCATCCCTCTCTCTTAGCATCCATCATAGCACCCCTGCTGTAACCATGGGTTACAGTAGGGGATCCTAATCCACGCAAGCAAGATTTGAACATCACAAGCTCATAAATACACAATTGCATTAACGCACACCCTCCAAAGGATCGGTGAAAATAACATAGAAACTAAGTCCCTCAAGGGACACTAAAAGTACTTAGACAAAAACATCAAGCTCTATAGCTAGAAAAGGAACATAACACAAAGGAAGCTAGACGACTACTCTAAGCCTTGGGGGGATTACCTGGCTGCTCACTATTCTCTATTGGGAGACAACATCTCCAACTTCAGTGGGGCCAACGATTTCTTGAGATGGTGATCTGGCACCACTATGCCTTCCAGGGAAAGGTCAAGAAACCTTTCAAGAACCAATTCCTTGGCCTTCTGGAAACCTTGTTCAAAGATTTTTAACCCATATCAGTTCGTTTTCTCAGCCATTCTTCTCTGGCCGTACCCTCCGAGAAGACCTAAATAGCCTTCTCCCTAGCTTCAGCTATCATACCTCTTCTCCAACTTGCTGGCCTTAGAGAACAACTCGGCATTCTCAGTGGTCAGGTCCTTAACTTGCTTCTCTAGCTCACGTATCCTGGCCGAGCACTATCTCTTCTCACATTCTGCAGTGCTCGCCACCTCTTGTGCCATCTTGAACCGATCATGCATCTGGCTACTCTAACAATAGGCCTGGACAAGTGGAAGCAAACGATCAAATGCTATACCAATCTTTACAAAAAATTTGCTAAAGATAGAAGTACTTACATTATAAGCGGCCTACACATGCGTAAGAGAAAATGACTCATGAGTTTGATAATCTGGAATCTCCCTCTCATTCAAAAGAACCCCAAAAGCCAGATGTTGCTCAGAGATATGGGCACTAGGAGTATATGTGTCTCCTTTTTGATAGTCTATCGAGGACAGAAGATCAGATCCTTGTTTATGTGAACGCTCCCGGCCACAAGATGAGGGAGAAGAAAGCTCGGGGCTTTTTAGGCAGGCGGCAGATCTTCCCATACATCTTCCTTTCTCTTCCGCTTGGATGTTTTTTGTAGAAGCTACAAAAACCCGCCCTTCCCTCCATCACTTTTACCAGAAATGTTTGGACAATGTGAAGAAATGAGTTAGTAAGCAAAACTGAGACTTAATAAGAGCAACAACAAGTTGGAATTGTCTCACGAGATCCACCTAAGTTGGCAACTCTAAGAAGGAGGCACTCGTCGCAGACACTGACCTTCTATCTCTCGAGCTCCCTTGATTTATCAAAATGGGTTTTTGATGGATAAGTCCTCTATGTTACAATTCTTCTTCTATTAGAGGGACATCAATGTTAAGGCCACCCCTTCACTTTATGTGGTCAATGAGCTTTTTGGTGAGTGCATCTGGAGCAGGGATATACTTCTTTTCCAACTTCTTGCAGTACCCATTCAACTTTCATGGGAACTACCAAAGAACGCTTGGTCGCTTCACAAAAAAGTACATTGAGTGCTAGCCCTTGTCGGATTTGGGCCCTCCTTTAAGCACTTTCAACTAATTATGGATATAATACCACCTGGCACTCCTTGCAACATCTTTGAGGTAGCATATCTCAAAGTATAACTTCATGAAGTCTTGGACCAGTCTAAACCCTGATATCTCTACCAGATATATTAAATCGACAAACTTTGTCTATCCATTGGGGACAAGTTAGAAAGGTGCCATCTTGTAATGGTTGAAGAACGCAAGGACGAAAGGATGCAACATAATTCTGTAATTACCTGATCTAATATGCCCTTCGTAGATGCAGGTTTCAAGATTTGTTCCATAGTTCACAGGCTCTTGTATATCTGGGAACGTAGCAGAGTATCATGGGGGCAATGAGAGCTCATCTAACAACTCTTCTATCTCCTCCTTTCTCATCTTATTCCTTTTTCCATTAGAGGTGAATCACATTTCTTTATCATTTTTCTCCTCTGCCTCATCCTTAGTGTCTCCTAGCCTATCTCTACGAGAAAATGACGTACTTGGTTGGGGGTTGGAACTCCATACTCTACTTCTAGAGGTTGAAGTTCCTACTTGGGAAGACCTACACTCGGATTCACTCTCTGTGGAACTAGTCAAAGACGACGACATTCTATAGTACCCAATGAATGAAAAACTACGAAAGAAAAAACTTAGCCGAAATGTACAACAAGGAAGGAGAGAAACTTACTTGAAGAAGAGAAACCAACTTGAAGAAATGAATAGTATGAGGCAAATGAGGCGTGTGATCTCAATATAAGGAAACCTTTTTCAATAATTGTTCCAAGAAACGTGGCAAGCATTTATGATCCTTACATAGCACGACCATGGTACAACCCCAATTTGAATTTCCCGCCAATTCGGCTCCATGCCACGTGTCAACAAGGGAAATATGGATGACCAAACCTTCGACTTGTGCCAAAATCTTCCATTCGAATAGGATGCCTGAGCAGCTCGTCCGAGCGAGATGCCCCAGCATCCTCGATGTGGATACCCGAGCAACACTGCCAGGCAAATTGCTTGCACAACGTGGCTAATAAAACTGCCCGAGCAGCATTGCTGAGCAGATTGCTCATACAACATGGTCGACCAGACTGCCTGATCAGCATTGTCGAGCAGATGGCCCGTACATCGTGGCAGACCAGACTGCCCGAGTAGCATGCCCGAGCGGCATGGCTGAGCAGCACGCCTAACTAGACTGCCTGAGCAGCATGGCCAAGCAGCATGCCCGACCAAGATTCCTGAACAGGATGTCTCAGATATATTATTTTTGAGAAATTTTCTTATCATCAATACATGTCTGCCTAAGCTCTTTCCCCTGAGTCACTCTTTGCTTTTGTCTACTTCGTAAGCACTGCCAAAAGTAGGGGGCATTGTGATATAGATAAAAATACACTCCCAATCGGCATATGACACGTGGCGATTATGAGTCACGGTTAACCCTGGTCAGCTACGAATTTGGTGGTCACCATATCGGAAGAACCATGATTCTAAAATGGTCCTAACAGAGTCCTCAAAGATCCCGACTTAGTCCTCAAGGATCCTATTACGGTCCTAATAGATCTGGCCCAAGGCCCAGCTGTCAGGCTCTTACTCCTACTAGGGTTTTACTACCTACAACTATTAAAAAAGGACTACAAACAACTATACACACACATACACACAATCTTTCTTGATTTCTCAGAGTTCTACCCCTGTAGCCCCACTCTGAATTTAACAACAGAGAGTTCCCCCGTCGGAACCCTCACCTGATGGTCACTCTTTGTTCTGTCTTCCAGATCAGTTCTCTAACTTTGGTTCTCGATCAAATTTTTACTCGCAACAACCCGTAACTCACATATATACACACCGACAACCACCACTTGTGACCACCATCGATGACCACCGCATTGCCAAACACCATGCCACCACGAAATAGTTCCCTTTCCCAGTCCTTGTCCCATTCCGTGTCGCCCCCAACGACACCCACACCCACACACTTGCGGGACACAAACTCTCACTCTGCCTATCACTAACATACACACTCACACACCCATCAGTAACACACTCGCACACCCATCGGTAACACACACTCACACTCAGTCATACACACACACACACACACACCCCAACACCCACCCCAAACACAAAATCATACATACACACACCTCAGTGCTGATGATGATGTGCAGCCTGATGCGCCTTGTCGGTCCGATTGTGATAGCACTGTTTCATGGTGGCGGAGGTTATAGATTGATCGATTTGTAACATGGGCTTGGTGGTGGTTATGACAATCAGTGATTGTGGTGGGTGGTTTGAACAACGGTGGTCGGGGTTTGCTTTGGAAAATAGTGTATGTGGACAATGGTGAGTTTGTTTTTTGTGGTCATGGAGGGGTATTGGTGTTTGTGATATGATTTGGCGTGTTGTAGAGGTGATGAACTGGTCATATCTTAGCTATGGTGGGTTGCATAAATTTATTTTTTATGAGTGGTATTACCATATGTAGTGAAACACCTCTGGAAAATCCCAAGAAGGATTTTAAGAGTAGGCATCTTATTTAATTTAGGAAAACTAGGAAAAATAAAAAAACAAATTGTAAAATGACTCTAAAGTGTCCAAAAGGATGACTAGTCTATCGAAAACTGGGAGATAAGTTCAAGGACTAAGTTATATAGCGGGAAGGTGTTAGGCACCCGCCACGCCCTTTTGCTCTCTTCTTAATTTTTATTGATTTTTTTGCCTTAAAAGAATGTAAAATGCAATAAATACCACCCTAAGTTTATTTTTAGATTTTTGGTTTGAACTCGACACAGGGTTCGAATTGCCTACATATATATCCTGTCGGACTAATTGGAATCAAAATCACCGTAATTTGACTCAGACCCGACGGGCGGCGACCTAGATCTCGATCTTTGACTCTTATGATAACTAGACTTCTTCCAGTCGAATTGACTTAGAACCATAAATTAACTACTCTTCTCTTGGTCTAGAAATCTAAACAAATTGAAAGACTTTGAATTCATTTTTTACATTTTTTAACCGAGATCAGGTTGCAGGGAAGGGAAACAATTTAGATTCTTCTAATCTAGAAATGAAAATACTGAAATAAAAGATAGAAGGTCATACCTTAGTGCTGATTATCCAATAGTTTGTTTTGATACTTGATTTGACATAAAAAAAATCAAGAACATCAATCTGCTTGAATAGAAAATCAATTTTTTGGACTTGAAGAAAATCTCAAACAAACACAAATCCTTTTTTAAAGTTGTAGCTCTAAACAATATACACAATTTAGGCTTTTGAATCGCCTAAAGCGCATATCAAATGAGTAGGTCTAGTCGAAAACGTAGAAAAGAAATCTATCCGATTTTGGAAACACATTGGTTTGGACCTGAAGATAATCTCTAATGGATTCAACTTCTTCTGCAAAGTTGTAGCTCTTGAAAATATACTTGATTTAGGCTTTTGAATTGCCTAAATCGAGCATGTTATGAGCATATTAGAGTCAAACAAATGAAAACCCTAGAAAGGCAATCGGCCAACTAGAAAAATGCTAATTTAAAAAAAAACTAAATGAATTCTACTTCTTCTGAAAAGTTGTATCTCTTGAAAAAAAATATACACTATTTTGGCTTTTGAATCACCTAAATCGGGTATCGTATGAGCAGATTATGGCTGGTCAAAGTTTGGGTATATGTTCAATATGGGACTTCAGGATTTTTGACTTAGCCACGTTTCTCCTATGATTCTTTTTCTCTTCCTCTAATAAGCCAAATGACCTTTCTTATAGAGCTAAAGAATCCTGAATTGGGTTAAACCTAGCTGAACCGGACTACTAACTGGACATGACTCAAACCAAATTGGACTGAACCACTTATCAGTCTTAAGCTCGAACTAAGAAATAAAGATACTCTTTTTATGATTTTTGCACCAGAAACAAATTTGCACTAGAAACAAAAGGTGATAGTGGGAATGGGAGAAAATTCTATATAATCTAGCTAAGCTAGAAAGCTATTAAAATTAAATCAAGAAGTCTCTTGTCGAGGAGACTTGGGAGCACTCTCCGAATGATCTATGATGCAAAGACTACAAAGAATTTTTGAGTGAATATGAATGACTAAAATTCTCGACAGACATAGTGTATCGTGAAAGGAGAAATGGTACACAAGCTCTAAAGAGAATAAGCTTCTGGACCCTTAAAAATTAAGGCCAGGTTCTCTATTTATAGAGCTCAGGGTCGCAGATCTGATAAGATTGGCTATGCCAATCTTTAAGGCTGGAGATAAGTCAGAATATTGGATAAAAATCAGAAATTGGCAAAAGTCAATTAACAGGCGGACTAGATGAGAACCGACCGGTTCATCCCATAAGTCAAAAATGATTTTTTTTTATTTCTTAATTAGGTAATTATCTCTGATTTTGCAAATGGGATGTACTAGATTCGGCATTTATCATTTCTAACTATATAAATCATGGATTTAATCTTTGCATCAAGGATAATTAAAAAGTTATTTCCCTAAGTTATCTAGACAAACTAATAATAATGATAAAATCTAGACCTTGGACTGGACTTGATACAAATACAACGGACTGGGCCAATTACTAACTGGATTGGACCGGACCCCTTATAGGACTAATTAAATAGATTAGCCTCATTTTATTATTAGGCTTAAGCCTATAACAACAACAACAACAACAACAACAATAAACTTAATTAACAATGAAATCCAATTATCATCTAATAGAAGGACTACAAAAATGGGGTGTCTACTTTATCTTTCATAAATTGCCTCGAAAATAAACAAGTTTAGCTCGGTATAATAAAAATAGGCCGCAAGCGCCGAGTGTAGTTATGGAAAACGTCAGGAGTGTTGGGAGTAATTTGCCCTTGTGATAATGGTTGTGGGTGATGTGTGTGCACAAAGAGTTGGTGGAGGGTGTGTGTGTGTGTACCAACTGTGTAGCGTGTTTGCCTGTATTGTGATGTGGTGTGCCGGGGGGGGAGGGGGGAGGAGTCGGTGGGGGTGTTTGTGCTTGTGTGTTGATGGCGATTGGGACAGGGATGGGGATATGGGGACCGTGTGTGTTGTGTATGTTGTATGTTGGTGACAGGGGTTGGGGAGGGGGAAACGATTGCGTGTACGCGCGGAGGGGGTTTGTGGTGGTGGGTGATGCGGGAATTGGATGGCGACTATGGGGCTAGGTGTAGTTGATCAGGTGGAAGTCAGAAGGGGATAATGAAGTTGGAAAGGAGGCATTGAGCTAATATTTGACAAGAAATAAGGGTATCGATGTTATTTCATTTAGTATGTAATGGTTTCATCTAACACCGTATGTAATGGTTTCATCTAATACCGCATTTTCATGACTGGAGAATTATTAAGTACATCAAGTTGAACTGGATGGGGGTAAATTTCTCAAGCCCCATGCATAGCGGGTTAAATTGTACTTTCCCCTTAAACCTTTCACCTTCCCACATTGAAGATGATTAGAAATTAAATGAGTCATTTAAGTTCTTATTGAATAGATTCTGTTTAGCATGAAAGTTCAATTATAACCTATAGGCCATAAATTTTCCAAAAGTTTTGCCTGTCTAAGATCAACCACGTTATCTAATTCTGTTTACAATCAAAATCCTACTAGGTACGATAAAATCTTAGGCCCCGTTTGACATGTATTTTTTTTGCTCTTTTTTGGCCAAGTTTTAAAATTTTCCAAAAAGTCCAACAAAACTGAGGTGTTTGGTTGGGCCCCAAGAATTTAAAAACAAGGTCCGTTTCCAAAAAGAGCAATTTTCTCTTTCTCTAGTTTTGGAAACCCATTTTCACACGGGGTATGAGGGCTGGATTAATGAGGTCGAGGCTTCTAGCCTCACTAGCAACAACAGATTTCTTTTTTCTTCTATAGGATAAAACCAACCTAAAAATTAGGGTTTCTCATCTCTTTCATCCCTCTGCTCGATCGGCCGTATATGTACTCTATCACCGACTCCACAGCCCACCACCTTCACCAGCCACCGATCACCCCCTCCGTCTTCTTTCTCCGACGCAGAGAGAGAGAGAGAGAGATGTGTAAGAAGAAATGACCACAGCTAATGATTGTAACAACCAAGGCGGCACAAAAAGAGCTCCGAGACTTGCTCCAAGGCCTATATTTACCGAGGCTTGTTGTTTATAACATGGTTAATCAAATGGATTCTTCAAGACAGTTTCTGGGTGCCTCCTCCGCATAGAGGAAGAGGTCCCATTTGGCTCTGTTCTTTCCTTATAGAAAAAACTAAAAGTAAATTCTGCAAATAAGACCCATTTGGCCATTCTTTTCAAGGACGAGTTTTGATAATGGCTGCGGTGACGCGAATTCTTCTGTTAACCCTTGTTGCCTTATTAGCTTCTTCTGCATTTGCGAAGTGCAAGGTGAAGAAGCCAATCATCTCCTATGATTGCCGGTCAATGATCATCAATGGAAGCATACAGCTTCTCTTCTCCGGTTTTATTCATTATCACCGCAGCCCACCCGAGATATTATTTGATTCACAATTCCACTTTGATGCAAACAATTTTCTAGGTTTTTCTTCTTTTCTTTTCTTTTAATTCGATATATAGAGCGACAATTTACTGTCCTGAATTGCTGCAAGAATTTGGAACCACAGACGTTGATTTATTGTTCAGATTCGGTTAATACCACTTGAATCAAGGACTAGGGATGTAAACCATTGTAATATATTTGTTTAATTATGTTAAATTATGTGTAATACATTGTAAGACATTGTAATTTATTTGTAAGACATTGTAATATATTTGGAGAATTATGTTTAATTTTTTGTAAGATATTGTAATATATTTGTTTAATTATGTGAAAATGTATATTTTAAAATAAAACCAAAGAGCTGTCCTGTATAACGCTTGGGGTTTTTTGTTTTTTGAAAACATAAACTCTGTCAAACGTCCACCAACTTTTTTAACTGGTGAAAAAAGAAACCAAAACTCTTTCCAGTTTTCTTGAAAAAAAAAATATATTGAAACTGAAAGTGAAAGTGTTACCGTACAGAGCCTTAGATTCGAGATTCTCCGGTAGGTCACAACGACTTAATAACTTATTATGATGATAATAATAAGTTCACTTGTATAACAGTTAAAATGGCTATTTAGGCATTTGACAATTCTTGCAAAAAGTGCTTTGCAGAATCATAAATTAGTCAAGGGAATATATATTAAAACAAAGAATATAATTAGTGTGCGAGGATTGGGTTCATGTATACGGTGGCCATGAAAATCCAGATGAGTATACAACCTTGAACATCTCCAGAAATCACAGTTCAAACATACATTACATAATTCATGACAAGATAAGACAAACACAAAACTACATAAACCATAGTGGGTAATCATAACAACGAGAAAATAACATCTATAGAAAGAGAGGAGGAGCTAAATAAAATGAGGCAAAAGAGACATCAGCAGAAATGGCTTGAAGAAGTGAATATTTTCGACAAAAGAACTTTACTCCGATGGAGGTGGCTGACCACCACGCTTTGGAGGGTGAGGAGGCTTGGGCCGATGAGGAGGAAATGGGAAAGGAGGGCGAGGTGGCTTGGGCGGATGAGGAGGAAATGGGAAAGGAGGACGAGGTGGCTTGGGGGGACGAGGCGGAAAGGGGAACGGAGGCAATATCGGCTGCGCGTATCCGCACATCCCATAGACGCAATAGCTCATAAATGGGCATTTGTGGTCGCAACTGCCGCAGTGAAATGGGTTGACATTCGTATCGATGCATAAACCGCGACAACATTGCCAGGTAAACGGGCACCTAATCCCACACAAACCACAATTATTAGGATCAGAAGTTACATCCACGCATCTGTTTCTACAGCAGAGCTTTTTGATTCTGGGTGGAAATTCTCCCTCGTTACAAATCCACGGCCTGTTCCAGCACCCGATAGCTCGTGGATTCTTTACTCTCCTCAGCCACGGAGAAGACGTGGACGAGCCATTTGTCGCGTTTTGTTGCACCCCTTGAAGTATAGGATTATCTTTACCTTCTACCAACACAAGATAGAGTAGAAGTGGTAGTATCAGTATTTCAATCCGAGTTTCGGGTAATAGCATCATTTCCAGATGCATTAGAAATAATACTGCATTTACTTGGATATATATATATATATATATATATAGGTGATGGATTAGTCTTTACGTTCATATAGTCCGGAAGAGTTCATGTTTTTCTTACCGCAGTTACTTTTTGAGTGAAGACTCATGTTGTGGGGTGGTGGGTATGGTGTGGGGTAATTAAGAATTACGTGATGAGGGAGCTTTACATTGCTTTTGTGCTCGGTTTTAGCTTTTTCACCTCTGCATGATTAAAGCAAAGTGTAACGGATTGAGAACAATCATTTTATGTATCATCTACTAATTTGGTTCCAATACTAGAGGCCTTTGCCCACAATTTAGAGGACCGCAGCCACATCTAGCCCCATTATTTGCAAATCTATCGAACGGGGTAATGTGTCATAAGACCAAAGCCCTAGAGACGGAAAACTCCACAATCACTATGGGGTAAGCAAAACCCAAGAATAACGCAAAGGGCTACAACCAAGTCCCATACACACTTGGCCTCCGGGCAGCGCAAAAGCACCATGATTTACACACAGCCTCACACCATGGAGTACAAATCAATTTATCTTGGTCCGCTTTTTCAGTTGTACTCGTAGGAGCCATATGCAATACGCCATCATGGTTCCTTCCTCAGCATTTGGCAGCGCAAAAAATTTGATACTGATAGATGCTGGAGTGACCACTATTGTTAGTACGAACTACGAAGTAATGAATATGAAACACAATTTAGTCCTTTAATATGGTATGTGCTGCTCCTAATAATATAGAGGCTTTACACTTGAATAGTAGCTGAAGTAGAAGATATGTTTCACATATTTTGACAACTGCGTACGAGGCATGGCATCTTACATATATATGCTGCATACCATACAGACGCTTGGACTCGGACATATCAAGAATTGATCTCCTTATGTCATGTTCAATAAGTAGACGATAGCTTCAACCCCCACAAAGGTTCTAGGTGACATGTAGCATATTCTAATATTTTCCTGTCACAATCCTTATTTTTACATTATTGCTGGGGCATAATCATAAGCAATGATACCAGCTAAAGCTAGATCTTTAGATGCCGGTAGTACTGTCGCCGGACCCTTCATGTTTATCAAATGCCAGAGTATAGCGATTTTGATGTACTCCATTTGTGTAAAGCACTGCCAAAAATATCGTAGAAGATGATATCAACTTGAGCCATAGTAATTTGCATTGCCATAAAACCTTGTCCATCATAGTAGAACTTCATAGTGTTTGGGTTCCACCAACTTATATCACCCCTCCATGCCTTTGATCCACCACCACTTGTAAGAAACTGGAGGGGGCTGCAATCAGAAAAATAGTCCAACTACCATAAGAGCTCAACTACAATAAGATGGTATGTAGCAAGTTTGATGCAACACACAAAGCACGATATTGTCTGGTGACAGTGGTGCTACCAAACCTGTCGCTGAAGGTAATACTAGAATTGGCACGCAGATTTATAGCAGCGATTTTTACGTTAGGAACTACCAATATGTGGTTAGAAAAGTTTCACCTGTTCGTACTACTGATATGTTCGAGACAGTGGTCATGTCCATTTATGTAAAGATCAACATTGTTTTCCTGAGAAGTAACAAGATCAAGTGACGGATTAATGCTTCAACCAGAGAAAGCAGCGAGGTTAGCTCTAGTACGTGGTTGAAGAACAGCCTCACAAACCTGCCACTTCTCCCCAACCCCCCTCCTAATAATGATAGGCGAAAAAGAAGTAGAACTCATAATTTTCTTCCATTTCTTTCAACTCATTTGGTTCGAAGGGATTTGAATGTACCTGAATCACTGGAAGCAGTTGCTTAATGAGCTCCTTGGTGTTACCGTGATGTCCAGCACTCTCTAGTGTGTGGTGACCGACCACTATCTTCCATTTCGCATTTGATTCCTTCAATGCTGAATCCAGATCCTGTGAAAACCAAGAATAAAACATTCTCCGTTAGTAAATCTGGTTTTAGACTTTTCTCTTGGCCACTAACTGTCCCTCCCGAATGACGCAACAGGGTTCCAAAAAAAAAAAAAAGAATAATGTCCCATAATTATAGTCCCAATCCCGGCCATTATTGAGCCAGCTTACTACCTAACTCGTACCATTTTCTAACTCTCAAGCTTGCAGACAAAGTTATTGAAGAGAATCAATATTTGAGAGGCAACATAGATACTCTACCTTTAACAAATTTGAAAGGTAATCCTTTCGGGGAAGCACCCCTCTCCAGTCGTATGTATGGTCCTCTGGATCTGTAAAGTATTTATCTTTGAATGGGGTCGTATCAACAAAGAAAAATTCTGCTACTTCTGCTAAACATTATAGACGAGAAAAGTTATACAGTGACCTGAGAAGGAAGAGAGGAAGAGAAGGAAGCTAAATGCAAATTATTCGTTACCAGCATTAACAACATAAGATCGCATGGAAAGCCATCTGCCATCCCTCTGTGTAAGGATAGGATTCAATTGTGCCAAAACATTGCCTCTGTAGTCATGGTTGCCCAAAACTGTGACACGAATTAGGAAACCTTTATCAAAATAAAACAGACTGGTCATAACATTGTAGCATCGAGAAACCGTGGTATCTAACATTCTTGTTATTTACCTACACTTTCCGGAATAGATTGCGAGCTGGTCTGATTTGAAAGACATCAAAATAAACTACTTACTATTTAGTTTTACAGTTTGTTGGGGGTAAAAGTATATATGAAATAGATAAATTATATTACCGGTGTACCATTGTTTTTGTAAGCTTGGAGCTGTGTAGATATTGGTGAATGACTCCTCAAATGCTGCATCATCTACATCCCTCAATCCATGGTCATAAAAGTTATCACCAGTGGATATGACAAAGTCAATGTCCAACTCCTTTCCAATCAACCCCATCTGCAAAGCATGTACTTCTTCTTTACCAATAACGCGTGATGATACCCTAATAAGAAGATCGTAAAACAGCACCGCAGGCAGAATACTTGAACCATTTTAATTTTGAGTAATCATCGGATAAAATTTCTTCCATTAATAAATTTAACTCCATTCCTCAATTGTACTTCTTACATGTGATTAAGAGTACAGGCAGTTAAATCTGATCTACAATTTTGAAACTTTTTAATATCTTTCACGTACAATTGCTTATTCTTATTTTTTTCTAACTTTTTCAATTGAAAATGTGCAGAATCACGAGCATTTACCCGTCATTGCCTTTTGCGTTATGTTGTTTGATTAACCATGTAATCAGGAAATGTTTAAGAACGGCACAACTTTGGGATTCATATATATGCAACAATGAAGGTTGAAATGTGTATGATTAAATAATCTCAAATTCAAAAAACCTTCTATCAGTGAAAACTTTTTACTATTATAAAAAATAAAAAATAAAAATTAGTCGGAAGAAAAAGAACCACCCATATCCACGGATAATTAAAAGAATGGTCCACCATACAAGAAATTTGAGTATTATGACCTCAATTTTCAGCTTTATTGGCATATAAACTTTACAAAGCCATCTAATAAATTTACATTGATCTCAAACAAAGTTCCTCCATAACTAATGTTATGCATCTTCTAAGTACGGTGGGAAAGCTAAAAGCTGGATCTACTATATAACAAAAGGAAACAATCTTCTTGATACGGAGTATAAGAGAATCACCAATTGACTTCTACTAAAAGTTCCAAGGGAGTGAATCTTTAGAAAAAAAAGTACACCTACTGTCCTACAGAAAGACATGGCCGGGATGCATCGTCCAGATCATGAATTGACACTATAACTAGCTAATATATATATGCGAGCATAGTTTGCTCTAAGCGCAAGTAACTTGTCACCATAAGTTAGTAATTTGTGATTAGTAACTTGTCGCGCAGTTTAACCTCTCATATAGGAGGGCTGATCCACAGCCAACACTGATGAACAATTTATTTTTCAGCGCTGATCTAGCAGTCCATGACATGACATCGAGTGGACGAATGAGGTGAAGCCTTTTTTTAGATTTTCTCCCTTAATTGCTTAGCAGCGGTTTGCATGTGTTTCCAAAATACCATCTCTTTCTTTCTACCTTATTCTCTTTATCCCAACCACCAGCCACCACAAGGATCAAAACCACCATCAGTTCAACTTAAGTCTCTGTTCATCTTGTTTGCACCAACAATTTTTTTTTTTTCACTAATGCCTTATCTCTAATTAAATGCCACTAAACGGCATTAACTTTTTTCTTGTGAAAACGGATAATGATGGATTCGGATCATGAAATTATTATTTTTTATGTAAAACTAACTTCTGAAAAGTAATCTGATTGATAAGGAATAAGTGTAGTTGGTTACCTAATAATGGGTAGTTATTTCTAAGAGAAGTTACCTAATTGTTATTCTCTAAGGTCCTGTTGTAACATATGTACTTGTCACAAGAGTTAATGTAAACACGTTCAACACAACTTCCATCGAAAATGTGAGTTGATATCAAGTCTTTCTGTTTTCCTTTTTCTTTGACCTTTTTAATTTAGATGTTTTGCCTTTTATCAATAGAGGCCTCCTTTTTCAGTGTAAACATTTGTCTTTGCTACAAAAGGCTTCTTTATTTTTTTTGTTGGTGGCCAGTCTTTAACCGCGCTTTAAGTTTCCATTTTCATCTCAGTTTTCGTTTTTATAGAAGTATTCAGGTAACAGGAACAAAAGTGCTCACATTAAATTGGGAATTTATTCGCAAGCGCAAACATTGACACGTCCACGTAGAGCCTTTTAATCTGAAAAGGAAAAATGCCAAGTACAATATACCAAGTACTATGTAAAAAGACGTAATTTGTTAGCGCCCTAATAATAACAGTTATGTGCATTAATTAGATTGGAGAAACAAAAACAAGAGACAAACTAGTAAGAAGATAAAGATGAACTCGATTCTAAAGATTTTCTCCTACAATAATAAAGTTTCGAGAAGGTGACACAAATTTTATGTGGCTTTAATGAAAAAAAAAAGTTTTGCCTGCAATCCTGGTGGTAAGAAAGAGCTTATAACCGCAATATATAGTGATCGTTCATTGTCGCTAGATATTGCTTATGACGTTCTCACAGACATCTTTAGTAACAATTCTTAAAATAATTTTTTAGAGTCACTAAATAAAGTCATTTAGTATATTCAGTGACTACCATTTGTCGCTAAATGGAGGAATTACAACCCCGATTGCACCCAAATTTTTTTTCTTTGTTCAAACATCTGCCGTTACGAAAGCAAATTATATAACCATCTCAAAGAACATATTATTATCATTATAAAAATCATATCCACTTTAACAATAGGGCTTGCATAATTTTGTAGAAACGGTTGGGTTATTTGATGGCCTTATTACTAAACCACATGATGTTGATGAACTCCATTACAAGTCTGGCCATTGATTTCTCGGTTAAGTTCAACTAAACCACTTTATCACGTCTCGCATGAACAATATTAGCACAAGATAGATTGCTTGTTCACATTGAAGATAACATTATCATTTCATAATGCTTGATAGCCATATCAGCACTATTTAAAAGGCTAAGGACGCTTTCTCATACTTTGTAGTATTGTACGGTAACAACTAGTAGGCTAAAAATAACAAAACATGGACTGCCATTTATCAAGTGCTCTCTCCGTCCTAAAAAGATTGATCATATTGTCTTTTTGCACTGTCCAAAAAATTGATCATTTTTCACATTAATAAAGATTTTATAAGTGTTTATTCATGTTTACCCTTATTTTATTCTATTTTCACTCTCTACACCAACCACACTATGTGTTTGTCACATTATTAATTTAATTGTTCAAGATGGTTTAGCTGCTGCAGGAGATATTCTGCTCAAAATGAGGGGTATGACAGCGTATGTTAATGGCTCGAGTTTGAGAACACAACAATTTAAAACGTTGTGTGTTCAATATAATATGCCTCGCAGGAGAGCAGTTACAGATGTGGTCCACAGGTGGAACTCTACATACCACATGCTTTTACACATTCTGGCATACCGAGAAGTCTACACGCATTTTCTACTAACCCAGTTCCCAGCCGGCTTGCCAACTCAAGAGGAATGGCAGATGGCCACATACCTAGCTGAATTTTTGGAGGTATTCTACACGTCTACCAATTTATTGTCTGGTACGTACTATCCCACCTCTCCTCTCGCTGTAATAGAAATTCTGAAGATGGCTACAATGTTAACAAAATGGAGATATATAGGACCCTTTAGGGAAATAGTACAAGTGATGGATAAAAAATTTAATAAATATTGGAGTAAACTGCCTGCTATTTTTACTGTGGCTACTTGTTTAGATCCTAGGTTAAAGTTGCATGGCGTGAACGCCTCGATACAAGAGATATCGAAATTAATGCACTACACAGCAGAGGACACAACCTTACTCACAGTAAAAGTGAGCAAGAGGTTTGAGGACTTGTTCAACCTCTATCGTAATTCTGCTGACGTGCGCGGGCGAGCTACATCATCATCCACTGCTGAGAGGTATTATGCGCCATACCTTCAAGGCTTTGAACATCTAGTAGCAAGACAACTACCAGGTGAAGGTACTTCTAATTCGGGAGGTTCGTATAATTTTTCCTTTTTTAATGAGATTGGTGTATACGCAAATACTGATCATTATTCTGATTTATCAAGGCAAGAACAGGTTAATTTTAATTTGTTAAATTTTTGGAAACAAAATCAAAACATGTATAAAACTTTATCCCAAATTGCACGGGATGTACTGCCAGTGCAAGCCTCCACGGTTGCTTCAGAGTCGACATTTTCAGCAAGCGGGAGGGTTTTGGATGACAGGAGGAGTCGTCTTAACCCCGAGTCGCTCGAGCTATGTGTATGTTGGAAGGATTATCTTGATGCGAAATACCGCAAGCAAGATAAACCGATTGATGATAGGAAGAGCAGTGACTCGGATATTGAAATACTTTCGGATGATTAGGTAATTTGTTTTTATTTTCCTCTTTTGATCCTTTTGGTTGACGTTGCAGATTTCTTGATCTTTGATTGCTGATATTTTGGATAGACATGCATTATTATTTTGATTGTTAGAGTTTTAAGAATAAATTTTTTCACAAAATATACTTTTTTTCCATATATATAAAATAATTTTTTACAAGCAAGATATATATTTTTTCGTATATATAAAAAAATAGGTAACTTCGCCTGTTTGTTTACAAGCAGCCGGTCCCAAGCCCGGATAAAAGGAGGAGGGCCTATGAACACATTTATTATTTTTCTATATAAATTGTTATGTGTTAAGATTTTATTAATAAAGCTTACCAAGAAGTGTATGAAAATGTATAACATATAATAAAAAATATAATGGCTAACAAATATTATTATTTTATACATACATACATATGTATATTACTTATAATGAAATAAAAGGATAAAGATTAGGTTCGTTAAATTGTGAATATTGCCTAGAGATGAAATTTAAAATTGAATAACAAGAAGAAGAAAAAAAATTTGGGCCCGGGCCCGGCCCAAGCCCGGCCCTAGATATTGGGCCTAGGGCCAGGGCCTGGACTGGGCCTAAGTTTCCCTTCGGTAGGCCCGGCCCGGCCCCACAGCAGGCCTGATGGGCTTGGGCTGGGCTGGCCCAAGCCCGGCCCTTTGACATCTCTATGGCAATGGTAACAATAGCAGTGATGTGGTTGATAATGGGGTAATTATAGGCGTGATAAGCGATGGCAGGGTATGCAATGATGATGGTTGTGATAGTGATAATAATATCGATAAAGTAGTAATTATAGCAACAATGACGGTATTGATGGCAGTGATGATGGTTGTCTTGATAGCAACGGCGGTTGAGAGTCGTAGTAGTAACAGTAAGATGTTATCAACGACATTTAAATTTGCTTCATGCGAATACAAATAAAGCATAGTTCAAAATCATCGACATAACGCCTAAATACCCAAACTTTAACTCTACCCAGATATCTATTTCAAAAAAAAAAAACTCTACCCAGATATAATGACATTCAAACGTAGGGATATATAAGTCGTAAAATATAAATTTAATAGACCTTATAAGAGTAAAAAAATCTCTTCTACACCTTCTAAAACTCAACCTAATCAATATATCAACATAATAGGACTTGATTTTGACTATTAACACTTCAAAAATACTTTTTATAACAAAATATACACTCAAACAGAAAGAAAATATAAATTACACGTCATCATGTTTGCTTTGGTGCTCCTTTCCTCTTCTACCTCCACTTATTATAGTCACAAATGCATCATGATTCTTTATTGTAACTTATTATTGAAAAATTCGGAGGTATAATTAATTACCATAAATTTATTTGACCTTATAAAAATTAAAAATCAACAATTCTATACATTCTAAAACTCTACATAGTCAATGAATCAACATATTGGAACTTGATTTTGACTATTAGCACCTCAAAAGTACTTTAAATAACAATATAAACACTTAAACATAAAGAAAACATAACTCACTTGTGAAAAAAAATTGTAGGTCACAAATTAAAATCTTTTTTTTCTTTATACAGAAGCAACATGTAAAAGGAATATGATTTATAAATTGTTGTAAATAATTTAAAAATAGAAATATGATATTTTACTTCATGAATTTATTCTAATGATATCACATTGAACTTTAAAACACATAATTCTTTCTAAGTATTCTTTTTCTTATTTACTCTTACTTATGCGTCACATCGTCTCGTTTTTTTTTTTTACACAACTTATTAACTCTTTACTAAAATTTATTATTTTAAAACTAGAAATAATGTAAAAACATGAAAGACAAAATTACATATTGAAATAAATGTTATAGCTTATAAGTTGGAGATTTGTTTACACTATACTTAATTAATAAACTAAATTATTGATATTTAATGATGAATTTTACTACCTAAAGTATTCAACAAGATAAGAACAAACAATCTAAAGAGGAGAAGCTAAGTAAAGATAAAAAGTTTTGTACTTTTACTTGCAGTTAAGAAAAACTCTAAATAAGAAAGAACGTAAAAACATGATAGACAAAATTATATATTGAAATAAATGTTGAACTTTACTAGGAGTTAATATGATTATTGACACTTAAACAAAATTTAAATATGAAAATATTAGTAATCGTTAAAACAAATGTTGTAGCTCATAATTCCGAATGTAAAATTGCTTTATACTCTTAATCAATAAATAAAATTATTAGAACTTAGGCATTTATATAATTACCTGAATATATTATAAAATTAGAACTTAATCAACAATCTACAAAGTAAAATGATAAAGTAAGTGAACATATAAAAGAAAAAAAAACTACGCCATTACAGCCCTTTCTATCACAATCTATATGATAAAGTAGACGTGAACAAAGATTTTATCCATTTGACATATCTTTTACTCAATCACATAGTTGTATAATAATTACTAAAAAAGAACCGTATGATCTTTCTTTTATATTATCTTTAACAATCGAGTGTAATCATACGGTATTTCACAAAGATAATAAATGTGGAATCAGTCCGACATTTACTATTTTGAAACATTTTTAGCTTTATGCTTTTTATTTTAGTTTCTTTTGATTAGGATGATACTTATATGTGAAATGCATAAATATGACATATTTTGAATTTGATGGTTCACTTCAAGCGAATACGAATAAAGTTTAGTTCAAAATTATCAATATAACACCTAAATACCCAAAATTAACTTTACCAAAATACACTGCACTCAAACGTACGGATACATAAGTCGTTAAATATAACCGACCCGGGCCTTGCCCGGGTTACTGGACTAGTAAATATATAATAGACGAAGCGTAATACGTTGTCGAGGCGACACATAAGCTTTTTTTAGTGTTCTTTTCTTTTTTTTACCCCTTTTCAATTAAGCGACACGTCATCTTTATTCAACTTTGCGACACGTCATCATTTTTGTTTTAATGTTTCATTCCTCTTTTACCTCTATTAAAGTCTCACATGCATCGTGACTCTTTATTATGACTTATTATTAAAAAATTCGGAGGTATTATTACTATAAAATTAGTTGACCTTATCAGACTAAAAGATCAATTCTACACATTCTAAAACTCTACCTAATCAATGTATCAACATATTAGGACTTAATTTTGACTATTAAGACATCAAAAACACTATAAAATAACAAAATAAATACTCAAACATAAAGAAAACATAAATTATACGTCATCATATTTGTTTTGGTGTTCTATTCCTCATTTACCTCTGCTTATTAAAATCACACATGTATCGTGACTCTTTATTATAACTTACTATTAAAAAATTCGGAGGTATTATTACCATAAATTTAGTAGAACTTATAAGATTAAAAAAATATCTTTTACACCTTTTAAAACTAGACCTAATCAATGTATCAACATATTAAGACTTGATTTTTACTATTAAGACATCAAAAACTCTTTAAATAAAAAAAATAAACACTCAAACATAAATTAAACGTCATGATGTTTGCTTTGGTATTTCATTCATCTTTTACCTCTACTTAATATAGTCACACATGTCTCATGACTCTTTATTGTAACTTATTATTGAAAAATTCGGAACTATAATTACCATAAATTTAGTTGACCTTATAAGAGTAAAAAATCAATTCTACACCTTCTAAAACTCCACCTAATCAATGTATCAACATATTGGAACTTGATTTTTACTATTAGCATCTCAAAAGCACTTTAAATAATAAGATAAACTCTCAAACATAGAGAAAACATAAGTCGCTTATGAAAAAAAAAATTGTAGGTCCCAAATTAAAAGTTTTTTTTCTTTATACATAAGCAACATGTAAAAAGAATATGAGTTAATAGTTGTAAATAATTAAAAAATACCAAATGAGATTGTACTTCGTCAGTTAATTCTAATTTTATCACATTGAACTTTAAAACACATAAAATTTTCTAAGTGTTCTTTTTCTTATTTACCCCTCTTACTTATGCATCACATTATCTTTTTTTTTATATCTTTTTCTTTTTTTTTACACAACTTACTAACTCTTTACTAAAATTTATTATTAAAATATTTATGAACATTATTGTCCCAGTTGTTGTAAACATTTTAAAACAAGAATAATAATTCTAAAATTATAATTATATATCATTGAACTTTCAAATACATTAGCTTTTTTAGTATTCTTTTTACCCATCTTACTTATGCGACACGTTATCATATTTGTTTTGGTCATTTTCTTTTTTCACCCCAACTTATTAACTTTGTATTATAATTTAATGTTAAAAAAATTGTGGATATTATTGGCCAAAGTTTCGTAAACCTTTTAAAACTAGGAAACTAACTCTAAAGTTTTTAAAACACTACCTAATGAATATACTTACATGATTGGTCTTAATTTTGACCGTTAATACCTTAAGTGCACATTAAAATAACAAAATTGAATCTCACAAATATAAAGTACGAAGACCATGTATAAAAAATATAGATTAATGCCTAACATCTTTCCATAAAAGCAATATAACAAACAAAAATGACTTCATTTTTATATATATTTGAAACGCCAAAATAGCAGTTTACTTTACACATTAATTTTAATATAACAACTCAGAGTCTAAAGTAGAAATCATATACTCTTTTGAATGCCCAAAATAACGAATCAAATATAACACATTTTAAAATTGATTACTTTAGAAAATCTTCAAAAACATATTAAAACGGTACCTCAAAAAATTGCTGAACATGATCTTGAAGTGAACAATTAAACACAGAGATTGTCACTGTAATGCCACGTTATTTCTTTTACAGGGTTAATTCTATCTTTTTAAATGATGGTTATCTAAGAAATTTTTTACCACTACCCAGATCATAGGAAGATACCTACAACATCCCATACAGTCAAACACAATGGTCGTTGTATACTTTTAGTGGCACTTATTTAGTGACTTTAAAAATGTACTTTAAAAAATTATCGGTTATGGTGTCAACAAAAATGTCACTACGCATATTTATCAATCATTAACTGTTTTGTATAGAGGGTTTTATGGATTTTCATGGGCGGTACGTAAAAATAATTCATTATCTGAAATGAATTAAAATTGTTCCACGTGCTTCCATTTCCGTTCCAATGTCTATTTTTAGTTGCCTATTTATGTTTACACAACAAATTACTAATTGCATAGTTCGTGCACCTTTTTAGGATTTTTCTTTTCCAATACAATGACTTCGACAGATTTAGAATTCGTTATGTTTTAATTCATGTCTATATAGAGGGTAATCTAAAAAAATAATGTTATATATGTGATATTCTAACTTTACAAACTTCTATAATTACCTTAATATACTATAAGCTTAGACCTTAAATAACAATTTACAAATCAAAGATGAAGTATAAGAATTTTGTAACCTTACGCAATTACATCCCCATCTATCATAGTCTAGACAATTATACGAATATTCACCGTTATATAATTGTTTAGCCTCAAACATAAAAAATAGTTTTGTAAAATGATATGACATTTTTATGATCATTCAGACAATAATTAACTGTACAATGAAAACATATTTTCAAATTGATTGTCTTAAAAATATGCAAAATTAAATAGATGGTCGAAAAAGCACCGAACATGACCATGAAGTAAAGCAATTAAAATACAGATATTGCCACTATAAAACTATAGTTTCTCTTTTTAAGATTATTTCTACATTTTAAAAGGTTGGTTGTCTTTAAGGAAGTAAAATAGCTCCACTTACTTCCATTTTTGCTCTAAGGTTTTCATGCCATGTTTTTTAGTAGGTTTATTCAGTCAAGTCAATAATTTACTAAAAAATTATTTGTCTTTTTTTGTACTTTCTTTTATGAACTTTAAATTTCTTTGCAGAGGACTGTAGTTAATGTCTAATATAATATATGGTAAGGAGTTCTATCACATGTACTTATAAAATAAAACTATTGATCAATGATGTGTACATAATGTGGAAAATTAAAAAAACGTCTCAAACTTATATGGATATGATAAGCCAAATGAATAATGTAATATAATTTTGTGTATAAATTCTTGAAATTTAACTTTTTCATACAAAAACAAAATTAGTACCTACAATACTAAAAAACAAAGTAACATTCTAATTTGATGTGAAATAATGGATTACTAATTTTATGCTTAACTTTTTGAATACTTTATTTTGAACTTTTGAATCTTACTAATTTTTAAGCACTATAACATGCTCTATTATTATGAAATAAAATTTCAGGATTATGCTTTCATTGAATTTCTTTTGATTAGAATGCTTCTTATATCTGAAATGCATGAACTCGATATGTTTTGAATTCGATGGTTCACTTTAAGGGAATACGAATAAATCCTAAGTTTCAAAATCATCGACATGATGCTTAAATTACCCAACCTTAACTCTACAAAAATATATTGAAACTCAAACATAGTCATAACTTTTAAATAGAACTCACCCGGGGCCTTGTCCGGGTTACTGAACTAGTAAATATATAATAGACGAAGCGTTGTGCATCGTGGAGGCGACACATAAGCTTTTTTTAGTATTCTTTTCCCTTTTTACCCCTTTTAATTTTGTGACACGTCATCGTCTTTTACTTGTGCGACACGTCATCATGTTTGTTTTGATATCACATTCCTTTTTCATTTCTACTTATTAGAAACACACATGTATCAGTACTCTGTGTTTTGATATCACATTCATTTTTCACTTCTACTTATTAGAGACACACATGTACCATGACTCTTTACTATAATTTATTATTAAAAATTTTCAGGTATTATTGATATAATTTTACTAAACTTTATGAAAGTAAAAAATTAATTATGCACCTTCTAAAACTCTACCTATTCAATATACTTACATATAAGGTCTTAATTTTCACTACTAACACCTCAAAAATACTTTAAAAACCTCTACTTATTAAAGTTGCATAGGCATCATGACTCTTTACTATAACTTATTATATAAAAAAATTCAGGTATTATTGGCATAATTTCACTTAAATTTATCAGAGTAGAAAATCAATTTTGCACCTTCTAAAACTCTACCTATTCAATATACTAACATATAATGTCTTAATTTTTACTACTAACAGCCCAAAAGTACTTTCAAAACCTTTACTTATTAAAGTCACACATGAATCATGACTCTTACCATAATTTATTATTAAAAAATTCACAGATATTATTGGCATAATTTCACTAAACTTTATAAGCATATATAGAAAATCAATTAGGTACCTTCTAAAACTCTACCTATTCATTATACTAACATATAAGGTCTTAAATTTTACTAATACATCTCAAAAGTACTTTAAAAACCTCTTTTTTTTATTAAAGTCACGCAAGCATGATGACTCTATCTATTCATTATACTTTAAAAACCTCTTTTTTATTAAAGTCACACAAGCATGATGACTCTACCATAATTTATTATTAAACAATTTGCAAATATTATTGGCATAATTTCACTAAACTTTATAAGCATATATAGAAAATCAATTATGTACCTTCTAAAACTCTACCTATTCATTATACTAACATATAAGGTCTTAAATTTTACTAATACATCTCAAAAGTACTTTAAAAACCTCTTTTTTATTAAAATCACACGAGCATGATGACTCTTTACTATTATTTTTCACCACTACGACCCCAAAAGTGCTTTAAAAACATCTACTTATTAAAGTCACGCATGCATCATAACTCTTTATTATTAAAAAAGGGATAATATCACTTATATTCCTCAGTTTAGAGGTTAATTACAGTCGAGGACACATGTTTGCGTTTATATCAGTTATGTCCGTTGACCACACGGAATACGGATGATGTTAAATTTTCGTGTAAAATTACATAATTGCCCTCTAGAACAAACCACTCGTCTCTCTCTTCCCCTTATCTTTTTCTATCCCTTCTCAAATCGATCGAACCACCATTGTCATTCACCTTCTACCACCATCTCAAACCCATTTCCACATCGAATAACCATGACCACCACCATATGGATTAAATCACCACAATTCTAGAAGCTAAATTAGAATGAGATTAAATCTTACGCCAGAAATCTACCGTGGACGACGAGGAAGACGTCAATGACCTCATCTGCGCGCAAGGAGGACACCCGCTTGGCTCCCTGTGTCGCTGCTCCTTTTCCCAAACATAAGAAGGTCGTTGACCCGGTGGTCGCATCGGCCCCTCTCCCCTTCGAGGAAGACATGGAGGTTGTCAAGGCCATCGTCGCCGCCACCACTCCCTTCTACTCCCTTGAATCTAAGCTTGACAACTATTACTGTGCTGACACCATCAGGACGGAGGCCTTACAGAAGATCACTGGCAAGTCCCTCAATGGGCTGCCTTTGGTTGGGCTTCAATTATGATTCCATTTGGGGCAGTGCTGGGAGATGCCCGTTGGTTACGTCTAGATCCCCATGGGCATCGCCGTGCCGCTCTTCCTAGACGACAGGGAATATTCTGTCCCCATGGCCACGACTGATGGGTGTTTGGTGGCCAGCACCAACAGCGGATGCAAGGCTATCCTCCTTAAAGACGGCATGACCAGGGCTCCGATCCCGTCGTGAGGTTCGGCACTGCCAGGAGGGCTGCCGATTTGAAGTTCTTTCCTGAATTTGTTTGATTGGGATGGTTATTGGTGAAATTTGGTGATGAGTTAATGTGTGATGGGGCTGCTTTGAGTACGGTGGAGCAGTGGGGTGGTGAAGACATATTGCTTGCGGTGGTATGGTGATAGCGACGAGGTGGAGGCTGTGTGCGTGTGTTTGTGAATCTGTGTGCAGCTATGATGTTGGGGTGGGATTCGTGGGACAGATTGACTGGGTTCTGTAGTGGTTGTGATGTGGGGGTGGTGCAGTGGTTGTGCGAGAGGATAAAGGAAATTGGAAGAAGGAGAGGGTAGTATTGCCATTTTTAAAACACGGTATTGCCACATTAGCAGAAACCGTTAGTTAGGGTCACGGAACCCTAACAGTGGGCATATCTGACACCAAATTTTCACATTTTGGATATGAGTGCAAAATTTTGAAACTTACGTCTTTGACTGTAATTTACCCCTAAACTGAAGGATATAATTGATATTATCCCATTAAAAAATTCACAGGTATAATCGATATAATTTTACTAAACTTTATAAGAGTAGAAAATCAATTCTACACCTTCTACCTATTCAATATACCGACATATACGGTCTTAATTTTCATTAATAATACCTCAAAAGTACTTTAAAAATATCTACTTACTAAAGTCACACATGCATCATGACTCTTTACTATCTCTACTTACTAAAGTCTCACATGCATCATGACTCATTATTAAAAATTTTACAGCTATTATTGACATAATTTTACTAAACTTTACAAGAATAGAAAATCAATTATGCACCTTTTACAACTCTACTGATTCAATGTGCCAACATATAAGGTCTTAACTTTTACTATTAACACCTCAAAACGTACTTTTAAAATAAAATAAAATCTGAATAAAATATAAAAATCATTTATGAAATCAAAGATAAATAATTCACAGATCAAGATCTTTTGAATAAAATTTACAAAGTGATATGACTTAATTTCTAAACTATTTTATATTTTTTATTGTTTCTTTTGTTTTCTTAAAGTTTTTTTTTGAGGTGTTAATACTCAAAATTAAGTCATAATATGTTGATACATTGATTAGGTAGAGTTTTAAAAGGTATAGAATTGGTTTTCTACTCATATAAGGTAAACTAAAATTATGGCAACAACATCTACGAATTTCTAATAATAAATCAAAGTAAAAAATCATGATGCATGTATAATTTTGATAAATATGGATAAAAAAGAAAAAGGACTCGAAAGCAAACATGATGATTTGTCGCGAAATTGACCTCAAATTTTAAATTGGGAATCATATACACCAAATCATGTATGAAATCAAGATACATAATTCACAAATGAAGATCTTTCAAAATTAGTTTACAGAGTGATATAACTTCATTTTTAAAATATTTTACGTTTTTCATACTTTCAGTCTTTATTTTGTTATCTTAAAGTGTTTTTGAGGTGTTAATAGTTAAACTTAAGTTCTAATATGTTGATACATTAATTAGGTAGAGTTTTAGAAGGCGTAGAATTAATTTTTTAACCATATAAGGTAAACAAAAAATATGGCAGCAATAGCTACGAATGTTTTTAGAATAAATCAAAGTAAATAATCTTGATACATATGTAATTTTGATAAATATGGATAAAAAAGAAAAATGATTCGAAAATAAACATGATGATGTGTCACAAAATTGACCTTAAATTCCAAATTGGGAATCATATACACCAATACATGCAAACAAAAAAAGAAATCAAAGTGTATATGACTTACAAATAAAGATCTTTCATTCCTATTTAAAAATATTTTAAAACACTAATAAGGTAATTTATTTAAGAAATTAATTTTAATTGTGTGACATCAACTTCTAAATTGGGAATCATATACACCAATAAATACGAAATAAAAAAGAATCAAACTGAATATGATTTAACTTTTAAAATTGCTGAAATAACAATTTAATTTCATAAATAATTTTTGAGATTACTGAATTAGAAATAAACAAACATGAATGTTCATGACGCTACTGACACGACATGTCACCGCTTCTAATTATGCAACACATTATCTTATTTGTTTTCATGTCTTTTTTCCTTTTTACCCCAACTTACTAACACTTTACTATGGTTTATTATTAAAAAATCGTAGGTCTAATTTGCATAATTTTTGTATACCTTCTAAACCTAGAAAACTAGCTAATTCTACACCTTCTAAAACTTTACATAATCTATATACTCATATACTAGGCCTTAATTTTAACATCTAACACTTTAAAAATATTTCAAAATAATAAAATAAAATCTTCAATAAAGGTAAAATACTAAAATCGTCCCCTACTTATTAACTCTTTACTACGATTTATTATTGAAAAATCTGTTAGTATAATTGTCCCGATATTTGTAAATAAACATCAAACTATAAAATCAATTGTGCAACTTTTAAAACTCTATGTTATAGACACATATTTACATATTAGGCTTTGATTTTGACTATTTACACCTCAAGAGCACTTTAAAAAAATTAAAGAAAACTATGACAATCATGTATGAAACTAAAGATCATACTTAAAAATTAAAAGGTTTTTCTTTTTCTTTTTATGAAAGTAATATACAAACTAAAAATGACTTATTTTTTAAAATACATCAAAATATAAAAATAGACGTCTATTTAAGAATTAGTTTTACTTAAATTGCACAAAATTTAAAATGAAAATAATATGAACCTAGAAAATCCAAAAAAAAAAAATCCCACCTTATTTGACTTAATGTTCAAGCACACTTTAAAATGCCAAAATAGAAATTCACTTTCACAAATTAATTTTTAGTTAGATTACCTCAACATCTCAAACTGAAATTATATACTCCTTTTAAATGTGGATAAAAATCAATTATAAATATCAAGTCATAAGCTCTGTGCGTCATCAATTATTAAATTATTCGCGCTTTAAAAAAACTCTAACTAAGAAATAATGTAAAAACATGAGAGACAAAATTATATATTGAAATTATTGTTGAGGCTTACTAGAGATTAATATGATTACTAGCACTTAAACAAACTTTAAATATGAAAAATTAGTAATCGTTAAAATAAATGTTGTAGCTCATAATTCAGGATGTAAAATTGCTTTATACTCATAATCAATAAATGAAATTATTAGAACTTAGGCATTACTATAATCACCAAAATATAAATTAGAACTCAATCAATAATCTATAAAGCAAAAAAATAAAATAAGTGAACATAAGAAAGAATTTTTTAAACCTAAGTCATTGCAACCCCTTCTATCACAGTCTATACAATAAATTAGACGTGAACAAATTTTTTATCCATTTGACATATCTTTCACTAAATCGCGTAGTAGTATAATAATTACTTAAAAAGAACTGTACGATCATTCTTTTAATATTATCTTTAACTATCATCTGTAATCATACGATATTTCACAAATGTATAATTGTGGAATCAGTTCGATATTTACTATTTCGGAACGTATTTCAGTTTTTTTTAACTTTCTTTTTATTATGATGATATTTATATGTGAAATGCATTAATGCGACATATACTAAATTTGATGGTTCGTTTCATGCAAATATAAATAAAGCTTAATTAAAAATCATCGACATAACGCCTAAATAACCAACCTTAACTCTACCAAAATATGCTGACACTCAAATGTACGGATACGTAGGTCATTAATTATAACCGACCCGGGCCTTGCCCAGGTTATTGGACTAGTAATAGATAATAAGCAAAACGAGAAAGACATTGATAACCTTTTTGCACGACACATCGTCACTTCTTTATTTGACACGTCATTAGATTCTTATTTTAAGATTAATTATCTTCTCTATTAGTAAGTCTTATTTAATTTAAAAACTAACTCTAATCATTCTAAAATTCTACATAATCAATATACTAATTTATTATGACTTCTTTTTGACAATTATGTTCTTAAAATTCAAAAACTAATTCTAATCATTCTCAAATTCAACCTTATCATTATACTAACTTATTAGGATTTAATATTCACTATTGTATCTTTAAAACTACTCTCTAATATGAATATAAAAATTCATATATATAAAAAAATAAAAATAATACTTTTAATTTAGAAGAAAAATTATTTAAAAATCAATTCTAATCATTCTAAAACTCTATCTAATCAATATACTAATCTATTAAGACTTTATTTTGACAATTATGTCCTTGAAAGTGTTTTCTAATATGAAAATTAAAATCCATAGACCCAAAAAATTACTTATGAGATATAGAATAAAAACATGATCCAATTATTAATTTTAATTTTAATAGGATCCTTAATTTTATACCTAAATAATTTTTCAAGAGTAATGGGGGTTTTTTGTAAGCCCTATAAAATTTAAAAACTAATTTTAATTATTCTAAAACTCAACCTAATCGTTATACTAACTTCCTAGAACTTAATATTGACTATTGTATCTTCAAAATCACTCTTTAATATGAATATAAAAACTCTGACACACCCACACACACACACACACACACAACTTATGAGATTTAGAATAAAAACAAGATCTAATAATTAATTTAAATTATGATAGGATCCTTATTTTTATATCTAATTAATTTTGAAGGAGTAATAAGGGTTTTCTGTAAGCCCTGTGTAGTTCGAAAACTAATTCTACTCATTCTAAAACTCAATCTAATCATTATACTAACTTATTAATGCTTAATATTGGCTATTGAATCTTCAAAATCACTCTCTAATATATATATATATATATATATATATATATATATATATATCACAAAAATAATACTTTCTATTTAGAAAAAAAATTAATGTTATAATTAAGATTAAACAACTTACGAGACTTAGAGAAAAAAATGATCTAACAATTGATTTGAATTTTGATAGGTACCTTATTTTTAAATTTGATTAATTTCACAAGAGTAATGAGGGTTGTATAATTTAATATTTAATTCTTAATATTTTAGAACACAAATACACTAACTTATTATGACTATTATATTTTTGAAATCACTCTCTAATGTGAATATAAAAATTTATAGATCAAAATAATGAAAATAACATATTAGATTTAGAAGGAAAAAAATGACGTTCTAATTGAGTTAAATATTTTGATTAAAAATATTTCCTTACTCTAAAGTTTTGATTCTGAAATAGTATATTTGAGTTCAAGTCAAAAATTAAAGTAATAAAATTACAAGAAAGTGAAAGGTTAGTTTATTTTATAACAAGAAAGTTATAACTAAAAATTAAAGTAACTATCTTTCATGAAATAACCATAAAATCATAAATTTGTGAAAGATATTTTAGTATGCATCTTAAGACTATTAAAATAATTTATTGGTAATAAACTGTCACGGGTACGGGATTATGGGCCAGTATTAATTAATAATGACACTGCTGCTGCGCGGTAGTGGGGTATGTGTTGATATGACGTTCCACCGGGTCCCACCCTTAGCTTACCAAAATCAATACTAGTACTAGTACTAGTCTGGAATGCTCGAAAGTGCCACCAACGCATGACGTGTCAGCGAAAAAGGAAGGAACGCAGAAAGACACCGACGAATGTGGGATATGAATCTCCTTCAGAAGCCAGGTGTTGCACCTTGGCTGGTTTAAACTTGAGAACCGTAAACAGGTGGTGCCTACACAAAAGTTTCCCTGCATGGTGGGATCCCAATTTCTAGAGTCTATTTGGTATTGAATTTGATGTAATTAATCTGATTTAATTTGAGCTAAATCGGATTATTACATATTTAGCAATCAGTTAGTATTACTTATGACAAAAAAAATTAATTGAGTATTATAAATTAATCGCTTTTTATGACCAAGTTTGACCAGGTAAAGTACAAAAGCATCTCTATCAACTACAAAACTCATCGGCACATCTTACTCAAACACTAAAAGGTTTGGTCATTTTGTCGTATTAAAACTGCTTTTAATACTTTGATCTAAACACCATCGATAGATTAAAGCTGATTTAAAAGTTAATAACAAATTATCTAAAATTTACTTTTGAGAGTCAATTTCA